>OY101449.1:51123983-51320826 GCA_956483635.1 Panzeria rudis | reverse complement strand
ATATATATATATATATATATATATATATATATATATATATATATATATATATATATATATATATATATATATTATATATATATATATATATATATATATATATATATATATATATATATATATATAATATATATATATATATATATATATATATATATATATATATATATATATATATATATATATATATATATATATATATATATATATATATATATATATATATATATATATATATATATATATATATATATATATATATATATATATATTATATATATATATATATATATATATATATATATATATATATATATATATATATATATATATATTAATTTATTTGCTGGAGCTTAAGCAATTGTCTATATGCAGCATTTCGTTGGTGCTTTACCAACTCATCAGTAGACTTCAAACACAATTTTAAACAGTTACAAACCCTTTATCTTATGTACAAACTTTTAAAAACCATTTGAGAATTTACAAATAACTACATAAATGATTTTCAATAAATAAGCATAATAGGCTTTGAAACTTATGCAAAACCCAGCAAATAATGTTTTATTCGATATGAATCTATTTTATTTTTCTACATAAGTTTGTACATAAGATAAAGGGTTTGTAACTGTTTAAAATTGTGTTTGAAGTCTACTGATGAGTTGGTAAAGCACCAACGAAATGCTGCATATAGACAATTGCTTAAGCTCCAGCAAATAAATTTAATTTAAAATAAAATTATGACAATATGTCAAATAAATTTCATTAAGGTATATATATATATATATATATATATATATATATATATATATATATATATATATATATATATATATATATATATATATATATATATATATATATATATATATATATATATATATATATATATATATATATATATATATATATATATATATATATATATATATTGTTGTGGGAAGAGGGGGTTCAAAAGGCTGAGGGCTACCTGATATGTTTTTGTACAAAAAGCTTTCCGGAATTGAGCGCTGGCACGGACACACGATATGTTTTGATACAAACCACCTTTCTTCTCTACAGTTTATGAATCTGTACATATGCAATGTTAACACACTTTATTCCATTCGGATATTGATGATTTATTAAACAATTTTTTTTGTTTTCTTTCACAAGAATTTATTTAAGGCAACTTTAGCTGCTATGTTAGACGTCTTATCAATTAAGACTTGTTTCAATGTTTGGGTTTTATTTATTTTATGTTTGTTATGGTTTTATTTATAATATAAATTGTTTTTACTTTATCGGTTATATGCATTTAAAATTTTGCACTACTTTTTGTGCTTATAAGCGAGAAATGCATTTATAAAAACTCGCTTACATGCATCGACAGTGCTTATAAAAAAACTCGTTTATATGCTTCCGTGGTGCATATATAAAAAATACAATGATTAAAAGAAATCCACAATTTTGTCTTCAAAGCATAGTACGCAGTTTCGCCTAAATTTAAGGTTCGTAAATTTGCATTTACTTCCCAAATTCATTTAAATTTCTTATTTATAATACGTAAAACAGAAAAATTTATTTACAAGACGACACAAAATGTTAAAAATTCATTAAAAAAATTATTGTCTGAATATTAATTTGTGTTTCAGTTGACAGAAAAATATTTCCGCTAACCCTACGTCTCGCAATTTTTACTACCGGCAATTGTCAAATTCCATACAGAAAATAGCACTATTTCTTGGTTAGTATTTTTTAAATAAAGGTTGACAATCGCAGCAATAAAAAGTGCTACGGGGAGACATATGGTAATAGATATGACATCCCTGTATTTAAAAAAATTTTGGTGATTTTACATTTCAACTGCGTACTACCAAAAGGAAAATTGCCTGAAAATTAAAAAAAAAAGTATTTCCGTTTGTTATTTTACACGTACTTCTTATTAAATCGAACTTTTTGTTTGCTGTTGGAAAATTGCTGAACAAATTTTAATTTTTGGAAAATGTACATAACATGTACCGTGCATATATGAGAATCTTTTAAATGCGTTTTTAAAATATTTACATTTCTTTACGGTTCATAAAAGCGAGAAATGCATATAAGCGAAATGCAAATACAAAAAATGTTTATGGTTTTTTTAGTACCAATAGAAAATTGCTCATGTTTGGATGCATATAAACGTTAAATGCAAATAACCGACGTGCATATAAGCGATAAATACTGTAAATGTTTTATTTTAAAATGTTTAAACCTTTTGTACACTGCGTTGCTTGCTAACTTGAAACGATTTAAAAGAGGTCACTAACAACTAAAAAACAATCATTGTGTTAAGTAAAATAAACTTGACATTCGATCATTGCGTTCTCTTTTTATTATATGCAAAAACAATGAAGACAAAACCAAGGAGAATATAAACAATCTTGAGTATTTGAATAAGGAAAACTTTCGCGCGTGAACATCCCGCCCCCCTTTCTATAGTGCAAGTATAACACGGAGGTCCGGAACGGATGGCAGTAGCAACGCAGAGATAACAAACGTTATGTGAAAAAGATTTAGAACAATTGCATATAAGGGATTACAAATAGTAATATATAATTCGAGGTATACCAAAAGGTTAATAAGGAAATGTATCGATAGTTGTAAAATTCATGTTTATAAAGGTTTGTAGAAAAAATTTTCAGTAAATGCAAAAATTTATACAAAATAAATAGTAAGGTATAATTCAATGTGTACAAAAAGTAATATGTAAAAAAATATTATCTGTGCTACAATTTCATTTTATAAACAGATTTTTTTTTATATAAACGTTAAAGGGAAAATAATACAAGGCAGTAAAAATAATTATTCCATTTGTGTGAGATGTAATGTTCAAGTTTCAAGACAGTTGAAATATTTTTAAAATCCGAATCTTCCAATTATCACACAACCTAGCAAAGTGTCTTGTGCCATTGGAAATGCAAGGAATTGAGGCTGGATACCATTCGTAATGAGTTGTGGGTAGATGTCAGCTCCAAGTACGATGTTGATTGAACTACTGGTGAAGAAGTCTGGATCGGCTAAGCGCAAATTTTTATAAGAGTCCGCTACTCTGCCGTCGAGTCGTTTTTTTGATTGAAGGTCTGGTAGATCTTGTGTCACCTTGGCAGTAAGTGTGAACGTTGGTCCATCTTCAAATCGTGATCGAAAAGAGAAAGTGCACCATTTTTTACCATCACGTATTTCCATGTTGAGTTTATACCTTTCAATGAGAAATGCTGCTACGGAACTGAATTCGACACATGGGTTAAGAAGACCTCGTACGCGACCCCAGTCACGTGACGACGGTCGGGATAACAGTCGAAGTGCCGCTTTCAGATATGGTGCTCCGTGCAGGAGTACGAAGACGTTCGTGACGATGCAAAAGGGTGTGGCGTTTACTACATTGTTTACAGCGGTCGGAGTTGCGATATTTCGCAATTTGGTGGGAGTGAGCAAGACAATAAAAAAGTCATAAAAAATATCCTTTTACTCATTTTTGTAGACAATTGAACGCTCTACAAAAAACATTTACAAACTATTGGATAAACAGGAAAGCAATTTAACGTAATTTGTATTTTCATAAAAACAATCTATAATAAATCTTCAAATTTTTCGATTTTTCTTTGGACGACTATCGAAAATTATTAACAATTATTGTGTAAGAAACTAAATTTAAGATAAACATGAATTTTTTGGTGATTTGTTCCAATAAAACCATCAAATTTGCTGTAATGCATCAAAAACCTTAAAATTTGCGATAAATTCAACGTTGGCCTCAAATAACTCGTAAACTATTAGGTTTCTTAAAAAATCATATAAGATCTTTTATGTAGAGCGTTCAATTCTCTACAAAAATTAGTAAAAGGATCGTTTTTATGACACACGACAGGCTAGCAAAAAATTCATAAGGTGCAGAAAAAATTTTTCCATGTTATTCTTACGGGAAATAGAAAAACGCGATGTGGACAGACTTAATATTAATATTAAGGGCTAAAATTTTAACTGGTATCTTTTTATAAACACCACCCGAAGCTGAGTCGTAGTGCTATCGGGCTTGAAAACTGCATGGTGGGGCAAATAATAGGCGCCGCTTCCATCAGATAAGGGGCTACTTTAGTCATTTGACCTAGAGTAGAATACTCCGTGATTACGCGATCGTACTCTTATTTAAGTGGGGGATTTTTAGTTGGCTTTGTTTCATTTCGTAGGAATTGCGACAGTGCTATATTTCGAGAATGGCCAATATTAAGGACATCGGGATATTCTCGTTTAAAAGAGAGTGAGACAACGAAACATTCATCATTGTTCTTAAACGTTGTTGCTTTGTACAGTTGTTCACAATATGAATCCTCAGGGGAACATCGAGGGCTCTTTGGAATGTCTTTAAGCTCCCCGTTGTAATTGGTTAGAAAGTTCAAGCTTATTAAAAAAGGAAAGAATTGAAGGCGTATAAGAGTTATCTTTAACTCGACCAGTGATAATCCAACCGAATACGGTTGTTTGTGCAACGAGGGACTGGCTATGGTTCCATTGGAGCCCATCCTGGATTATCTTGGGGTATACATCCCTGCCGAGAAGTAAATCTATCTCAGAAAAGTTCTGACGGTATGTATCAGCCATTTGAAGGTGTGAGAAGTTACTTTGCTTGAGCACAGATAGGGGATAATAAGGTAATGAACTTTTGAGTTTCTTGACTACGAAAGCATCCAAGTACATTTTAAAAGACCGGTCAATAGGTAATCCAATTTGAATGTGACATGTGTGAGAAGATGTAGCGGCTAGTGAGTCGCTTATTCCTCGAACCTCTGTCTGAGAAAAACGAACCTCTGTCTGAGAAACAAAAGTTGCTTCGGACGCCGAGTCAATGAGGGCGCGAACTGTACATTTAACATCGTCCATATAAACATCCAAGTACATTTTAAAAGACCGGTCAATAGGTAATCCAATTTGAATGTGACATGTGTGAGAAGATGTAGCGGTTAGTGAGTCGCTTAGTCCTCGAACCTCTGTCTGAGAAGAGCGAACCTCTGTCTGAGAAACAAAAGTTGCTTCGGACGCCGAGTCAATGAGGGCGCGAACTGTACATTTAACATCGTCCATATAAGCATCTACTAGCGCGGTACGGAGAACAACAGAGCGTGAAGTGGACTGCAGTTTGGGTCGAAAAGGATCTTAGGTTTCGATCGGAGTATATTTTGAGGGGGTTTACGTGAATGACCAACATCGTTGCTGGGGGTAGAAGTAGCAAGTGGAGAGCTATGCGGTGTAGGACTTCGCTGCGTTGATAAATTGGATGAGGAATGATGTTTTCTTTTCCATACATTGCAGACGAAACGGCTTTTGCATTTCCTATAATCATGGGATGTCCCTAGGCAGTTGGTACAACGCTTTTGCTGTTTGACTGTAGTGAAACGATCGTCGACTGACATTTCAAGAAATTAAGGGCAAACTCGGAGGGGGTGAGGGTAAGAACAGAGAACGCATTTCACTGTCTTTTCGTTTGACACGTTAGTGTTGTAGCTATTAAGCTTTCTTTGCTCAGGAAGCGCGGTCTTCTTAGGGGCACTAGTTTTATTACGTGCATTAGAATTCTAGCTGTGCGAGCTTGCAAAGGTAGAACGGAAATCTGCTACAGATTCTAAGGTTTGAAGTCTTGATGCTAAGAAAACGTCCATTTCCTTCCATTCAGGGATATCTGCGGTATGAGGTAAGGATTGTTCCCACAGACTGAGTGTAATGTAGGGTAGGCATGTGGAGCAAATATAAACAAAGATTATATCCCAGTTCTTTGTATCGATTTTAAGGAGGGACAAACTTGTAACACAATCGTTGATTGTACGCTGGAGACGTCTTATGTTGGGCCCAGTTTCTTTAGAAATCGGGGCTATATTGAAAAGGCACTTGAGTTGTGCATTGATGAGGACTCTTTTGCTTTCGTAACGGTTAACCAAATTTCGCCATGCCATGTCAAAACCATCATTTGTAATTGGGCAAGTTTTGAGGAGGTTTCGTGCTTCTCCTTGAGGCTTCTTGAGAAGATGAGACATCTTTTCCACGGGGGAGAGGTGTTTGCTGGTTCCGTACAGGGCCGTAAACACGTCACGGAATGCAGCCCATTATTTTTAGTCTCCAAAGAAAATTTCTGTATCACACGGGGGTAGAGATATATGGGCTGTGTGATCAGATTGCGTATCTGAGGGGGTATTGAATGGCTCGCGCTCACCTCGAAGACTATCAATAACTTCATTAACTCTCGCCAGGATTTCGACGAGGGCCGTGCAAGTTGCAGAGAAACGTGCCTTAAGCGTTTCCATATCGATATCGCTCTTTATGTTGTCAAATTTGTCCAGTGCGTTATCGCAACATTGTCGAAAAACAGACCAAAGACCTAATTTCACTTTTGTACACTTCCATCGCGTGTACAGTCTTCTGCCTCGTCGCATTGAGTCATAAAAAGCTTAAAATCGACTATGCGATCGGAAGCACGAATTAAAGCAGTTAGAACCGACATATTGAGACAAAGCTCCATGAAAAATCGCCCAAAACCAAATCGCCCAAAGATAAAAAGGAAAAAATCGGCCAAAATTTTTTCATACAAATTTTGGGTGATTTTTCATATGAAAAATCTCCCAAAATTTTTGGCCGATTTTTAATTTTTTGGGTGATTTTTCATTTTGAAATTTTGGGCGATTTTTCATATTAAAAATGTTTCCATAAAAAATCGCCCAAAAATAAAAACGAAAAATCACCCAAAAATTTTTTCATACAAATTTTAAGTTATTTTTCATATGAAAAATCGCCGAAAATTTTAGACCCAAAAATTCTGGTAATCATTAAAATCGAATATAGAATTTAAAATATTATATTATATCAAATAATTGAAAGTTTCTCTAATGTGTTCCATCTCCACCATTATTTGGCTTCTATAGCAGTAAAAGTGGTTTAGAAAATTGTCATACGCGAAGCAGATATTAGACATACCATAGAGTTTAAAATTCTTCCACTAGGCCAAAAGCCGGCTACACGGAAAGTCGTTGAAAGCACGTACCAAATTAAGCATTCCGAAGGCTATTAATATTGAAAATTGTCGTAAGCGAAGCCGAGATTTAACATAACATAGAGTTGAATACTCTTCCGCCCGACCGAAGGCCAGCTATACGGAAAATCGTCGAAAGCGTTTCTCAAGTTAAACATTCCAAGGTACACTAATATACAAAATTGTCAAAAGCGAAGCGGATATTTGACATACCATACAGTTTAAAATCCTTCGTGAAGGTGGAATCAAGTCTCTACTTCGCTTACGACAATTTTCAATATAAGTTGCCTTCGGAATGCTTAATTTGGTACGTGCTTTCGACGACTTTTCGTTGAGCCGGCCTTTGGCCGGGCGGAAGGATTTTAAAGTCTATGGTATGTCAAATCTCGGCTTCGTTTAGGACAATTTTCAATATTAGTAGCCTTCGGAATACTTAATTTAGTACTTCCTTCGACGACTTTTCGTGTAGACGGCCTTCGGCCGGGTGGAAGAATTTTAAACTTTATGGTATATCACGTCTGGGTTTCGCTTACGACAATTACACGGAAAGTCTACTAATATTGAAAATTGTCGTAAGCGAAGCCGAGATTTGACATACCATAGAGTCTAAAATCTTTCCGCCCGGCCGAAGGCCGGCAACACGCAAAGTCGTCGAAAGCACGTCCCAAATTAAGCATTCCGAAGGCTACTAATATTAAAAATTGTCGTAAGTGAAGCCAATTTTTGATTCAACCTGCACGAAAGTGTTTAAACTCTATGGTATGTCAAACATTGCCTTCGTTCACGATAATTTTCTATATTAGTGAATTTTGGAATGTTTAACTTAAGATTCGCTTTCGACAACTTTCCGTGTAGTCGGCCTTCGGCCAGAGGGAAGGATTTTAAAGTCTATGGTATGTCAAAGCTCGGTTTCGTTTACGATAATTTTCAATATTAGGAGCCTTAATTTGGTAGGGGTTTTGACGACTTTCCATGTAGGCGGAACGATTTTAAACTCCATAGTATATCAAATTTCGGCTTCGCTTACGACAATTTTTTAGATTACTTGGCTTTGGAATATTTAATTTGAAACGCGCTTTTGGCGGACGGAAGGACTTTAGACTCTATGCGATATATACAAATTTGAGCTGCGGTTTCCTTGACGTCTTAAATTTCCGGCCTTCGATGAATGATCATTACTGTATTATACGTTTATAAATGTTTGTTGTATCTATGATAATTATCTAAATTACCCTTGGAGAGCCATACTATAATTTTTGGCCGATGGAAAATATTGCCTTTTGTTCATACTTTTATTGCAATTCAATAAGAAACGAAGACTATAATAATCCTTAGATTCTTAATTAAAAACAGTATTATTGGAGCAGAGTATTTACTAAACTCTTTTATAGCCACAACCAAAGATTTTAATGTTTTACTTAAGTTAAATTGAAAAATAATTTCTAAACACATACATTTTGTATACGAGACGAAAAATATAATTAAACACACAAAAACTATTTGGAACGATTTTCCGTCGTCCCACGTGGGATGACGGAAAATCGTTCCAAATTCAAACAAACCCCGTCGGAAGAAAATCACAACACTAACACAAAAAATACGTTATAATACTACAAAATATGGAAAAAATGTTTACGTCTGTTAATCGGTTAATCGACTGCAATTAACCGGTTTATCGGTTAATCGAAAATAGCCAATTTTAAATTAAATTACCATAAGAAACTAAGGGTCTGAAATCAAAACCTAACTCCCGCCGAGAGACATCAAAATGAAGGTTTTTCATTGGGTAAACAAATTTAAATTCAAACAATAAAAGTGAAATGTTGGACTTTACCCTTTCCGATTATGATGAAATTTTGTACGAATGATGCCTCTTGCTTAACTACCTTTAATGCGAATCTTGACTCACTTTCTGGTTCGCGAAGTATAGCGATTTGAAAATCAGAAAATTCAACAGAAATGTACTCAAGTCGCTATATTTCGGGAGCCAGAATGTATAGAGAGTCAAGATTTTGCATTAATGGTAGTTATGCCGTGTAAAATTTTATAAAATCGGATGGGGTAAAGTCCAAAATTTTACGTTTGTTGTTTGGCTATAAACGTTTTTACCCAATGAAAAACTGGAATTTTGATGTGTCTCGGCGGGAGCTAGGTTTTGATTTTACACCCTTAGTTTCTTAGAGTAATTTTCTTAGAATTTTGTGTAGAGTTTCGTTTGTGATAGAGTCCATCCTATTGTACTTGCTTGGTTATAATGCGGTGAACTTAATCTCAACCGCTTTTAAAGTCAGAAGGCGCAGCTTGTACATAAGTAACTTCATCACTGCAACAATGTTATCCAATTGATGAATATTATTGTTTATACTTATATTATTTTTAGCGAATGGAACATGTCTATTTCGAAATAATGAACAGAATGTTGTGAGCTTTTATAACGATTTAGAAATTCGAGAAGATATTGTTGAATTTCCACCAGGTGCTACCATAACATCCAGGTATTTAAACTTTATTTTTTTTTTTTGTATTTTAATCTATATCCTATAATGTTTACTTTTAGATGCACCGATATCGGAAAATTTGAGCTAATTGGAAGTATTGAACGTACGTGTATTCATTCCGAATGGACGGGAACAAAACCTCAATGTTTTGGTTTGAATCAAGAAAACGATTATGCTAGTAAGTTTTTATGTACTTATTGTATATGTATGCATGGCCCTACTGCATGAAACAAGAAATTTGGATAACTAAGGCATTTTCCGTACAATGCGGGAGAGTATTCTATATAGCGAATCACCTTTTATAATTTCCTTGTTTAATTATTATTTTTTTTTTAGAAATTTTATTGCTTGAACACTTTTCGCTTAACGTCAGTTGAACTTAACTAACAAGTATTTTGAAAACGCGTTTCTAACTAATTACAATATGCTAGTCGCAAAATTTAACAAGTTGGGCCCTCTATTTTCCAACTGATTTTCGATAAAAAAAACTGTGGAACAAAACTGCAGTCAAACACTTTCAAACAAAAAAAAAACTAATTTGAAAATACTATTGGCCAATTCACAACTTGTTGTATGTGTTGTAGATCGTATAAATGTTGTTGGTAATTTCCACATAAACATTTGTTTATAAACATGTTTATGTGGAAATTACCAACAAAATATTTACTATCTACAACACTTACAACAGGTAGTGATTTGAGCATATATTTATTAGAATTATGCTATATTTTTTCAAAGAAATTTCTACAAAATACTGTATTTAATCTCTGGAATATTGGGAACCCTAAACACCACTTTTGTCGATTTTCAGAAGAATCCGTGCTAAATTGACTAATTCTGTAGTTAACTGCTGGCAAATCGGCGAATTTTGAAAATTTTAAACTTTTTACCTCACTGGGGCACGGCTTAGAGTTGTCCGATTTAGCTAAAATTTTCGCCATATCAGTTTTAGTCTGGTTTTTTATGAAAATTCAAAGTTTAATTTTCAATGCCACTCGAACCGACTTTTTAATAAATTCCTATGTAAATCCAAGAATTATCACTACAATAAAATAGGGATATTAAGAAAATCGAACAGGGAAAAGACTTGGAAAATTACATTATTTAACTTTTGTCAATTTCGATTTTTAAACTTAGCTATTGGCCTATACCTTGCCTAATTTCTTCTAGCTCGAGGTCTGTGTTTTATTAAATCGTCAATTTATATTAAACAATTTTGAATTATTTGTCTATATTTCGATATTCTTTGAATATCATCATCAGGGCTTAATATTTTTAAAACATTAACGCAACAAACACAAAAACATAAAAATACAAACTATAAGAAAATATACAAAAAAAGGAACATAAGTACTTTCAAATCTTAAAATTAAGAATTTCAGTACAACAAAAAACAATCAAACACAAAAATATATATATAAACATGCATGCACATACATACATAAAAACAATTATGTTAATGTTGTTTAACAATGTTGCTCAGTACAATTAACTGGAAATATTTATCCATGGTAGAATAATATACCAGGTAGCCGCATAACTAATACAAATTTACATTTTGGCATAGAAAATGTCAAACATTAATAGAGAGGGTATGTGTGTGTGTTTGTATGACAGAAGCAGCAAACATACGTGTGGTATTGTGTGTGCAACGTAGTTATTTCACATATACACAACATTTGACAGTTCGTACCATGAAAATAGCAAATAAAAAATAATCAGCTGACGTTCCAGGGCTACCTTGTATATTATTCTACCATGCATTTATCTAAACAAAAACAAACATACATACATACATATTGAACATCTTCACGCATTGACATCTACTATTGTACCATGGTAGAATAATATACAAGGTAGCCGCATAACTAATACAAATGTACATTTGAGGTCCGAAATGTCAAACACTAATAGAGAGTGTATGTGTGTGTTTGTATAACAGAAGCACCAAACATACGTGTTGTATTGTGTCTGCAACGTAGTTATTTCACATATATACAACATTTGATAGTTCGTACCACGAAAAAAAAATTATCAGCTGGCATTCCAGGGCTACCTTGTATATTATTCTACCATGTATTGTACTGATCAAACTTAAAATTAATTATAGAACTTTGTACCCTTTACTTTGTTTATTAAGTGTCTATAGCTGTGAGCGCATTGCTCACTGTCAATTTTAAAGTTCATTCTCCTTTCTGTTGGTACATTTATAATATGCAGCATTTCCAACATGTAACGGCGCTTATAATTATTCTCTGTTTTTAATACTCTCACTTTTTCAAAATTAGGATTGTGTTTATTTTGTGCACAGTGGGCGTTGAGTGCCGTTTTTTGTGTGTTATTATTTCTTAATTTTTGGTCTGATTTATGTGCTGCCAATCTAGTCTTCAGTTTATTTTTAGTAGTACCTATATAAACCATGTCACATTTTGTCATTTCGTCACCATTGCAGGATATTTCATATATTACGTCCGATTCTTCAATATTGGGTATTTTATCCTTCGTCTTACTAAATACTGCTCCTAAGTTTTTTTTTGTCTTATGTGCCATTTTCCAGTTTTCAGAATTATAGAGCTTTGATTTTTCAATTCGTTCGGATAGATCCGGAATATACGTAAGTGATTTGTAGCTTTTTGGCGTTTCTACTCTAGTTTGTGGTTGTAGACGTATGCTTTTTTGGTAATCTTTTACAAGTTTATGAATAAGTGGTCCTGGGAAACTGTTATCACCCAACATCTTTTTAATCATTTTTATATTGTCGCTATGAAACTCAAGGTCGCTGCTGTCGAGAACTCTTCTTATAAAATTGTTGGCCGTGTTGATTATAATTCTCTTGGGATGTTTTGAGAAAAAGCTAATTTCCTACCAGAGGCCGTAGATTTCTTATACCAGTCAATTTTCAATGTGTTTCCTGTTTTAATAACTAAAGTATATAAGTATGGTATTTTGTTATCCCTTTTTTCTACAGTAAATTTGATGTTTCTGTGGTAACTATTTAACTTCGTCAATATCTCATCAATTGCACTCTCGCGAACTATACTAAAAATGTCATCTACATACTTCGTCAAAATTTTAAGATTTGAAAGTACTTATGCTCCTTTTTTTGTATATTTTCTGATAGTTTGTATTTTTATGTTTTTTATGTTTTTATGTTTGTTGCGTTAATGTTTTAAAAATATTAAGCCCTGATGATGATATTCTAAGAATATGGAAATATAGGCAAATAATTCAAAAATAGTTTATTATAAATTGACGATTTAATAAATCACAGACCTCGAGCTAGAAGGAATTAGGCAAGATATTAATATTAGGGATGTAACGATACGCCGTTTTGCCGATCCGATACCGATACCGATATTTAAAAATAAATATCGCCGATACCGATTCCGATACCGATACGAATATTGAAATTGAGTTCAAGTTTAGATTAACAAAATTCAAGTGCAATTTTTTATTATACAAAATTACATTATAAGAGAGAGTATTTAAAATTGATAAAACATTGGAAGTAATTTTTAAGGAGTTACATTTTCTTTGCTTCCAACAAATATATATTAAAAATATGCAGATAATTAGTAGAAAAGCAAGAAAAATTTTTTAATTCCTTTATAATTTAAAAAAATACTCGCCATGCTTTTTAAAAAATCGATTTTTTTTAAAGCACATTTATCAACTAATATTCATCTAAATAACTTAATAGCTTAATTATTAAAAGACTTCTAAGTTTATATTTATGCACTTAAATTTACATGAAAATACAGTTCTGAGTTTAAATTCGCATAAAAAATTTTGAAAATGGGAACTTTTTTATACTTTTTCCTCAAGGAAAAATCATTATAGAATACCGAAAAAGAAATTTGTTTTAGCATCGCTTCCAATTCGGTGATTGGTAATCGAAAAACAGAACTTCTTGCAAGGGCAAGGATATGTAAAACTAATTAGAAATTATCCAAATTTGCAATACTTCCAGATCGCGAATTTTACATTTTCATGACTTCTTTGGAGTATCTCTTTTTTGCTGGAATAAGATTTAAGAAACAACGGCTTGAATTTGAATTCATGGTAAAATTAACAAAAAATAAATATTTTTTTTACAAAATAACAGCATAAAATATTATTAATTTTTAAAATTGATATTAATAAGATTTAAAAAATAACGAAGTGTATTTAATTCATGGTAAAATCGAACAAAAATAAATTATTTGTTAAAAAAACTCTGAAAAAATGTTTAAAAGTATCGTCGTATCGGCAGTAAAATATCGCCGATACCGATGTATCGGAAAATCTGAAGTATCGCCGATATATCGGTATCGGTATTCGTTACATCCCTAATTAATATATAAAGGTCGAAAAAATTAGGAATAATTTTTATATTATCGTCCTATACTTTAACATTTTTCGCTGCTCCTGTAAAATTATGAAAAAGCTAGTTAGGTCGTTTATTTGAGCAAATTTTTTTACGAATAATCTTTCCTTTACATACATACACATGTATGTATGTAATGAAGTCGCCATTAGCTCAAATTATAAAATTAAAATTGTACAAAGCACTAATAGTGCGTAGTCCTTAGATTTTAGTACAATAGTTAAAATTTAATTCATTTTATTTTTTATATCTCTCAAGTGGAAAAGGCTCCTACAATATTGTTCCGACGTCAAAACGGACCCATTGCACAAAGCAACGATGGAAAGTTGATAGTTTATCCAGGTACGACTTTGCACATGGAATGTTTGTGGATGCGACGCTTTGGAAATCCAAAATGGTCTGTAAGCCATGACTTCAAGTAAGTTTTGATGTTGGTTTTCAGTTGCATTATGCACTAATACTAATTATATTTTTACAGAAACTATTCGGAAGGTTGGGTAACCGATGAAGGCCGAGATGCTACGCTTGAATATCGTCTTACCATATCAGATGCTCAGATAGACGATTCAGGGACTTATTCCTGTGAAACTCCGGCTAGGCATAAACACTCAGTTGAAGTAGTGGTTAAAAGCATTAATTGTCCTGAAATACCAACAAGACGTGGTTTGATTGTAAACACAAATGAAACCAAACTTAGCACTAGAGTATTAATGTCATGCTCTAATGGAAATTCGCTAATTGGTGCATCTGAACTGTTTTGTCTTCCAAGTGGAAACTGGAGTGCACCCTTGCCAGTTTGTGAAAGTGTCGAGTGTGGTGATATACCGCTGCCCAACAATATAAGCTCACCAAGAGTTTCTGTTCTTTCACGCGAAGTAGGTGGGCGGGCCGCCTTTTCTTGCTCATCAGGTTATGGATTAAGGGGTCCCTCGGAAGCAATATGTATGCCATCGGGAGAGTGGGCGACTCCTTTTCCTGCATGCGTAGAAGTCCAGTGTGATAACCCGGGAGCACCACAAAACGGCTATGCCCAAGGTCAGGCTCCCTATCGTGCGGGAGATGTTGTACAATTTAACTGTAACCCGGAATATATGATGCAAGGACAACCGATTATAGCTTGCCAAGACAATGGTCGATGGTCTGGTGGTTTGCCAAAATGTGTACAAGCATGTTCATACCCTGGAACTGCGATCAGTGGACATATGTCCTCTGTGCAATTCTACTATGCTATTGGCGAAAGTATAACATTCACATGTGATGCAGGTCTCGAATTACGTGGACCCAAAATGGTTAAATGTTTAAAAAATGGGAAATGGTCCGGAGCTATTCCACAATGCGTAGCAAACGACTAAATCAATAACATAAATTAAAAATTTAATATTTTTATCTTTATAAGATTATTATGTATGTAAGTATATTAAGTGATCGAAATAGCATAGCAATTATCGGTTTCAATTATTCCGGAATACGTTAAAAGCCTTAAAATTGTTTTGTGAAACTGATACTTGGCTTTGTGCATAATAAAACTAAGCTTTTTTTTTAATATCTGTAAATAAAAAAAGTTTGTTGAGCTAAACAAAAGGTCAGTATGTATTAAAAGAGTATTTTGAAAGAAAGTAGTTATGACATATGTATGTACATACATAGAATGGGTTTTCCATAAAATTTCATAATTTTTCATAGGAAAGGAAATCAAACAATCGTGAGATCATTTGAGGTTACTGTCATCGATTTAATCTTGCGCATAGTATTTTTGCTAGCATTTTTGATTGAGGTTGCAGCCTTGATCCGTTTCATTATTCAAGCTGCTCCTGAACACATCAATATCTCACAAAAAAAAATGTCATGCTGAAATCATCGAAAACAAGCTTAAATTAAAATTTGTTTGTAGTGATCAAGGCGAATTAATTTTACAGGTGGTGGTAATAATACAACAAATACAATATCAATTCGCCTAGTTGGCCGTATATGTCAAAAACGGAAGACGAAAATTTATTTAATATGTACTTTTAACAACTGTGATTACAATTCATATGCCTAAAATAAATACCTTCTTTTGTTTATTGCCACATAAAAGTATTAATTTAAAAACACACGAACGCGGCGAAATAGCCATATGTGCTTTCAACACGACCTGTATTATTGGATCATGGTAGTGATTTGGCTTTATAGGTATTTCATAGTAACTTAACACGATTTTACAATAACCTTCAAAGCAAATTTTTCTTTTGAAGTAACTATATTTCAT
Organism: Panzeria rudis; assembly: GCA_956483635.1. NCBI lineage: Eukaryota > Metazoa > Arthropoda > Insecta > Diptera > Tachinidae > Panzeria > Panzeria rudis. The sequence goes on along the minus strand of OY101449.1, from coordinate 51,304,681 downwards.
GTTGATTTAATATTCCAGTATAGTTAGAGCAACATGAAGTTGTAATGAAATAATACGAAGAATCGTGTTGAATCAGCGCTATTTCAAGCTTAAACAACGCACCCTGGGTCCTACTGTGACCAAAGTGGCGCTTAATATAAATTTTTAAATTAAGTTTTCGTAATGAAAATTTATACACAATAAATGGATATAAAATTCTCTATCACTAATCAAATTGCACCTACCTATGTTGTATAATCACAGCGGAGTGAGCTGCCAATGTCAGACAATTTTACTGTGTTTACAAAAAGTGATAAAAGTTAAAACTTATTAGCAAAAATTTATCATATTGTCAAACTTAAGCCCTTATGACACTAAATTTTTTTGCATTATTTTGGTATAGGATTAAAAGGAAGAAACAGTAAATGACAGAAAGAAATAACTATACAAAATGTAAACAAAACGTAGTGTTTTCTTTAAGTTTTGTCTACTTTTTATTCATAATAAAATGCCAACAGAAAAAAAAGTTGAAAAAAGGCACTAAATCGCTGAATTCATGAATAAACCGCTTATTTGGCAACACTTTAATGTTTCAAGCTTGAAAAATGAATTTGAAGTTGAACATTAAAAACAAATTTTTTTTAATGTTCAACTTAATCATTTGTTATCGATAACATTATTAAAAGCTCTGACAATTTGGTATTTATCTTAATATAGCTGAACTCTTTGCACCTGGTAAAATTTCCTATTATATTATATTTGCACTGTTCTCCAAAACTTAAAAAATTAAGAAAAAATGTAGTGTCATAAGGGCTTTAATAATTAAAACGTTGAACTTTTAGGATGGAACCTTCAATTCCAGAAATTTATTCATACAATAGTGAGATTGTGGTAAAAAAATATGTGTGTAAATATTTTTATTATATTTTAAAGCCGCAAAATTATGGTATGAAAAATATTTGATGGACCAGAAGATCTGACTTTCTCAAACTTTAGTTATGAAATAAAGATTTTTATAAAGTGTGGAGTATCTACTTGAAATTCCAAGAAAATAAGTTTTTTTTGTTTTTTTTTTTGGACCAGCACTCAGGGGATGACCCCTACGCATGCAATGCATTGTGCCGGAACTAAGAAAATTGGTTATGGGAAGGAGGATACAGGGAGTAGTGTTTGTGAACATTCGATTTGAACTTTCCCATATTGAAAGTGGCAGGAAAGACCTCTGCAGGGAGTTTATTCCACATACGAACTGTTCGACTAAAGAACGAATTCTCTCTGTAATGCGTAGTTCGATTAACTGGCGTATCCACCACTAATGGATGTGCTCTTACTGAAGAACGTGTTGTTCGCAAAAAGGAGCGGGTTTCGGGAACAAGTTCCCTGATGTCATCAGCACAAAATCCATTGTAGTAGCGATAAAACAGTGAAACACAACCCACACTGCATCGATGCTCCAGCGAGTCAATAGAGTTGGCTACCCTACTGTCCCCTATGAGCTTCTTCACCCTCTCCTGTACGCGGTCGAGTAACTTCAAAATAGACTTTGAAGCACCGGCCCATACATGAGAGTTGTATTCCATTTTCGGACGGATATATGTGGTGTAAATGCTAAGGAGATCAGATGGAGTGAAGTATCTCTTACACCGTCTTAAGAAACCGAGGCACTTGAATGCTTATTTTGAGACCTGAAAAATGTAATCAGTCCATCGAACGTCGCACTGGATTTTCATGCCAAGAACATCAAGAACTTCTGATTCCCCAACATTAACACCATCCATAATTACAGATGGAGCAGCAAGTTCGGTCGTACGCCTGTGCGTAAGCATACAGCATTGGGTCTTGCGAGCATTAAAATCTACCCTATTCAGAGACTGTTATAAGATCGTCATTAAGTGTATTATTCATGTTTTGCCGCATGGCCCCAATCTCCGACATGCTTGGCCTATTCGTGAATGAATATGAATGGCAGATGCTGCTGTCATCTGCAAAAGAGTAAATAGGATTGGAAGTTTCACAGAGAAGGTCATTAAGAAAAATAAGAAATAGGGTAGGTGAAAGAACGGAGCCTTGCGGTACCCCCGAATTAATCTTGAGCTCGTTTGATGAGACCCCATCTATAACAACTCTTATAGTGCGATGCCTGAGAAAGCTCGATAGAAATCGGGAGAAGACATCACCAACACCAAAAGCAACAAGTTTTGACAAGAATGCCCCATGTCACACTCTATCAAACGCCTTGGAAATATCTAGAGCCACGACCTTACTTTCGCCGAAGTGGTGTATGGAGTGGCACCACCTTTCCGAGAGGAATGCCAGTAAGTCGCCCGTAGAGCATCCCCTGCGAAAGCCATACTGACGGTCGTTGAGTAAGCTGTTGGACTCCAAATACTTCACAAGATACTTTCCATCACTTTCTATAGGTCAGAACAAATTGCTATTGGGCGGTAATTTTCAGGGTTAGTAGCCTCTCCCTTTTTGGGGATTTGCGTTACATTAGCATCCTTCCAACACAATGGAAATTCACCCGCATGGTACAAAGTGCTGAAGAGTGTTGCCAATGGGCGCGCTAGCGTCGAAGAGCACTGCTTCAAGACCAGTGCTGGAATGCCATCCGGCCCAGGAGACTTGTTTATGCTGAGGCTCGTTAAAACCTTTTTAACCGCCCGCGCTCGAAAGAATATCGTTGGCATAGTTACAGATACTCTTTGGAGTATGGGGAGTGGCTGATTGCTTTCCTGCAAGTGAGAATTACTTGCAAATAATTCAGCCAGAAGGTTAGCTTTATCAACCGGGTCAGTGAATACTTGATCATCCTTTAAAAGAGTCGGAATTGAAGAACTAACATTATCCTTTACTCTTTTAACGAATGACCAACCGCTCTTGCTACCCCGAGGGGTAGCAAGCACTTTAGCACGAAGACGCTGCTCGTACATAGCTTTTTCGCGCCTTAGTACTCTGGCGCACGAAGATCTTGCCCTTTTGCGCAGCGAGTCAGTATCTGCGTTTTGTTACTACGCCAGATACTGAATGCTTCCTCTCTGGATCTTACTGCATTTTTGCACTTCTGATTAAACCACGACTTCGCTCTGGGTCTAATATGGATTTGCTTGGATGGAATGCAAGTTTTCATTCCTAGCAAAATGGTGTTTTCAATCATTTTCGAGATGGCATTGACATTATTGTCTAGGAAACACAGTTTCCAGTTAAAATGTTGGAAAAAGTCGTTGAGCTCAGCCCAACGAGCCTCTTCGTAGATATATTTTAAGCGTCTCGTAGCTGTTTGTGCGATATTACGAAGACTTGAGAACGAAAAGCAGGCGGAAATGGTGCAATGATCCGAGTTGCCGAGAGTCGAATTAACACTCACTTCATACTTTTCAGGGTGTGAAGTTAGAAAAAGGTCAAGAGTATTGTGTTGGTGCCCTGCAACACACGAGATATGTGTTGGCTCATTCACTAGTTGCGCTAGGTGATTGTGCGCAGCGAACAGCTCAGCATATTGGCCTTCTGAAGTCGTATGGCTCGAATGGCGAAGCCAGGATGAATTGTGAATATTAAAATCACCAGCAACAACAATTTCACTATTCGGACAACTATCCAGTATCTTCGATATGGAGTCGGAAAGCGCATCGAAACTAGAAATGGTAATATCCCTTTCTGCGTTTGGACTTCTATAAAGAAAACCGAAATGTAAATAGTGTGCCCTGATTTTGAACTTAACCCAGAGACAGATAAATTCAGCATCAGATATGCCTAACGGTTGCTGGCACTGGTACATCTGCAGGGGGAGTTTTTCGCCCCTTATTTATTTGTAGGTCGAACAGACCCATACGCCGAAGAGCTATAGGGTTAAAATGTTCTACAAAAATGTTAACCGCGTTATTTTACAGAGGAAAGTTGAAAACGTCTTATTCGTTAAAAGTGAGAAATACATTATATACTATACCCAATCAGTTTAACTATGTGCAAAGGGGTGGGGGGGATGTAACTCTCCCTAAAATAAATTCCAGATGTAAACTTTCAGAAAGCCGACACACGTATGTATATATTTTTTGGTGACTTCTACCGCAATCAGTTGTAAAAACCTTGTTAATTATAAAAATTGGCTTTGTTGTACAGTGTAAATATTCGCAATTTTAACCAAAATCAGGGGCCGAATCGTCGCTGTCGATATCGAGCTAATTCGATCGAGTTTTCTTAGTTTGAGATTATGACATTCGATATCGAATAATGTGTTTATATTGTTCGATAGGGAATGTCACAATCTCAAACTAAGAAAACTCGATCGAATCAGCTCGATATCGAAAGCGACGTTTCGGCCCCAGGTGATTTCACTTTATTATGAACAAAATCATTATTATCAATCGATTTTCATGAATTAAGGCTTATTTAATTTGTAATATATGTGGCTTTATGATTTGTTAATAAATATTTTAAGTTTTTGCCATTTTCGGTTTCTCATATAATAAAAAAAAATTTTAATTTTCCAAATTTGCCTAAAAAAAACATAAATTTTGCATCATTGAAGTATGAATAACCTGACCAGACATCCCGCTTTATGCGGGATTATCCCATTTTTAAGAGGTCGATCCCGCCTAAAACTGTTATCCCGCTTTTTCGAGTTTCAAAATTTATAGTTGTTAATTCCTTTGAGTTTTTTTTATCTTGTATTAAAAATAAAAAAAAACAACTCTCAATAGAATTAAGAATACTTGAACAAAATCCGTACCTTTTTTTACGTTCTTCTTTTTTCCCACATTGTGACGTGAGAATTACCGCGTCTGCAAAATTCGTAGCTAAATTAAAACAAAATATTTATTCACACATGCTAAATCAAATAACTCGTCAGACGAAATTTAATACCTGTTTGGCTTTTACAGTCAGTGGGAAAATAATTTGGTTATTTAATTCACCAGCCAGACAGTTCTGAAATCCAATATCTGGGAAAATAATTAGTGCAGCAGAAGAGTGAACGGTTTCGGGCCTACTAAAAATGCTTCGTATAATTTTACGTTTTAAAAATTTTAAATATTATTAATTGTATTGTAATTTTTATTAATTATGAGACCAATTTTTTACTTTTTTTATTTTTTATTTTATTATTTGTATTTGTAAATTTTGTATTATTTGTATTTGTAATTTTTTCTTTAAATACCATAAGTTTTTCAATAAAATGCATGATTGAACCTTTATCATTCATCAAGCCAACATCGTGTCTTTCATTTTCAACAAGTCAGTGTCCGTTGTTCTTGTGTACCACTTGAACAACTGAATTGAACAGCTTGAATTATCCTTGTGAACTACTCGGATAATAAACCCCCAAATATCAGAATAACTTGGTGAACCACCAAGTTATCCCAGGATTATCAAGTTGAGCAAGGCAAACGAGCCTGCGCTTAACATTTTGGCGACCGTGACAGGACACCGGGTTTAGGAAAACCTAAAGTCCTTCAAGCGAACAATTCAAAACCAATATACCAGCTGCCAACCACAAACCACCAAGCAGCCTACTACAACTCTCAACTAGCCTCCCAAGGGCATCAACAAAGCAATATGGAAACCGCAGAGCAGCTTCTTCACCAACTGAAGGAGACCGGTGAGCGTATCGCCACCATTATCCGCAACTTTACCAAGGACCCAGTTATCCGCAAAACCTCAACGTACTACAAAGAACGATTGTCCCGGCTGACTACAGCCTGGACAGAATTCGACGAGGCAGATACCAAATTACGGACTCTAAAGAATATTGATATGGAAGATGAATACTTCACTGCAGACCGCTATAATCAAACCCAGTCAATGGCATCCAAATATATAGCTCTGATGGAACACGAGCTCACTTACCAAGACAACGGAGCAATCACCAAAAACCCTAATGATCCACCGTCAAATGGGGACGACCAGCCCGAAATCATTAAAAACCCCCCATCCACGAGACTACAACCTAGAAGTGGCCACGATGGTTTAATCAGCCGCTCCATAGGAAAGATGGCTGCTCTGGCTAGACAGCTAGAAGGCCTTCAGTTGCAGTCAGGTCAGGATGGGCCTTATTACGATGTTAAAAAAAACACCATCACCAAACTATGGCAGCAGCTAGAACTACTTAATGATGAAGTGTTGGATAAATATCCCGATCCAGACCTCGCTGGTTATGATACAAGCAGATACATCCACCTCGAACAAGCCGCTCAGCTAGCGATCATCCAGCTTACCACGGCTAACAACAATCACCAGTCATCCACAGAGACTATGTCTAGACCATCTACCCTACCATTGCCCTCAATCACTATCTCTAAATTTGAAGGTGATTATATGAAATGGACATCATTTTCTGACTTATTTAAGAAAACTGTTCATGAGCAACCGATGTCAGACGCTCACAAAATGTTTTATCTGAAGACCAACGTTACTGGTGAAGCAGCGAAGCTTATTAATCATCTCGCTGTTACTACAGACAATTACAAAGCCACTTGGCAGCTACTACAGGATCGGTATGATAATAAACGACTAATAGTGGCAACAGCGGTTCAGAGACTGCTAGACCAACCATCCGGTGCATCGACATTAATGGCCGTTAAGCGATTGCACGATACAACGAGGGAATGTCTGGCAGCTCTTTCTAATATGGGGCTGGAAATCTCGACATGGGATCCACTCCTAGTCCACCTTCTGGTCAAAAAGTTGGACAAAACGGTATACACTCAATATGAGCAATCGATCACCAAGCCAAAGGAAATGCAACCAGTCAGCCAGTTTCTTACCTTTCTGGAGAACTACTTCCACACTCTGGAGGCAATGGGACACAAAGAGAAGACATTTTCTCCTGCAAACAAAACATGCACGCTTACGGCCCATCCCCGCCATGAGAACCAACGATGCCTAGTTTGCAAGCAAGAATGTCACCCATTGTATAGATGCAGAGAATTCATCCAGCTAAGCCCTGCAGACAGGCTAAACTTGATACAGAAACATAAACTGTGTGTTAATTGCTTTAGTCACAATCATTTGACCAAACAGTGCACAATTTCAGGCCGCTGCCAGAAATGTAGAAAAATGCACAACACCCTGGTACACTTGGAACAAGCCCCGCAACAGAATTCAATATCCAGAAAGCGTAACAAATCTAAGGGGGAAACAGAGTCAGCCAATGAAGTAGGTACAACGAATAACTCCTCAACACAACACGCGACATCCCTAGTCAGCACACCAACAAAAGTTGAAAGCATGGCGGGAAGTTACACTAACAAACGACCATATGTTCTACTGGGAACAGCGTTGATAAAGGTCAAGGCTAATGGTTTGGAAACGGAATGCAAGGCAATCCTTGATTCAGGATCACAAGTCAATTTGATCACAGAACGATTAGTCAACCGGCTTGGACTCCCAGCAAGGACTACTTCTGTTTCAATCAACGGTATTGGAAAAAACAGTACCAAGGTTCAACACCGAGTCAACCTTACGCTACAATCTCGGATCAACAATTTTTCAACACGGCTTGAAGCATTCGTATTGCCGCAAATTATTTCCCCTCAACCCGCTCAATCGCCTATAATTGACAGGTGGTCAATCCCCAGCAACGTAGCATTAGCGGACCCAACTTTCAATCGTCCAGAAAAAATCGATATTTTGTTAGGGGCGGAATATTATCATCAACTACTCACGATCGGACAAATCAAATTAGGCAAGGACCTTCCACTGCTTCAAAATACAACTTTCGGATGGATCGTATCGGGAAAGGTATCTGGTGAACAGCTCTCATCAGCAATCTGCGGAGTCTTAACTGAAGAGGATAAAATGAATACAGCTATTGAGCGATTTTGGAAACTCGAGGAGGTTGAAAGAAGAGAGCAAAATTTATCACCTTTTGATGCACAGTGCGAAGCACATTTCAATCAGCATACTACACGTGACAAAGAAGGTCGATTCATAGCACGACTGCCGTTTTGTGCTGAAACATCTTTATTAGGGTCCTCACATAGTATCGCATTCAACCGGTTCCTCGCACTAGAGCGTCGATTATCAAAAGACGCTTTATTGAAGGAACAATATGCGCTATTTATAAAAGACTACGAAACAATGGGGCACATGTCGAAAATCAATATAGACGAAGTAAAGGGGCATAAATACTTTATTCCTCACCACTGCGTTTTGCGACCCGAAAGTACTACAACTAAACTCAGAGTAGTCTTCGATGCGTCAGCAAAAACATCCTCAGGAAAATCCTTAAACGATATTCTGCACACTGGACCACCACTACAAAATGATCTATTTACGGTTCTATTGCGATTTCGGCTGCCGCAGTTCGTATTCACCACAGATATCGAGAAAATGTACCGCCAAATTTATATCCACCCCAAGGACCGACAGTACCAGATAATCCTCTGGCGAAACAATGCCTCTGAGCCCATTAGTTATTTCCAATTAAATACCGTTACTTATGGTACTAGACCAGCACCATATCTGGCAATCAAATGTTTGAAGGAAATAATCCAGGATAATAAGATGCAAGCTCCATTGGCAGCCAGTTTCTTGGAAAAGAACTTTTATGTCGACGACGGGCTGGGTGGAGCTGATAGCTTGAACACAGCCCTAGAAACTCAGCGCCAGCTGCAAGACGTCCTGGCTAAGTACGGGTTCCATCTACGAAAATGGTGCGCTAATCATGCCCAGCTGCTCCGCAACATTCCGAGTTCTGACCAAGAAGTCAGTCTTGACTTCTCAGACGAAACTGATTACACGAAAACACTTGGATTGGTATGGGTACCTAAAGATGACCTGCTTAAAATCAAAGTCAACATTCAACCAATTAAAGCCGTGACTAAAAGAACAGTCACATCAGACTTGGCGCGTATCTTTGACCCACTAGGACTACTGTCGCCAGTAGTTGCCAAAGCAAAAATGGTTATCCAGGAATTATGGACCTTGAATCTTTCATGGGACGAGGCTGTTTCTTCCGAATTAGACTCACGCTGGCGAACCTTTCGAAGCCACCTAAGTGAACTTGAAAGTTTTCAAGTGCATCGGCATATCTATAAAGGAGCTCTTCCTAGCAAGACTCAACTTCATGTTTTTACCGATGCCTCCGAAAAAGCGTATGGCGCTGCAATATATGTGAGAACAATTCTACCAAACAAAACAATAAGAGTATACTTGTTATGTGCGAAATCACGGATAACTCCGCTCAAGCAGCAAACGCTGCCTAGACTAGAACTATGTGCCGTACAATTGGGTGCTAACTTAGCTGCAAAAGTGAAACTAGACTTGGATATGAATACATCGCCTACATTCTATTGGTCCGACTCAAAAATAGTCTTATCGTGGATACATTCAAGATCTTCTTCATTTCATACATTTGTGGCAAATCGAATCGCTTCAATTCAAGAAAACACGCTACCTGAGCAATGGCGACATGTAAGTTCTAAAGAGAACCCAGCGGACATCATATCAAGAGGATTGGATCCACAACAGTTGCAGCATACACCCCAATGGATGTATGGGCCATTTTTTCTTCATGTTGACGAGAAACATTGGCCTCCCAGTTTTGGACTAGATCCTAATTTTCCGACCCCTGAACAGAAGCAAGGATCTTACAACTCACTCATTGCTGTCAATAGTGAAAACTTTGTGCACAGCATCAACCACCGAAATTCACTAAAAAGGCTCCAACGTATCATAGGATACATTTTAAGATTCATTAAAAACGCCAAGACTTTCAAGCCCGAGCGACAAACCCAACAAACTCTCACACCTCTTGAACTTCACGATGCACTTGCCATCATTGTTCGAACCACCCAACTATGCACGTTCACAGAAGACATTCAGCAGCTGCAACAGAAAAGGGAACTTAAGGGATCGAGTCAAATAAAAAGCTTATCTCCATTTTTAGACGAATATAACATTCTAAGAGTCGGAGGCAGATTAGAAGCATCCACGTTATCATTCAATGCCAAACATCCAATGTTGCTTCCTTATAACGACACAGTAAGCAAACTAATATTTGAGTCGACACATAGGGAAAACAAACATTGTGGCCCTGGAGCACTTCTAGCAATCGTAAGACAACGTTTTTGGCCCATTAAAGGCAAACATTTGGCTCGGGAAACTGTGCACAAATGTGTGCAGTGTGCACGAGCGAAACCAAAACTTCTGCAGCAAATTATGGGAAACTTACCAGAAGCAAGAGTAATGCCAGCAAGACCCTTTATTAATGCAGGAGTTGACTACTGTATATTGCAGTATTCTGCTGCTTTTCCACAAAGGCAGTTCATCTGGAGCTTGTAACAGACCTCACAACCGACGCCTTCATTGGAGCCCTCAAAAGGTTCATCGGCCGAAGGGGTCACTGTCAGCATCTCTACTGTGACAACGCAACAAACTTTGTGGGAGCTCGGAATCAACTAGAAGAGTTGTCAACTGCTCTTTTCGCCACAGCTGCCCAAGAAAAAATTCAACAAGAGTGTGCCAGCAAAGACATCAGCTTTCATTTCATACCTCCACGAGCCCCGCACTTCGGCGGACTATGGGAGGCTGCAGTCAAATCCGCAAAAAGGTTACTTGTTAAAGAAATGGCAAACGCGTCTCTGACCTATGAAGAAATGGAAACCGTGATAATAGAAGTCGAAGCAATCCTTAATTCGAGACCGATTGCACCGTTGCCGAATAATCCGAATGATGAGGCTGCACTGACACCAGGCCACTTTTTGATTGGTGAACCTCTTACAGCACAAGTGGATGCAACTGCCAGGTCAACTTCAACAACTCTTACAAAACGATGGGAGCTAGTATCACAAATAAAACATCAATTTTGGAAACGATGGTCGCAGGAATACCTCAGTGAACTCCAGCAGCGGAACAAGTGGCAAACCAAGGCTCAAAATTTGCAACGGGGTCTGGGAAAAGTAACTGATATATACCCCGGTCCAGACGGACTCGTCAGAGCAGCTGATGTAAAAACATCTGGTGGTATCGTTAAGCGAGCAATTCACTTGCTGGCTCCTCTTCCTGTGGAGCCACCAGAAACAAAAGTTAGCCATGAAACAACAGATGAGAAACCAACACGAAAAAGAGACAGTTCACCCAAGAGCAAAACCTTAAATGAACCACCCTCAAAACGTTGTACTCTAACCGCAACAGGTCTGCTAATACTCGTAGCATCACTTCTCCCTTTAATCCTATGTCAACAAGTGACGTACACCCAAATAACCAGCAACCCTGGATTACATTTCGAAAATATTGGCCAAGTTAAACCTGTCATCGCTGAATGGAAGCTCCTTATTTATTTTGAACTGACACCGTTCTATAACGAATTAGAGCTTTTAAAGAATGGTACATCTGCGCTGAACAGGGCCTGCAATTACTCATCCCTTAATCATCAATGCAACGGACTTCTATCCCATTTTCAAGATCTCAGGGATGAAATGGAGCATGGTTTAGAAAATTTCATAAGAAGGAAGCGACGCGGAGCAATAGACATCGTTGGAAATATAGCAAACTCCTTGTTTGGCGTTCTAGACTCCAAATATGCAGCAGAAATGACCGATACTATTAATAGTATAAAAACCAACGAAGCCCACTTGCAGAGACTTCTGCGGAATCAAACATCGTTTCTCGACTCAACCCTCAATCTCATGAAGCAGTCTGAACAACGCACGCAAGATAACTTCGAAAAAATGAACGGTAAAATAAACAAACTACTCTACCTGACAAACAACGACAGCTACCAGCGATCGGAAGTCATTTTATCACTGAGTGTCCAGTTACTTACAATTGCTAATAATCTGCAAAAAATGCATACATCTATGATCACGTTGTTAGCGGACACTTACCATGGTCGAATTAGTCCGGTTCTACTAACCCCACAACAATTTTCGGGTGAAGTCGATAACATAAAGGCGAACCTTCCCACAGATCTAACACTACCAGTTGCAGACATTATTCATTTATATGGTGTAGTCACCGCTCACGCAGCAATCTCAACTCAGCACATTATTTGCACCTTGTTCATTCCTCTAGCCCATCAAGGGCAATATGACCTATTTTATATTACTCCAGTACCACAGCTAATGAACGACACTTTAGTGGCTATCATACCAACAACTAAAATGATAGCTCTCAACGCTCATCGTGATGAATATTTCGCTCTAGATGATTCGAAGCTAAGTAACTGCAATAGACTTGAGCATAACATTTTCTTATGCCCACACATTCAAGCTGCATATCATCGAGGCTCTCAAATTTGTCGCTGTGAGATACATTTATTCAACAATGAATCCGACTCAAGCTGCAACATAGAGTTGATAAGCAGCAACAACGTATGGTACCAACTTTATAACAAGAACCAGTGGCTACTCGCAACTCAACAGCAACTAAAACTAAGCACAGTATGCAAGGGTGAAAGCAGTTCTCAATTTCTGAAAGGTACTGGATTGCTCACGCTTCCAGCAGGATGTGCAATTAAAACTGATGTTATTACCATATACGGGCATCGAACCATCTCATCAAACTTGCATACATCATATACAAGCAATGGGATGACATTCCTTCATCTCCAAGAAAACGTAAACAACATGACACAATCCCTGTCATATACTTCGACAATTGAAAAAATAGCCCACCTGCAGAAAGAGATCAGGGCACAACGACAAGAATTTCCTCTAGCAACAACCCATAAAGTACATAGCTTAACAATTAGCTATATTGGACTGGCCTCTGATAGCAAAACAAAGATTGACGAGAAGACGTGACCCGCTCCCCGAAGCACCACAACCGTCTCCACGATCCAACTGGAATGTTTCGTTGGAACCAACACCTTAACCCACTTCAAACTAAATTGCCGGAGATCGCACATTCCCACTTTCCAACCCCCTTGGGGCCGCAATATGTTAATTCCTTTGAGTTTTTTTTGATCTTGTATTAAAAATAAAAAAACAACTCTCAATAGAATTAAGAATACTTGAACAAAATCCGTACTTTTTTTTACGTTCTTCTTTTTTCCCACATTGTGACGTGAGAATTACCGCGTCTGCAAAATTCGTAGCTAAATTAAAACAAAATATTTATTCACACATGCTAAATCAAATAACTCGTCAGACGAAATTTAATACCTGTTTGGCTTTTACAGTCAGTGGGAAAATAATTTGCTTATTTAATTCACCAGCCAGACAGTTCTGAAATCCAATATCTGGGAAAATAATTAGTGCAGCAGAAGAGTGAACGGTTTCCGGCCTACTTAAAATGCTTCGTATAATTTTACGTTTTAAAAATTTTAAATATTATTAATTGTATTGTAATTTTTATTAATTATGAGACCAATTTTTTACTTTTTTTATTTTTTATTTTATTATTTGTATTTGTAAATTTTGTATTATTTGTATTTGTAATTTTTTCTTTAAATACCATAAGTTTTTCAATAAAATGCATGATTGAACCTTTATCATTCATCAAGCCAACATCGTGTCTTTCATTTTCAACAAGTCAGTGTCCGTTGTTCTTGTGTACCACTTGAACAACTGAATTGAACAGCTTGAATTATCCTTGTGAACTACTCGGATAATAAACCCCCAAATATCAGAATAACTTGGTGAACCACCAAGTTATCCCAGGATTATCAAGTTGAGCAAGGCAAACGAGCCTGCGCTTAACAATAGTTCTGTTTTTTTTATTCCCAAAAATATCGAAAATGTTTCAACTGACCAAAATAGATCTTTCTTGTGTTGATCGAATAAAAACTCATTGAGTTAAAGGAACTTAAAATTGAAAAAAGTGTGTTTTTAGACATTGCCTCAAAACTCAATACTTACAAATATTCAGCTCAAAGATATTTAATTATTCAGGACTAAGTTCGTTCAATTTAATTCTTCAATTAAATTATTTTTATTGAGAAAGGAATTTTAAATGCATGTAATAATTGAAAAGACAAAGGCAAATTCTTGCCTGTTAAGGGTCGAACTGAACACCATGATATTCTGAAATACTTGCATTCAGAAGTTAAACCCAGCAAACTTTTTGAAATTTTTCAAAAATCGCTGAAAAAAGTTTTCGCTTATAAAAAGAAAATCTTCGGTGACCGCAATAACGGCTAATGGCGATCAATAAAGGGCATCAATACAATTCAGAAATGGGGGTTGTCTTTTTCTGAAATACTTGCATTCAGAAGTTATACCCAGCAAACCCCCGTTGACAAATTGTATTTTTGTCATCTATCGATTGCCATTAGTCATTATTGCGCTCACCGAAGATTTTTCTTCTTAGAAACGCAACACTTTTTGGTGATTTTTGCCTATTTTCAAAAGTTTGCTGGGTATAACTTCTGAATGTAAGTATTTCAGAAGATGACAACCCCCATTTCTGAATTGTATTGATGCCCTCTATTGATCGCCATTAGCCGTTATTGCACTCACCGAAGATTTTTCTTTTTATAAGCGAAAATTTTGTCAGCGATTTTTGCAAATTTTCAAAAAGTTTGCTGGGTATAACTTCTGAATGCAAGTATTTCAGAATGTTCACAAATTGTATTTTTGTCCTCTATCGATTGTTATTAGTCATTATTGCGCTCACCGAAGATTTTTCTTTTTATAAACGTAACATTTTTCGGTGATTTTTGCCTATTTTCAAAAGTATGCTGGATATAACTTCTGAATGCAAGTATTTCAGAAGATATGTAGGTTTAAATGGCTAGCGTATTTATAAAAATGTGTTCTTATTAATATTAAAAAAAAATTAATTATTAAAAAACGCTAGATGGCTGCATTGGGTGTGTATTCGCAAGGGCGTGCTTACACGTATACAGAATTAGTACGTTTTATGCAACTCTGAAAAGAGTTTGCTAAGTGAATGAAAAAGTTTGCCAAGTGACAAAAAAGTTTGCTAAAAAGTTTGATTTCTTCACGGTGATCAAAATCTAGTGGCGTAGTAGATTTCGTTTTGTATGGGAAATCTAGTAAAAAGCAACTAGATTTAGCTCAAAAATCTCGTAATTACTAGATTTCGCTCTGTTGTAAATCCACTACTAAACGAATTGATTAGCGTTAAAATATGTTTGTGAACGGCACTACTGCTCTCGTTTCTAAACGAACATCTATTTACCAAAAAAGTCGATCAGCTGTGTTAACAACATTGTGACGGTCACGTGCAAATATTTTTTTTTTCTTTCTTTTTTCCTTTTTTTTAATTTTTATAAATATTAATCTCAAACAAATGATTATTCTAATCGTACTTTTTGTTGACAATTTATCAGCTGCCATAATAATTTCTTTTACACTTCACTGCTAATGTTTACTGAAAGATTGTTTCGTTTGTGAAACGCTATTAATGAACATACAACAATTCAAAGTTTGTCATATGAAATTTGACAACTAATGTCAAACAACTACTGTCAGGCGGCTATCTTGTTAGAGTGTTCGGCGGTATTACTCTGTTATCGACTTGTTTAGCACATGGCACGGTCAAGAGTCAAATACAGGTGGCGTTAAGCACCGGCTAAACAGACGCGACAAAAGAGAGGGAAGATATTGCATATTCACTTAAACGAAAGCCGAGTGCAAAACGGAATAAACGGAATTTTCATTGTTTGCAATTAAAGCAAATTGTTTATTTCATAAATAAATGGATAAATTTATTATTTTATACACGAAAAAATTACAATTCCACATTTCATACACATTATTTAAAGTTTTTATAAATTTTGCAGCTTGCTTCTCCAATTTTCAACCACTTTTGCTACCGAACCACCAGCAGGTGCTTGTGCACGCACACGCACAGGCAAACAGAACACTTTATTTACACTTTACTTAATAATTAAACTTTTTAATATCACTTAAACAACCTTTAAATGCTTTATTTAATTATTTTACATTATAAAGCAAGAATTTTTTGCAGTTTTATGCTAATTAAACACTTTTTCACTGTGAGCTAAAACTTTCATTTTGTTTTGTTTACTTCTACATCTTCACATCACTATATGTCTCTCTTTTCTACAATACCCGAGTGGGAAAAAAACTGAGTTTTTAATTTTTGATCCCTCATTTTCTTCGTCTCTGTCCTACTTTGTGCGTTAAGGTCACTAGATGCAATTAAAAACCTTATGATCGACATTCTTCGTGTGCTGAATTAACGAAAATAGAAAAAAACATGGAAGTACATCGTATGATGAAGGCAAGTAAGTTTTACACGTCATTTAAGGATAGAGTTTTGGCGCGATCAGTTAAAGTGAGTAAAAAAACATATTATATACCGTAGCAGTGAGTGAGAAAGTGCTAAGAAAGCCCGATTAAGTCCGGGAAGGAAATTAACGAATTTATAAACATTTCGAAAAGGGTAAATTCTATAATATAAATATGAATATACAGATGGTAGAAGGGAATCGTTGATTGATTGGTGAATATGTAATTATAGTTGAACTATAAGTGAAAACCACTAAGAACTGTTCATCACCAATATTGAAGGTTTCCATCTATTACAAAGCAGTTTTACAGGCAGTTTCCTGCAACTGTAATGGAGGTAAAAATACGCTTTTTAATTATGAATCATTCAATGATTTAATAATGGTTTAAGCCCTTATGACACAACATTTTTCTTGCATTGTTTTGCTATAGAATTGAAAGAAAGAAATAGCAAATGATAGAAAGAAACAACTATACAAAATGTAAACAAAACGTAATGGCTTCTTTAAGTGCTGCCTACGATTTATTTATAATAAAACGACAAAAGAAAAAAAGTTGAAAAAAGAGGCGCTAAGAAGCTGAAGCTCAAGCTTGAAATGTCAATTTTAAGTTGAACATTTTTACATTTTTTTTACAGTTCCCCATTTGTTATCGATAACATTAGTAAAAGCTTTGACAATATGGTATTTATCTTAATATAGCTGAACTCTTTGCACCTGGTAAAATTTCCCATTATATTATATTTGCACTGTTCTCCAAAACTTGAAAAATGAAGAAAAAATGTAGTGACATAAGGGATTTAATAATATGGTCACGGGTAAATGTAGGTAAAATTGGTTTAAAATTATAACCCAGGTACTATAATTATATCTATAAAAAATTCTTCGTTGTAGTCAGTTCATTGCAAAGGCTGCCACCTAAACAGGTAAAAACAATTGGATAGTTGGAACTACAACCAACCGTACCAACCGTTTGGGTAAGGGTTACGGTCAAGAATTGTTGGTGAAAATCATATTAGCTTGGACATGAACCATAAAACTTGCCATACAAATCCAGAGCAGGGTAAGCCTACAGTATATAAAAGAATCCCAGTCCATTCACCTTTGCAATAACCCTTCAGAAAAAAGATAAGTAGAAAGAAACTAATATTAAATAAAGTCAAATACCACAAGAGTAAGAGGTGACCCAAATAACCTTTGTTTGACCGCTACACTATCAAGGACAATGTAGGTCGTGTACCGTATACCAAATGCCATGCCCGGTAACGTTAAAATTATTATTGAGTGCACGCAAATACATTTAAAATTCCCTTAGAATTTAAAATATAAAAAAAGAAACCAAATTAGAACCATAAAAAAACAAATCAAGAAAATAATTTCGCATGATAATTCTGCTAAGACTAGAAACACTTTTTTTAAATTATAAACGCTATCTCAAATTATATTTATTTTGTTGCCTGCTTAATTTATACAGTCCATAAGTTATCTAAAACTATTTTTATGTCTGTCTAATTTATAAAGAGTAAAAGTTAGCTAACACAATTTTTATTATTAATTTATATCCAAATGCATATTTAACTCTGAAAGAGTGACCACGTGTCGTTGCTAAGCTCACAGGGATAAGTCTGAATTTGGACATTAAAAATATTAAATCGATAAGCTATAATATAACTGATGAGTTAATAAAACAATGCAACATCCTAATACAATAAATGGTAAAGTAAATTACATAGATGATCGATTAAATATACAAATATACATATGTACTAATAAAATCACTAAACCAATTACTTTTCTAAAATATAATAAGCGGCACGAAAAATTTTAAATGTGAACGAAACCTGGTGCAAAGATCCCCCCATTTCCGGCGAGCTCATGCCGTGACTCGACCAGCGTGCCTTCTCCACCACTACCATAAGGTTTGTCACATTTTGGCGCCCAACGTGGGGCATTTTTAAGGAAATGCCATACTTCTCAATATTTCAATCTTTATACTATAAACGTAAGTCTCGGAAGGTGTCCAATCGTTTTGCTTCACTGAAGTAAGTCATAGACCGAACTACTATAACGTCATGTGTTTATTCGCGACTTCAATAGAAAAAGAATGAAGAGATTTGATAGGTTCACTGTCCGTTTTCGTTGTTTTTTTTTGTCTCATTTACACCTCACTTGAATCACAAACAAAATATATAACAACATATTTAGAAATTTACATCTTTTATACAAAATTTTATTGAATTCTCCTGAAGGAAAATAATTTTCAAAATTTCAAGTCTTAACAATTTAAATTGCAACATTTAATTTATGTTAACTTAACATAACACGTATAAATGAAAAAATTTAAGCCTATTAAAATATCGTTAGAGCTGATTTTTATGAGTTCCTTACTTATGAATCCAAGCACCGACCAGTATTCATCGAATCACATCAACCTTAAATGAAATAAAACACAAATACATTAAACAAATCTTTTATAAAAGAAGTAATTAGAAAATATCTATAATAACAGTTATTAGTCACTAACACTATATTATTTAATCCTAATTAATATGTTAACATATATTATTTATTAGATACTAAACTATTTATTACCTAATTTTTCTCGTCTAAACATAAATAATGCTTCCTGTGTTGTCCATATCGATAGTTGGTATAATTATAATACCGAATATAAATATTTAATAGCCATTGGTAGACATTCGCATTCTAGCCATTGCATATACTATTCGATCTTGCGTTCTAGAGATTCTTTTTGGAATTATTAAACGGTTCAAAAACACTAATATGTTCAAGGGTTTCTACGTTCGTTTCATAAGTCTTTTGTTTTGCTTAGGGCCATTATTACAACTCGGCTTTACTTATAATTAGCATTTTATCGGACGGATAAACAGTTTTTCATTATTACAACTTTAATTTAACCTAAAAGTGTGGGATAACTTACTGGGAAGTTCATTCTTCCGCTAACTTTTATCGGCACACATTTTCATAGGCTGCCATACTTGCTTCTTTATCAAGTAAACACCAAGACGTATCTAACAGGTGAACTCACTAGAACACATGACCTTACTCCGGCAAACTTAGTGGAATGATGAAATTATCACAATTTCGTCACAATATGGAGCTTCCCTTCTTTAAGGTATTGGACATTTCATTATAGAGCTACCTGCGCTGATAATTCCATCCATCTTTCAACACTTTTTGACAATTGTAGTATAGTTTCTACAACAAATTTATACTTGTTGTAGACTTGTGTGTACCTGTTATCTGTGCCATTGTAAATACATATGTATGACGTTGCCACTTGTGCTCTGGTATAGCCATACTTTGAAAAAGATAATTTTTATTTTACAGGCAAGTTGTAATAATGAAAAATTGTTGCAGGTCAGTTTACCGATCACTTCTGCTTATCATGCCGGTAACTATCTTCCACTTTACTGTCGAGTTGTAATAATGGCCCTTAGTCTGTTAATATAGAAAAAAAACATTTTTATTGCATCTTCAATAAAGTTTATATTACACCCAATTTTTTTCACCTTATCTGTTGCTATTGCGATACTGCTTTAGGTCTGCCTAGCTATAGACCAAAAAATATATATTAAAAAATATAAAATATATAGGCGCATGCATTTTCATAAGCCGACAAACGATCGTCAAACACGAAAGCAAAGATATTTTCTTCCACTAATTGAATATGGAGCAAGGTAGAGTCCCCAGATCCCAAGGAAAAGCTTCCAGCAATATGGATTGTTCCGCTCGAAACGTGAACGTAACGGCAGCAAGAACCACAACAACAACAAATACTACCAATACGATCACATCGTTAATATCACTGGCTTTTTATATACAGATTAAGAGCTTTTTCCCAAAGATATTTCGAGTGACGAAATATGGTCTAATTTAAAAGCTGGACGAAGAGGACATCTTCATAAATTAAATTCGTTTCTATTTTCGATTTCTATTAATAATGCGTTTGTAAAGAAAGAAAAATAATGTAATTTCTCGAATTAATGATAAGAATTAATTTTAATGAAAATTTTTATATTTTCAAAATTTTTTGCAAACATGTAAAGAAATAGCAAATATATGTGGGAAAAAAATAAAAATTCTTATGACATAAAAAAACAGGACCAATTTGGAAGTAAGTAATATAATACAAATAAAGAAAAAAATACCAACTCGAATCGTAAATGGCTGAGCCCTGTAGGAACACATAATTGATAACCTTCTCCTTTTTTGAAGTCGGATAATGAATATTTATTCTTTTGAATAAGTTTAAGTAACTGTCAAGATATTTTTGGTAAATTAAGCTTTTTTTCTCTAAAAGTTAAGCTTTTTCACAATTTGGATCTGGCAAGCCTAGGTCGCAGAGTAATGCATACAAAAATATTTTTCTTTATCTTACTCTACGTCTCCACCTAGCTTGAAATCCTGTTGTAACTTGAAGCTATCACTGCGTTGTTAAAACAATTGCACTAACAACTATCTTACAACCTAAAAAAGCACTAACTTGAGCGGTCTACACTTAACATTAACTTGAAGATAATGTTAAGTTAAGTTAGGGGTAGACTGAAAATTACTAAAATAAGTAGAAGCGGAACTTAAAAAAACAATCTGCGGCTTATTTTAAGCCGTTTTTGAGACGAAAAACGATCGTCGGTGGCGGCTTCCATTAAGCCGATTTTAGCCGCAAAAGAATCGGCGGTGGCGGCTGTGGAAATTATTCGGCGGCTCGGCTGTACCTTTATTATTGTATCATGTTTGATATCTATAACGTTTACACCATGGTAGAATAATATACAAGGTAGATCTGGAACGCCAGCAGATTTTGTATATATTCTACCATGGCTTACACAAGGCTTTTTTGACATTAATCAACATTTCGTTTCCAAACCAGAGATAACTGATTGACCTTTTTTATTTTGAAATGTCAAACTGCATAGAAAAAATGATCCGTCAAATGCAAAACAACTACTGCGCACACCTTATAAAGTAAATATTCTGGAACAGCGTAGTATTTTTTGGTACTATATGAACAAAACCACGGTTGTATAACTAAGTACTACTAGATCTAGCTGATTTTGTCAAAATCTAGTGGCGTAGTAGATATCGTTTTGTATCTGAAATCTAGTAAAAAGCAACTAGATATAGCTCAAAATCTCATAAGTACTAGATGTCGCTCTGGTGTAAATGCACTATTAAGCGAATTTGAACACAAAACTGTGTTTTCATGTAAATTTAAGTGTATAAATATAAAGGGTGAATTCGTAAATGCAGTAAATTCGTGCAACCGGTGTGCAAACTATTGCAACAGTAATAAAAATGCTGCCTTTGTTGAAGTTATTTGCGACAGCACTCTCAAGTGTTTGTGTAAAAAACTTTTGATGGAAAAAAGTATGTATAGCCAAGTGTTTGTTTTCGAGTGCAGAACTTTGATTATTGTACAATTACTGAATTTACGAACGTACCCAAACTTTTAGAAGAGTTTTAATAATTAAACTATTGAGTTATTTAGAAGAACATTAGTTGATAAATGTCCTTTAAAAATCGATGTTTTAAAAAGCATGGCAAGTATTTTTTTTAAATTATGAAGGAATTACAATTTTTACTTGCTTTTCTACTAATTATCTGGATATTTTTAATATAGATTCTTTCGAAGCAATGAAAATGTAGTTCCTTAAATATTACTTCAAATTTGTTATACTGGGGTAATATCAATTTTATATATTAATAATATCTAAATCGGCATTAAATCTAATTCAAACGAGATTTTAGGCTAAATCTAGTTTATTTTATTAGATTTCCCATACAAAATAATATCTAGTTCTTAACTGGATTTTGTCAAAATCTAGTTATGTATGGGAACTACAACTCTGATTTTTTCATATTGTACTAAAAAATAAACCGTATAAGTTTTGTGTATTTGCTATTAGGTTTATCCTCTAGCTACTTTGATTATGAAAATTAATTTTTGACAGTGATATTAAGAATTTAAAAAAACTTGGTGTAAACGGTATAGATTTTAAAATAGATTTCAACTGAAATCTACCAGATTTCGCTCTGGTGTAAATGTAGTATTACACTGTAATTTTATATTGTTACGAAATGAAAATGCAGATTCAAATGTAACGGCACAACCTGACAACCCGATCATTATCTGCTTTATACCCCTAAATCACTGTAATAAAATCAAAACCTGGCAACCAAGTACCACAATTAAACTTGGCATCACTCGACAACTGCCAATAGAATTCAAAATAACGGAAAATGGAAGTTTCCGGAATCATCAGGAAACGGTAGCTAGAACTTACAAGATTATTCGAGACTGCTTAATTGCAATTACAAACAGTGACATTAAACTTAAACAACATCAGCTGCAAGAGATGTAAACTTGATAACAGCGTAATTTGTTTAAGTTGCAAACATTAGAGTATCTGTGTGTGCGAAGTTAAACAAACAGAAGAAAAATCACATGCATCTACACACGCTCATACACTACACCATAGCAAGACCAAATGATCATGGCGTATACTTAAATATAAAAAGAGACAACTACATTCCAGAAAGTTAGCGAAGTTACCAGAAGGTTTTATAATCGACTATATAAGGGGAGGCTGCCAGACGACATGGATAAGTGTGTTTTTAAACTTAGACGAGTAAACATCGCCAAATATAGTTAGTGTGTACATCGCGTTAGTTGTACGTGTTTTTAAAGTAATAAATAAAGTGTTACTGAGAATTTATTTGTAAAATAAATATCCGTGTTTTATTTTATTGCAATTCAACGAATCCTGTGAAAATAATAAAACCGTTTTTATGTAAAGGACTAAAAACGTAACAATATAATAAAAAATTGCCCTTCTTGAGTTTTGCTAATCTAAACTTGAACTCAATTTCAATATTCGCATCGGTATTGGAATCAGTATCGGCGACATTTATTTTTAAGTATCGGTATCGGATTGGCAAAACGGCGTATCGTTAAAATACACCTAGCATGGCTTTGGTCTTATAGGGCGTGTGCCAATCGGTAGAAAAGTACTATGGTAAAAAAATATTTACCTTTGGGAAAAAATTTCAAGTTTCTGCTGTGCCAAATGATATCTTCTTTGACAATATAAAATTTTGACGTCTGTAAGAACATTCATGTTTCAGCTGTGTGAAATGATATCTTTGTTGACAATATAAAATTTTGCGGCGGAAAACCGCTGGCTACCAACGCATTTTTAAAAGATCATATTTATACATATAAGACAAAATTCTCTGCTGTAGCGAAAAATTTTATAATATGATTAGGGTTCCCAAATTTGTTTTTGCCAATTCAAGTACATTGGTTATTAAAGGTTAAGAAAAAAAGTACACATTATAAAAATAAAGTACAGTTTATTTCTCTTTATTGTTATATTTAAAAACATATTTTTTATTGCTTTTTAAATAATTGCACAGCTCTTTACAGTCTATATTTAAATTAGGGTACATAATTAATTTATTTTTTATCAGATTCCAGACGCTTTGGTTCTTTCGTCTGGCCATTTGCTCTTCATTATAGAAAAAACTTTCTCTGTGAATGCTGACGTTGCAGGAATAGAAAGTAAAAGTGAAATTACTTTATAAAAATTTGATAATTTATCATAAATTTTATTAAATACTAGCTAATATATACTTGCAATAGATAATTCCGCAAAACCTTCAGAACTGTATATCTGATCATAAAGTTTGTTTAATAACGCAATTTGTATTTTTAAAATCAAACCATTTATTCAGGTACTTTAAGGCTTTACCAATAAGTAATAAAAAATTTGTGTTAATTTCGCTAGTCAGTGCCGGTGAAGACAACAGTTAAATTTTTTTTGGCTGAATGGCGTTTAACTACAAGCCCCGAGGTCTTAAGCTTAAGACTAGTTTCATGCAAGCCAGCAACATTACACTGCTTTGCAAGCAAAACGTGTAAAGTTTCTAATACATTTTTTATGGTGAAATGAGCTCAGTTGAGAAGAGTTGTCAAAGAGTAAGCATCGGGATAGAACACATTTAATTGAATAAATTACTCATAAATTAAGAAACAAGGAACAAATTATATATTGTAAAGTGTTTCTGATATAAACAAAATCATTCCTTTTAATTTTCTAATAAAAAACACGCGTCTTCCTTAATTTTTATTTTCAAAATAATATTGTTACGAAATGAAAATGCAGATTCAAATGTAATGGCACAAACTGACAACCCGATTATTATCTGCTTTATAACCCTAAATCACTGTAATAAAATCAAAACCTGGCTACCAAGTACCACAATTAAACTTGGCATTATTTAATCAAATTGTTTTAAAGTTAGTAATTATTATCTTTAGCAAGCTGTTCTTTAACTGTTTCATTGATATTCTTACATTTTTTGCCACTTGTTTTGCTCTACTCGAAAAAGATAATTTTTGCTTAAGCGACACTTTGCAGTTACAAAAAACTGTAAGCAAATTAAAAATTCAAAGGGAAAATGCACTTAAGCTGTATTTCCGTAACCGTACTTGGGATGACTTTGGAACTTTGACAGATAGCCCGAATTATCGCAAATAATCGGGTTTCGCCAAAAATGATTTTCGAAAAACATGTCGCTTAAGCTTTTGTTGGCAGCTATACGTGATTTAGGCCAAAATATTTGATTTGCCCAAATGAAGTAACTTGCGATATGATTTCCCATATATTTTTCATATTGGCACATTATCACAAATGAATTATAGTGCGTTTTCATATACAAACGTAATTTCTTCCAAAATATGTGATTTGCCCAAATGAGGTAATTTGCGACATGATTTCCCATATATTTTTCATATTGGCAAATTATCTTAAATGACTTATAGTGCGTTTGGCCAAAAATATGCGTTTTACGCAAAATACGTGTTTTCCTACATGTTTTCCCATACAATTGTCATGTGAGCAAAACATCTCAAACAGCGTGTTTTGCTCCAATCAAGTCGAAATTTGTCTATGCTACACGGCGTTGCCTCTATGATTACAAATGCAACTTTGGGTCATTCATTTACTGTGATTGACAAATGCAAAAAAGTGACACTGTTCTGCGGCCACATAAGTCTATGTCTATACGAGTCAACTTTTGCTGCGCAACTTTTGAGTTTATGGCAGAGAGAGGTGAGTAGATAGGAAAGGGGTACACTGCTTCATGTACATGCAACTCTCTTTTGTTTTCTTCTTCGTGATATTAATCAGCAAGAATTCATTATATGGACACGAATGCAACTTCAAAAGAAAATTTAAGCAAGTTGCAGAAGCAAAAGTTGATTCATATGGACATGGACTAAGGAAAGAAATATGACGCGCATTTTATTTTCGAAGAAGAATGTAAACAAAACAATAAAAATGTCAAACTTATTACGAAAATTCGAACTTAAAAACATTTACAGCATAATGGAAACGTTTCAACATATTTTGCTCAAAACGTCCTGTTGTGCTCATAATGGAAACGTACTATTAATGTGCTCCAGATTATGTCGAAAATACTCTATGCAACCCTGCGTTGCTTTTAGAAAACAAACTCTATCCCTGGTTATCCCTCAATTGTGATTGACAAGTTCGAAAATATTACATTCAAATATATATATTTAATTTTAAATGTCAACTATATATGACCAAATTTCAAGTACAGCTGCTGCGCACACTTTATAAATTAAGTGCATTATTTGACTACGAAAGCTCGAACACCAAATCATTCACAATCTCAGTGGAAACACTTCGTAGTAATTTACTTCATTCTACGTAATTTAAAGATAGTGGAAACATACTATTATATTTACTTTTTCATTGTCAGGAAAATTGGGCAATATATTCTTTGGATATATTCTGATATTTATTTCATAGTATAGGTCAAACGAGAATAATATGTGCAATAACATATGCAATGATATTGTATAATGGATGGGCCATTCATGCACCAGATATTGTCCGCTGATCCGTGGCCTCACGATACGATCGACTAATTCAAGCATAACACTGACTTAAGAACCAAATTTTTTTCCGTGTGTTTTCGTTGAAAAGTTTTAGTACCAGCATTGTAATATTGGGCTACAATAATGCGATGCAATACAACCAAGTATATGAAACTAAATTGATTTTTCATACAATTCACAATTCTTCAAGTATTTGAAGAAAATAATTATTAGTAGAATTAGTAATATTGTGAAAATATATGTTTGCAAGTTGTATTAAGTAACGTCATAGTAATAAGCAGAAATAAGTAATGCTTTTTTAATTATTTGATTAATATTAATGAAAATTTCATTGAAATTCAGCTATGAAATAAAACGAAAAGAAGAAGCAGAGAATAGAATATATAAATTGTGTATCTCTGATAAATACCTTACTGGTTACTTTAACTCCGGCCAACAATAAGAACGTCGAAAATTTTCATTTGTTTATTTATTTTGATTGTATTTTACTAATTTCAGTTTTGGCAACAGTAATATTTACAATTACAAAAAAAGATTAAATCGTAAGAGCGCTTGAGTGTTTGCATTGTAATGATGATTCTTAATGGAAGCGCTGTCATCAAGTGGTATATACTCTGAATGATACGGCAATTGTATCTGTATGTGTTGGTTTGTCTGAATGTGCGATTAGTCTGTTTTTATATTAATTTAAAATAAGGAATTCAAGAATGTTTTCCGTGCAACATGGAGTGGTTGGAAGCGGTGGTATAAATGATACAGATGGGTACGATTTCACTAAAAGTGAAAATGCAGCTCGATGGAAGGGTTTATTTACACCATCATTGAAAAAGGTTTGTTATTAAGTATTACATCGTGTTAAATAATTAAGTTTTTGTGACATATTTGCAGGTCTTAGACCAGGTACATCCACGTCTCACGGCCAAAGAAGAAGCTCTCTTGTATGTAGAGACGTTGTGTCTACGCATTTTAGCTATGCTTTGTGCAAAGCCGCTGCCTCATACTGTTCAAGTAAGTTTCATAATTACAAATTCTAATATGTAGGTATATGGGCAAATCCTTTCAAAAGAGATAACTTCAACTTATGCATTTGTTTAGTGAGATTTAATTGTACTTTCTAATGTCATAATTAACAGCTATTTGCTATGAAATAATTGATCAAAGAGCTTTGTGATTAACGCTACGAAATGTTTAAGTAAGTTTGAGTTATTTGCAGCCAAAAAGTTTTATAGTTTATCAAAAGCCGTGTTGTACAATTTACAATAAAATTGTGTTTAGTGTAGTTGTAAATAATCTGGTATGTGATGGAAATCGATCGATTAAAATCGGCGCCGATTTCAAAAACAAAAAATTCTGTTGAAAGATGACTTATATATAGAGTCCGGCCGAATATTCGGTTTCGGATTCGGCCAAAATTGTGGTTTCGGATGATATTCGGTTTAGGCCAACTTTTTGGACGAATACCGAAACCGAAACTTTTTATTCTATATAAATAAGAAAGTTAATCGAAATAGTATTTTCCACATTTAAAATATGCCACAGCTATTAGTAACATAAAGTATATAACACAACGGGACCTATAGGGACCCACCCAAGTGGGCTGGTTTTTAAATCTTTAAACTGGCAACCTGAACAATCTAACATAAAGTATTCAAATGTTTGTTGACGAAATCAATAGCATAAACTAGGTAATGGTAAACCGATTTTGATTCCAATCGAAACTCTTTTTTATGTTATAATAAATCGATTTTTCGCAATAGAATTTACTTCTGTAATTTTGCACTGAAATTGATCATTTGTTTTTAAAATAAATTTTTTTAAATAATTTTAAAATATGAAAAAAGCTCATTATTAATATTCACGATAAATTCAATACCGTCGAGAAAAATTCTTTATTTTGTATAGCATCGATGAAACGCGGGTGTTAACAAAAAAACTTCACTTTAGTAGAAATGAATGAAATCTTATAAATTTAGTGTTAAAAATAGGTAAATATTCTACTTTATATATTTTTATTTATTCCGACTCAACTTTTTGATTGGTGCTCTTGTAACGTCATCAATAGAGTGACAAAACACTCCTCAATGTATGTGTAACGAACCCAATATTCCAGTTCTATTCATCATTTAAGTTAATTTCATGCCAAGCTTTTATTAGTCTATGAGTAGTCCACTTGCAAACACCGCTATGTTAATATATCGAAATATGTAGAAAATCGATTAAAACTTCAAACAACAAATAAAATGGCGGCTTTTAGCGAATTTTTATTTTTTTCAACTTAGTGGTGTTTGCAATTGGACTACTCATATGCTCGTAAATGTTTTATATTTGCTCGATGAAATGCAATATATTCAATTTCTAATATTATTTTGACTGACACTGTATGTATGTAGAAATAATCTTACGCTCTTTTCCACAGTTTACAGTTAAAAGTTAACGTATATTTTAACGGACAGTTTTGTATGCCGAATTTTCCGTTAAAGACAACGTTAACTTTTAATTTTTTGTGAAAAGAGCCGTTAATTAAATAAATGACTTTTCAGTTCTGTTAAGTTTTTAAAATGTCAATAGCAGTGAGTGCTAAAAAGTTTTGGCAAGTTTCGGAATCGGCCGTATATTCGGCCTTTTTGCCGAATATTAGGTTCGGTTCGGGTTCGGCCTCAAAAAACTGGTTTCGGTCGGACCCTACTTATATACGTTTTTTTATTGTTTTGTATGAAAAAAATATTCTAACATAGCATCTTCACGCGCCATTGATTTATTTGTCTTGACAAAAGTCAAAGTCGATATAAAAAAATAGAACTAACACTTTTCTGATGTTTTTATGTATGAAGTTTGACAAATGTTAGAACAAAATTATGGTCACTCCCTTATTTTCAAGATAGGGTACGTTCCCGATTACCTCCGACCTCGAAAATTAACGGTCACATGTGTATCTAAACACAAAAAATAGCATCCTATATGAAATGCAAGATTGGGTAATTTTTTCGGTGTAGGTATATCCCTCCCATTCATAAAGGGATCACCCAAAAAATGTGTCTATCGGGTATGTTCTGTATTTCATGTGGAATTAAAATGTGCGGAATTATCACAGCATTGTTGTTATAAATATTAATTTACAACAAGAATGCTTTGATAATTCCGCACATTTTAATTCCACATGTAATTCAGAACATGGCCGTATATATATATTTAATGTTGAATACATAGCACATTATTCCATCGACATATCGCGACCTCATTGCTGGTTTATCTCATATGCCAAAAAGTCTGAATAGAGGAAAACGACAGAGAAGATTTACATGAAGATTTCTCAAAATATATCGGATAGAATTTTTTTGAATTTTCACCACTGCTTTCGGCAAATGTTTGGAAGAAAAATTTAAATTTTTGTGAAATTTCTTGAATGCAGTTAGAAGCCAATATGTTTTTACTGAAAGTAAAAATCTTGTTTTGTGCTGCATAGCCTTTTTTTTGCACGTCTGATTGAACCAAGACTTCGCCCTGGGTTCAATCAGGATTCGCTTAGGTGGAATAAAAGCTCTCATTCCCAGCAATATGATATTTTCAACCATTATCACCATGGCATTGACATTTCTGTCTAGGAAACATATTTTAAGTGTACTTATCTTGTAAAGAAGCTCAGTAATACTTCCATCAAGCACTAACTATTTGAAATGAAGAAGAGTTTTCGGGTACAATTAGTTTACTAGATTGTTTCAAACTAAATTATGCGAGAATATGACGGATGATATGCTGATCGAAAAATTGTTTGAAATAGTCAAAAGTAATGGAAGAAATAAATGAAAAAAATATGGCAGAAATAAATGACAAACAAATTTTAATAAAATATGTACTAGAAAATTAAAATATGCATCTAAAAAAATTAACCGACTAAATTGGAAATTCTTTCTATTTCTCTAACTGCTTTGAATAGTGAAAAATTATACTTTATTATAGATCTGTTCTAGATGGTTAACAATTTTGCCCAATCTTACCCAAAAGCGTTACAGAAGATAAAATTGGATAAGCGGAAGAGGTCATGAGAGTGTAATTCATTTCTCTTTTTACCCAAAGTTGTAATTAGATGATTTTTGTTTACATAAGCAGCAATTGAAATACAGAAAATAGCTTAAACAATAAAAAGAAGCTCTCAATATTTAAAACTGCTTTTGAAATCAGTGAATTGGAAACCATCATCGTTTATTTGAATTTAAAGCTATAGATATTTAATTAGCATAAATTTTTAGGTTTGAAGTATAGTTTTTGGCGCTCATGCAGTTTTGGGTAACTTTGATCATTTAAGATAGTGAATTTGTTTTTCTCTAATTTTTCCGAACTTCCCCAAAATCTTCTCGATCAAACTTAATGTGAGAAATTTTCGAATACAGAAAAAAACATGTACATATTTTCATTCTGTAAAACACTGGAGTACTAAACGTTTTAATATTGTTTGATTATTTTATAAATTACCTGGCAAAAAATTACATTGCAAATATAAAAATTCACTTCCTCGAAAAATTATTACATTGGAAAGTAATGCAACATATTTTTGTAGAAAAGAAAACGCCATTAGATGTCGCAAAATGTAAAAACAAATAAATTTATTTGTTTAATATCTCTTGATTATTATTTAACTTTTAATACTTAATTATTTGATGATCTCTTTGTTAAATAAAATAAAATATTGACCAGCACCGTTGCAAACAAATATAAGTGATATGGGTGCCACGTTAACCCTAACACTTCTGACACGGGTACCCGGGCGCCCGAGCGAACTTTAAAGTCATATAACTCTTTAACGATAAAAGATACAAAGTTGAGGTTTCGCAAGTTCCTTAAACTACTTATTTTCTAAAGATTTTTGTCTTTCTAAGCACTCCTAATTTTTTTGGGTAGGCTGTGAATTCACCGAAAGTAAAATATTCCTTACCTTCCTAATAAGGGTACCCTGGTACCCGTAAGCAAATTAAGGCATTATATATAGAAAAAGTAATGGTAATGGTTATTTTTTATTTTATATTTTTATATTTAATTAATAATTTTTATTATTTAACTTTTTACTAGTATTATAGCGTAAACTTTAGAAAATTAACATTCTGTGCAGCGTGGAGCAGTTATTTTGCTATGTGTGTTACATATTGGCCGTTGGCCACCATCACACACTTTACGTGTTTTGCGATTTGATTTCAGATCAATAGCCATACAAAGGTAACAGCGACCTTTTACTGGTAGCCGACCAGTTTTATCCCGTTTTGATATTTCCGATGGGCCTGCCGCATTCTGAGAAATTTCCTTATGGATGGTTCTATTAGTCATAAGTTCGAGAGCTGCTCGGACGTTGGGGTATCGTGTTATATGATTGTCATTGGCAGCGTTGTCATATCGTAGGCGTTTTTACGATATGACAAAACGGAAATATCCATACAGCGTCGTCATATCGTAAGTTTTTTACGATATGACAACACTGAGATATCAGTACACGGTGTATGGATATCTCAGTGTTGTTGCATCGTAAAATACTTACCATATGACGACGTTGTATGACTATTTCCGTTTTGTCATATCGTAAAAACGCTGGTCATTGGCTCTTTTTTTCATATTTTCAGTTCCCAATTCAACGCCAAGTGATGTCAAAAAACCACGACGTGAGCTTTGAGATTTTTTGATTTTTGACATTGGATTGAGGCTAGAGAATATACAAAATGCCCCTAAAGCATCCACGTCAATCATGTCAAAAAAGGGATAATGGACATCTATTTATTTTACGTTTTGTACTATATTTTGACACCATTTGGTCCATAACATCTACTCCGCCTTTTTTTATTGTAAAATTCATTTATTTCTTCCTTTCCATTAAAAGCTGGCTCCCCTCGAGTATAGTGCATTGTCGACAACAAATAAACACTTTTGTTCTTCTTGGTTACAACAGATAAAAGAGTCCCGTTCTTGATAAAGGATATCGTGGCGTTCCTACGTCATCAGTTGCGTTTGGCCGTAGCTCTTTCGGAACATACGGTTTGTTTTTACAAGACTTATTCCTCTCATTTGAAGCCGATTGGACGTAAAAAAATTATCAGTAGTTATATTTATTCCGGATGCTTTGTAAAAATCTAAGAGAGCTAAAACAATATTTTCTCCCACATTTACTTGTCGCTGACCACCTGGTGGTTTACCTGTATAAATAATTCCATTCAAAGGTTGGCTGTGTTGCACAACCAAAATATTTTAATCCCATACTTACCCGGCTTTGAGGGAATATATTGCGTAAAGCTGGTACGGCCTCGATAAGGAAACAATTGTTAATCAATTGTCACATTTTCATCCGGATAACAGTTTTCTTGAAGATTCTTCATAAGCATATTCCAGATATCAGAAATAGGAGCGGCTTTATCAGTTTGTTTGCGAACTGATCGTGTGAATGCATTGTCAAAACGTATTACACATATTATTTGTTGAAATCTATCACGACTTAACGACGCCTTATATAGTGGATGAGTGTAGTTTCCCCAAAGAGCTGACGGAGGGTCATCGCTGGCACCATTTAAACCCATTACTAATAAGATTCCTATAAAAGCATCTAGTTCATCCATTGAAATCAACCGAAAGTTCCGAGGCTTCACTTTCAAAGCTGTTATATCTTTTGCATTCTTCTGGTTGAAGTTTAATGCTAATTCATTCCCATTTTTGTTGCTGTGTCTGAGGATTTCACTTTATATTTTCTGTAAAGAACTCGTCAAATATTTCATTAGCTGTCATTAACTTAGTGAATTTGCGGTGTGGTCCACCTTCATAAAAATAAGATTTCTGGCCATGGTATATTGGTACATACATATATTTGAATGTAATTAAACTTACCGTTTTTACGCAAAATATTTTGGGATTGATTTTTGGCATTTGGTAACTCTTGGGCATACCATTCCGTTTGGTCATTCGCTATGTATTTTGAAGCAATTTCAGAAGCTTCGCCACGCAATTCTAATTCTAAATCCTCATTTTCTTCTTCCTCCTCGTTAAGTTTGACTGTACATTCCACCTCTATATCTGATGCTTCATCTTCTTCAGGAAACCATTCCTCGTCACTAAAACGTTCTTGTTCGATGGGATTTGATATACCATCATCCTCTACTTCGATTTCACATAATATGTCAATATCCTCTGCAGTTAGTCTAATGTGTTATTTCCACAATGCAAACAAGCACAGCTTGTCTAAAATTTATATGAAAAGCACTCAGTTTTTTGTGTGATTTCCATACAAATTTTAGACAGGCAGTGCTTGTTTGCATTGTGGAAACAGCACATACATATATTTTGCGGAACATACAACAAAAATAAACGAAAAGTAAAATATCTAACAAAGCTTACGCAGAGATGTTAAGATAACCATTACGCCATGGTAATTGATCTAAAGACTTCGATGACATCTTTGGTCTGTTTTCGGCAGACTCCGTAGTGCCCAATCCTCCAGCACTTGCTGAAGCTCCAGATGTTGATCCCACACCATTAGATTCAGCTTCAAATGCATTCAACTCCGTCATATGTGCACTACGTTTACGCGACATTATTAAAAATTAGAAAAACAAACAAACTCGTCCGCACGCGTCAACAGCAAAAAAAGGACCAGGAATGCAAAAAATGGCAAACACAAAGAATTGATATTTTACATTTAAATAACAATCCTGGAATCCCCCGAATTACAACACAACGCATTGTTTTGATATTTAAATCGTAACGGAAAAATTAGTATTCACGGGTACCCTAATCAGGAGTCTACGTATAAAAATAATATCAGTACAATCATTCATCACGTCCAAAATCTATAAAAACACAATTTTATTCACTCTTGAGAAAATTTTATTTAACACCAAAGACTAAGCCTGAAAACACACCAAATACGACAAAACGTTTTTGTCTTATACGTCAAACACACTTGAATCTCGTTTTTAGGTATTGAGTTAAAATAAAATTATTGACCTTTGGTATGTTTTATGAATATGGTTACATAGATTTTAAGATGTATAAGTGGACTCAGTATAAAAATCAGAAAACTCGAAAAGTGGAATTGTTGCGTTTTGTTATGGATCTCCACAACTAATGTATGTACTGTTGTCGTATATGTCAGGGGTTCCCACCTTTGTTTTTGCCAATTAAAGTACATTGGTTATTAAAGGTTAAGAAAAAAAGTACACATTATAAAAATAAAGTACAGTTTATTTCTCTTTATTGTTATATTTAAAAACCTATTTTTTATTGCTTTTTAAATAATTGCACAGCTCTTTACAGTCTATATTTAAATTAGGGTACATAATTAATTAATTTTTTATCAGATTCCAGACGCTTTGGTTCTTTCGTCGGGCCATTTGCTCTTCATTATAGAAAAAACTCTCTCTGTGAATGCTGACGTTGCAGGAATAGAAAGTAAAAGTGAAATTACTTTATAAAAATTTGATAATTTATCATAAATTTTATTAAATACTAGCTAATATATACTTGCAATAGATAATTCCGCAAAACCTTCAGAACTGTATATCTGATCATAAAGTTTGTTTAATAACGCAATTTGTATTTTTAAAATCAAACCATTTATTCAGGTACTCTAAGGCTTTACCAATAAGTAATAAAAAATTTGTGTTAATTTCGCTAGTCAGTTCCGGTGAAGACAACAGTTTAATTTTTTTTGGCTGAATGGCGTTTAACTACAAGCCCCGAGGTCTTAAGTTTAAGACTAGTTTCATGCAAGCCAGCAACATTACACTGCTTTACAAGCAAAATGTCTAAAGTTTCTAATACATTTTTATGGTGAAATTAGCTCAGTTGAGAAGAGTTGTCAAAGAGTAAACATCGGGATAGAACACATTTAATTGAATAAATTACTCATAAATTAAGAAACAAGGAACAAAATATATATTGTAAAGTGTTTCTGACATAAAACAAATCATTCGTTTTAATTTTCTAATAAAAAAACACGCGTTTTCCTTAATTTTTATTTTCAAAATAATATCAAAATAAATGCGGTGCACACTAGGTACAACAACTCATCCGTACAGAACTTTTAAAGAAATGAATATTGCACCAGTATGATTCTATGGTATGTGTTTCGAGCACGATTCAACATCACTTGTCTGTGCCGGTATAGTTGATTAATGTATGCTTTGCTTAATCTGAATCTATTTTGAATTCTAAATAATCAAATCATGCGAAATAAAGTACTTTCGCGTACTTTATTATTCTCATCAAGTATAGAGTACAATTACCCGAAATAACGTACAATACTTTATTATAAAGTACAGGTGGCAAGCCTATATACGTCACAAGAAACAGTTAATTCGATTAATAGTCTAACGTACTATCCACTACGCCACTGATTTTAAATGTGTATTCATATATTTTACATTGCAATTTTAGCTGGTTTTTCGTACAGAATATTTTGAGTATTTTTGTGTTATTTATATGCATGTACTCATGGTAGAATAATATACTAGGTATAAATGGAACGCTAGCTGATTTTTTTTATTTGCTTGTTTCGTGATACCAGGGCCCTATTTCACAAAAAAATTTTCAACTTTGCACTTATAAATTTGTATTTTTTGGCAAAGTGGTAAGTGTGGAACAGAACACAATATTCTTTGCAAATCTCACTTTGCACTAAGCAAATTCTTGCAAAGACTTTGCTCTCTTTGCAAAGACTTTGCACTCTTTGCGCTCTCCTTGTAAAGTATATCTGCAAAGTGTTCTATAAAGACTTTAATCATCTTTGCATTTATGTCTTATCACTTTTCACTTTGCATTGCTAAATACTTATAAGTAACTTGTTAAAATGAGCCGCAAAATAAAAATGAAAAAAAGCTTGCAGTTTTACAAGTTATTAAAGAAAAAAGGAAATTTTATTTGGTAGTTTTCAAAACAATAAAGTATTTTTTATTTAGAACATATTAAAGTTAACATTTAATTTTGAAGGTTAATAAATTGGATAAACAGGCTGCCTGGGAGAAAGTTTTAAAAAAAGCCCAATCCCTGCAACTGACATCGGCGAGAAAACATGGAACTATGCGAGGGACAGTTTTTTGGGCTTTGGAAGCCGCCAAAGCATGACTGCGCTGCGTAGTGTGCTCTAATTTTTCTCTAATTTTAAATTAGATTTTTTATGAAAATTTTTAGTTTTCCGTTCAGCCGCATATATTTTCAACACATCAAAATGAGACCATAAAAAATCGTTTTCTAGCTGTTAAAAACGTCTCTCCTCATTAAAGCTAAAATAAAAAGTGTAGAAGATTCGTTGACAACGTCACCAAACTTGTCGACAAAAGTGGTGACTTGGAGACACTTGGCCTCTGGCTTTCTTCAGGGTTATGTTATACAAACACACCCATACACTCTCTATTAATGTTTGACATGTACAATCACAAAATATACATTTGATTGCGGCTAACCAGTGGTGCCAGAAATTTTCGGGAAAAAATTTTCATTCTCCGAAAAAAAATCTTCATTTTAGAAAAAAAATCTTCAAAACAAATTTTTATGTGTAATATAAATATAATTCATGATTGCTATTTATAAGAAAGTTGCTATACATATACCTATGCACATATCGCTCCTTTATTGCAACGTAGTCATATCTCAAAAAAAAAAATGAACTTGCAAATCGCGTTTAAAGTTTTAAAATTGCTAGCAAGTATATGGACGGTGTTAGGGTTTTAGTGGTTATACCTTCGGTTTAGATTAAGATATGTTTCTGAAAATTTGTTAACATATAAAGGAAGTCTTAATGAAGACTTTTTCTTAAGTGACTTGAAAATTTTAGTTTTTTTGAGATATGACTACGTTGCAATAAAGGAGCGATATGTATGTATATAAAAACGTAAAAATTAATATGTAAACATCGAAACCCAAAATTCTATTCAAACAGGTTACTTATATTAAAATTATGATACACATAATAGATGAAATTTATGCATTTCATTGGTCCTTTACCAAATCGTCAGTAGACTTCAAACAGGTGCAGTGCAGTAAAGCCATGTACGATAAGGCCATATGGCCTATTTCTCAATCAATTGATAAATAACGCGTTATTTCTTAATGCTTCATATGCTATTGACACAGGCTAAACAGGCGCGACAAAAGAGAGGGAAGATATTGCATATTCACTTAAACGAAAGCCGAGTGCAAAACGGAATAAAAATTTTTATTGTTTGCAATTAAAACAAATTGTTTATTTCATAAATAAATGGATATATTTATTATTTTATACACGAAAAAATTACAATTCCACATTTCATACACATTACTTAAAGTTTTTATACATTTTGCAGCTTGCTTCTACAATTTTCAACCAGTTTTACTACGGAACCAACAACAGATGCACAAACACACGCACAGGCAAACAGAACACTTCATTTACACTTTAATTAATAATTAAACTTTCAAATATCACTTATACACACTTTAAATGCTTTATTTAATTTTTTTACATTATAAAACAATAATTTTTTGCAGTTTTATGCTAATTAAACACTTTTTCACTGTGAGCTAAAACTTTTATTTTGTTTTGTTTACTTCTACATCTTCACATCACTATATGTCCCTCTTTTCTACAATAGCGGAGTGGGAAAAAAGCTGAGTTTTTAATTTTTGATCACCCATTTTCTTCGTCTCTGTCCTAGCTTGTGCTATTGAGCTGTAGGAGAAATAACACCATAATGGCTTTATTTCTCCATTAATTGAGAAATAACGCCATATGGTATTATTTCATACTTTTGAGAACTTACAAATATTTAAATGATTTTCAAAAATAAGCACAGTAGGCTTTGAAACCTATACAAAATTCTCAAATGGGGTTTGAAAGTCTGTACATAAGATAAGGGGTATGTAACTGTTCAAAAGTATGTTTGAAGTCTACTGACGATTTGGTAAAGCACCAATGAAATGAATATAGACAATGCTTAAACACCAACAAATAGATTTCATTTAAAATAAAATTATGACAATATGTCAAATATTAAATTTCTTAGAATATAAGTATTAGTTATGTATGTAAGTTACATTGTACATTTATAAGATCTAATACATGTACAGTGCGCCCTCGGTTACTGCAACCCTCAATGGGCGCAACCTCGATTATTGCAAAAACTCAAATCTTTACATTGTAGACTCAGTGAATGCAACTTGGTAACAATTTGTGACTCGTTAAACGCAACTTTTGAATTTTGTCGTCGGTTGTTTGGTTTTTTTTCTTTTTATTGACTTCAAAGAAGCTTCTTCAAAATCGTAGTGAAACTGCGGCGCAGAACAGGGTTGTCAGATTTATTTTGACCTTTTTCACCAAATTAACAAAAATCGCCAAAATCGCCTATTTGGGTTTTCTTTAGTTTTTGCCAATAATATATATTTTTTTTTTTAATTTTAAAAATATTTTTTATAAATAATAAAAAATAAATTTAGTCCTAATCGCTAAAATGCCCCAAAATAGAAAAAAAGTCGCCAAAATTTATATTTTGTTTAATATTTATGCAAAAATGATTAGGAAACACAAAAAATGTACAATGTTTACTATAAACTATCTTATAGGTTACTTAAAGCAATAAAAGATTGCGCGTGTCAGCTCCGACGCATGACTAAAAGAATGTACAGATAGATATACAGCCGTTCTCGAGAGTTGGTAGGGGAAATTCCGGTATCAGATGAGCAGCTATTTAAGGGGGGAAATTAGAGATAGTTTGCACCATCTTATAGGAGTATTGGAGCAGTCCGATTTCTTAATTTTTACGTATTTAGTGTGCCATTTCTATCCTACATACTGAATTTCAGTCATCTAAGTACGCTTTTTATGTTAAAGTTTTAGAGATATTCATCCTTTTTACATGTCAAATATAAAATTTGTATCCAATTAACAAAATTTCAGTCTGTTAGGAGGAAACTTTTCGCTTTTTTGATTTTTCCGTGGTTTATATGCAATTCCTAGCTTATATATCATCTCTACCTTTTCAAAATATCTGATATGCAAAATTCTTTTTTTAGATTCTTACCATGATTCTCTAATGGGTTGGAAAATGTTGAGTTTCTCATAGAATATTGAAAACTCATTAAGAAATATTTTAAAACTCCCACTTTTAGGACTTCGGTGATTTTGAGCTCCCAACTGACGTTTTTTGCGCTATTTTTAAAAGTGCCGATTTGCATATTGGATATTTTGACATTGTAGGGACGATATAAAATTTACGTTTTCTAGGGCTTAGAATTTTGATTATATTTTTAATTTTATACAAAAAAAAAATTGGATATAATTACAGTTTCATTACATATCGAGAACAATATACACTTCATCCTTAAGAGTAGGGTAATTAAATTGGTTCAGAATTTCTAGAGAAGGTACGGAAGAAGTGCAACAAAGTCTTATTTACATTCATATATTTTACAACTGATAATATACAAATTCATATATAAATTTACCAGAATAAAAATAATTTTAACTTCTCATACTGACTAAGTTTCTCAAAAAAATGCATGGCGCATCAAAAATAGCCAACAAAATCGCCAACAACTTTATAAATCGCCAAAATATCGCCATGTCGCCAAATCGAAAATTAAGACGCCAAAAAGGTTATAAAATCGCCACATCTGACAACAATGGCGCAGAATAAAATTTCTAGTACCAAAAGTATAAAACATCTGACTACTTTCTATACCATTTTACAAAACTATTAGCCGATTCAACTGAATGTTATATTGTTTATTTTGTAAAATCATAAAAAATCAAAAAATCTTCATTTTAAGAAAAAGATCTTCAAATCTTATTTTGACTAAAAATCTTCAAAATTAAGGTAAAATCTTCATACTGGCATCGCTGCGGGTAACTGTTATATTATTTAAAACCATGCATGTACTTTTTTTGGTTCTTACTCGTATAACATAAACAATTGACAATATCGAAAGCAACCAAAAGTCCGTATTAATGCGTACTTAGTTTTTTTATTGAATGTTTGAATCAGTTAAAAATAAGATTGCTTAGAATTTTAAATGTTTTTTCTTATATCGTAAACTAAGTCGAAACTACTTAACAATTTGGTCCATTAATCGACTATCAATAAGAATGACTTTCAAGTTGGTACCTACATTTATGTTGTATCTTTAATAATTTTGAATTAAAAGTGTGGCTATTACACAGAAAAAAATAAGTTTCGTTTTTGATAACAAAAATCCCGGTATTCAATAATTTTTTTTCAAATTTCCTGTGATAAAGAATTCCCCTATATTGATAACAAAATTATTTCAAAATAAAAATATATATATAAATTAAAAAAATGTTGACATGGCTGGAATACGAACCCGGGCTTCCCGGACGTAAAGCATACTCTCTATAGCTGAGCCATATCCCATTTATTTTTTTATGGGATACAACTTGTTTTAAGTACTTATGTATAAAAAGAAAAGAAATAAAAGGCATGGAAAAGAAATACTTACAACGAAATATTTTATTATGTTAAAGATAAATGTTATTGAAATTCATATTTTTTTAATAACATGGTTTTATTGAATATAATTCTTGTCTATTTTTTTCTGTGTAATATGCCCCAATGTGTATGTAATAATTT
This sequence comes from Panzeria rudis, assembly GCA_956483635.1. Taxonomy (NCBI): domain Eukaryota; kingdom Metazoa; phylum Arthropoda; class Insecta; order Diptera; family Tachinidae; genus Panzeria; species Panzeria rudis. The sequence goes on along the minus strand of OY101449.1, from coordinate 51,264,006 downwards.
GTTAAACAACGCTTTCCAATTCGTGGACCTCCTAGAATGTTGCTACGGGCCCCAGGAGTCCTCATTTGGGAACCGTTGGCCTAGACAAAGCATAATATAAATATGATCAGAGTAGGAAAATAAACTAAACGAAACTTTTGCTTTCGTTTTGTTTTGTATTTTTCAATGTGTAAAACAAAACAATAACAACAAGAATGATAATCCCACTTAGTTTTGTATTGTTTGTGCTTGTGTACACAAAATCTACGTTATCTTAAATGTACGCAAATAGAAAAGAACAAGAACAAAATTGAAAAGTTTTAAGTAAATACATTTGCAAACGTTTCCCGATTGATTTGCTCATCATAGTAGTGTATTAATGCTAAATACAATGAACTATTCAACGAAATACATTTCTGCTTTTGTTTTGTTTGCAATTGTACGATTGAAACGGGATATTAAAGCATGCAGATGAGTGAAAAGCGAATTGTTTTGTTTCCATTTTTTATCATTGCAAAAGTATTTGTTTTGGTTTTGCTCATGTATGAAACGACTAAAAATGTTTTAAAAGCTTGTGTCTTCGCATGAAACGTTTGCGAAAAGTTTTGTTTGTTTGCACACTCTGTTTTTAACATCCTTGCAATAACAGTAAGATATCCTGATATACTCATCAATGTGGCTCTACTCAATAGTAGAGAGAAAGCATTTTAAAGTTTTGAGGACTGTTCGTGAAATATTAAGCGAATAATACAAAAAGTGACGTAAATTATGCAAATGCTAAATGTTACTATATCCTTAAAACTAGAGCTGCTATAGAAAACATAATCAGCAGATGAAACACATAAGGATCGGCTATTTTTATATAAACAACAAAACCACTGTTCCGATATATTATTATACGTAATTTTTTCGAACTTAGTTCAAAGGTCTTAACAAAGACAAAAACATATGAAACATAATGACATACGAATCTCTAATAAGCCGAAAAAAGTAGATCAGCTGTGCTTACAACATCACCTGTTTAAATACGCCTTGATGCAGCTGTACATGTTGCTATTTTGCCAGTTTTTATTATTTATTTATTATTTATTATATAAATTTAGTCAATGGAATATAATCCTTACAGACTAATAACAAGATACTTATAATTATATAGAATTTTGCGAATTCAGAAAAATAATGATTATTTGCTTTATAATATTAGAATTTAAAGAAAAGTCAACAAATGTAGACAAATAGTTATATTGACGGCATAACCTTGTAAAAGGATCAGCCATAGCATAATTAGGTTTACAAAAGTTAATGACAAGAGGGTTATAATGACGAGTACTATGACAAGTTATACTAAATTTAACAGAAATTCAGAGCAAATATTACCATTGATAAGGCTTATCATAAAAGGCACATTTAACATTTTACGACGACTTTTGAGAGTAGGCAGTTTTATTAATGCTAACCTACTAGCATAGGAAGGCAAAATTGTTGAGGAATTCCATCGAAGGCCACGTAAACAGAATAACAAGAATTGTTTTTGCACAGATTCAATACGAATATTATGAATGTTGTAGTATGGATCCCATAAGATTGATCCGTATTCTAAAATAGATCTCACTAGAGACACATACAGCTGCTTCGTAATGTAAGGGTCAGAAAACATTTTTTTTTTAATCCAAAGAAATTTTAAGTATTTTTCAATTAAATTATATTTTTATTTAGAGATAAATGTGAAGCATGTAGACAAAGAAAATTTTGACTGCGCGGAGGGTTGAACTGACGTTTCGATAGCTACCGCTAATCTCATCAGAGTTCTTTACCGCTTAGCACACTCGACCAAAGTCGGGTGTTTATAGTCAAGAGTTGAATATCATCTACTTTTAATCAATCCATACTGTCACTCTTTTTTTTTTTTTTTGTAATAGGGATGTCCACCAGTTTTAATTTTTTGGGATCAGTTTGAAAATTACCGAAATTCCAGAAGAGTTGGTATATGCTGGTGCAATTTTTTCTCTTTCATCCTGTGTCCGTTGACGGCCTAGAGGAGTGTTTGGGCTTATCGTGCGTATACTGCACCAGGATAAGGCATTAGTTTTTCTTAATCCTGTCATATGTTTTGCTGTTAAACAGATGGTAGAAAGAAATAACAGATACTGGTAAAACTTAGCAAAAACTATAGAGATAAATTGCTGAAAACAACTTAAAAAAAGATGGTGAAGTAAGTTTTTGGCGGACCGAGCTTTCGTAAAAGGCGAATCGGAATTTAGCAGGGCTTCGGTCTTGAAAATGAGAAGAAAAGGATTTTTGATATATTGTACCTCACCAAAAAGTCGGAATGGAGAAAAACGACAAAGAAGATTTATATGAAGTTTTCTCAAAATATACCCGATAGAATTTTTTTATATTATCACCACTGCTTTTGTGAACTTTCATGAATTCAGTTAGAAGTTAATATTCTTTTACTGAAAGTAAAAAAATATTGGTTGTGTGCAGTAGCCACTTTTTAAATTTATTTTTAAAAAGTAGCCTTTTGTGCTGCATGTGTATACTAACTGCTGTGTATATTGAGTGACTTTTTATTGAGATAAAATTTGCTACTGTTAATTGAAAATAAGCGTATAAATGTTATTATAAAAACATTTACGTGAAATAAAGAGTCATAATTGATGTAACTTGGTATTTTACTTGATTTCTCTTTTTTATTTTGTTTAAATTAAAAAAATATATATTAAAATTCGAGCACAATGACTGCTTGATATCTCACAACCCAGAAACGATTTCGCGAAACAGGTTTCGGATTCTGAAAAAGGGTATTCAAAAAATATATACTCCATACATAACTCAATTTATTTAAAAATGGTCGCTGGGCCCAACCAATAATGAGGTGACGATATTAAGACGGGAGTTGTTAATAATAAAAGAAATGTTGAAGCGTTGAAAGAAAGTCCCTTTGAAATGAAAATGAGCAGATAAAAATAAAAAACTAAATAAGCTAACCAAAAAGTTCCAATTATATGAAATCCAACCCCGCTGAAATAGACAAACCTTTTTTGCACAATAAAGAAATATTAAGTAAATAAAATAGTTTTGAACCTTTTTGAGTATTCAGATATAATATTTATTAGTTGAATAAACCCAAAAAAAACCTTAAGAGACAATGTAGACATTACATTAAATTAAAAATTTTTAAATTTTTAACTTCAAAACGGTTCGACCAATTTGCTTCAAACATGGGTTAATAGATTTCGGATCAAGTCACCTTTAAAACAAAATTTATAAATTAAAATCGATCTACCCGTTTGGGATTAAAGATAAAAAAGATGTGATATCTTCTAAACGGCTGAATCGATTTTCCTCAAACATAGCCAAGAACACTATCGATCAAGTCACCTTTCAAAATCAGTCCAGCCGTTTGGGCTCTACGATGGCGCATACAGACACACAGTACAAAATTATAACACCCCTCTATGTTGTTGGGGGTTAAAAATACAAAAGAAAATATTTACAACGAGAAGTTACAAAAACATTAAAAACTTGACAATTGGAAAATTAAATCCACTAACAGCTAAATTTGTTCAATCATTGTAGTTTCGTATTTTTTAGAGCTTAAAATATTATACCTGAAATTAATTTATTATATGTATATGATTTAAAATGCATCAATGGGTTCATTATTTATTTTTGGAAAACCAGAAATTTAGTCGTATTCGGTTTACAGAACAGGGCTGACAAGCTTAAATTAAATTTTATTTAACATGTTAAAGTACATATTACATTATAAAGTAAGTGTAACAACACCTTTTTGTTTTATAGGATGTGGAAGAAAAGGTAAGGAAATACTTTCCTTCTCCTATAGATTGTTGGGCATTAACTGAAGCAAAAGAAACGGCATTTTCAAAAAAACGGAAATCGGTTCTACCTACCGAACGTGTACATACAATGTTACAAAAGGTAAGTACTATAATCTAAATAGTTTTACACATATGTACATATCGCTTTATTGTAACGTAGTCATATTTAAAAATACCAAAATTTGTAAGTTACTGAAGAAAACGTGTTCCTTCCCAGTAAAAAATGGAGCTTCCTGTAAAAAGGTGTGTAAGGGAGAGAATCAAAACTTCCTTTTATAGACCTGTCCAGGGAGAAATATACAATCGGGCCAAGGTTGGCAAAACGTTTTCTGGGGTGGATCAAACGTTGGCAAGACGTAAGACGTTCAATGTTTAAAGTAGGGATGTAACGATACGCCGTTTTGCCGATCCGATACCGATTCCGATACTTAAAAATAAATATCGCCGATACCGATTCCGATACCGATACGAATATTGAAATTGAGTTCAAGTTTAGATTAACAAATCTCAAGAAGAGCAATTTTTTTATTATGCAACATTACAGTGTAAGAGATTATTAATATTTAAAATAGATATTAATACAGTATATAAAATTGGAAGTAATTTTTAAGGAACTACATTTTCATTGCTTTCAAAGAATCTATATTAAAAATATGCAGATAATTAGTAGAAAAGCCAGTACAAATTTGTAATTATGTACTTTATAATTTTAAAAAATACTCGCCATGCTTTTTAAAAAATCGATTTTTTAAAGGACATTTATCAACTAATATTCTTCTAAATAACTTATTAGCTTAATTATTAAAAGTCTGCTAAAAGTTTATATTTATTCACTTAAATTTACATGAAAACACAGTTTTGTGTTTAAATTCGCATAAAAAGAAACAAGTTCTGAAAATGGGTAATTTTTCATCCTTTTTTAACCGACTTCCAAAAAGAAGAAGGTTATCAATTCGTGTGTGTTTTTTTTACTTTTTTATGTTTGTACACGCATAACTCTGTCATTTGTGAAGCGATTTTAAAAATTATTTTTTTGCTGGAAAGGGTTTGCCTGCAGTTTGGTCCCATAATTTTTTTTTTTTTGAAAATCGGAGGGGGAAATTCGCTTTCCCCATGCTGTCATTTCTGAACCGATTTTCAAAATTCTTGTTTTGTTTGAAAGGGTTTGACAAAAACTGGTCCCAATTTTTTTTTTGTCGAAAATCGGAGAAGCAAGTTTGCTCCCCCTCCCCACCAATCCATAACTATATAATTTGTGAACAGCTTTTCAAAATTCTTGTGTTGTTTGCAAGGGTTCACTAGTAGTTTGGCCCCATAATTCTTTTCGAAAATGGGAGGGGGAACCATGTATAACTTTGTCATTAGGAACCGATTATCAAAATTGTTTTTTTATTTGAAAGGGTTTGACTACAGTTTTTTTTTCGAAAATCAGTTGTGAAATTTGCTGCAAACCCCCCTTCAGGTTGGTACCATAATTGTTCTCCAAAATCTGTGCGGGATTTCCCCTTTTCCCACAAATATTGATTATCGCATAGCTCCTCCATTTATGGGCCGAATTCCAAAATTTATTTTTTGTTTGGAATGGTTTGCCTAGAGTTTGGTCGCATAATTTTTCTACGAAAATCTGTGGGGCAAGTCTTCCACGCCTCCACCCAAAATATTTATTAGAGCACAATTCCTCCATTGGCTTACCGATTTTCAAAATTGTTTATATGGAAGGCCATCAAGTATATACTCTTTATACTGAAGTCGGCTTTTTTCCAGAATTATTTGAGGAATCATTATAGAACACCGAAAAAGAAATTTGTCCTAACATCACTTCAAATTCGGTGATTGGTAATGGAAAAAGAGAACTTCTTGCAATGACAAGCAAATGTGCAACTAATTAGAAATTATCCAAATTCGCAATATTTCCGGATCGCGACTGCTACATTTTCATGATTTCTTTATAATGTCTTTTTTTGCTGGGAATAAGATTTAAAAAACAACGAATTGAATTTGAGTTCATGGTAAAATTAACAATAAATAAATTATTGTTTTTGCAAAATAACAGCGTAAAATATTATTAATTTTTAAAGTTGATATTAATAAGATTTAAAAAATAACAAAATGCATTTAGTTCTTGGTAAAATTAACAAAAAATAAATAATTTGTTTAAAAAAAACTAAAAAATTTTTTTTAAGTATCGTCGTATCGACAGTAAAATATCGCCGATACCGATGTATCGGAAAATCTGAAGTATCGCCGATATATCGGTATCGGTAGCGGTATTCGTTACATCCCTAGTTTAAAGTGCTTTGCCAACACGCAAATGATAACGTAGATCCACGGTTGGCCGATTGTGTTCAACGACGATGGCCAAACATTGTGAAAACCAAAAATTCCGTGCTTTCCGAATATTATCATTTTGTTTAGTAAAATATTTTCCCCATAAATAACTAATATACATATCTGTAGGTGGGAGGTAAACTAAACCAAGTCACATTTTTGTCAAAATACGTTTTTTAGGGTTCCGGACATCAAAAGTGTAAAGGAACCCTTTTGTTTTCGTTATGTCCGTCCCTCTGTGTGTCTGTCTGTCAGGGTTGGATGCCTACTGGGTAACACAAAAAAACCCACCCGGGTTTTTATGGGTATTTTGTTTAAAAAAACCCAAGCGGGTTTTTTACGTTATATCCATTCAAACAAAGATGAAGATAGTTTTGAAGTTTCATTTACAGAAAAATAAAATAAAATCATTATAAAAATCATATAAACGAATAACCCAGGTACATACACATGTATTTATATGCCCATTTGTGTACGTACATTTAACCCTAGTGGGTTTTTCAGTACTTTTAATTTAAATAAAGATAGTATATTATATAAAAAAAATTTAAGACAATAATTAAAAAATTCATAAAAAATAGTAGTCCAAACACGTACATAAAAAGTCATTTTAAATCAGTTACCACTCTGGTGGCTCAGATTGTAAATGCTTTTAACTGCCCTTTTTATAATGTACTATTAAAAGTTAACGCAGACTTTAACAGAAACTTTTCTATGCCGAACTTGCCATTAAAGTCCACGTTAACTTTTAATCGCACATTGTAAAAACGGGCGTAAGAGAGCTAATGCTTTTTCCAATCTAAGGCCATTTTCAAAAGTTACTCCATATTAAACCATAAGATGAGAACATTCTTTCTATTGATGGTGGCAATTCATTACTGAAGTGAAATAATCGCAAAAGTTTGCAGTTAAACATTATTAATTGTTGTCTTTTAATATCTTCAACCATTGTTTTTTTTTGTGGAAAGTGTTCTGCATCTTTAATTTTAGATGCCAAAAAAGGTACTAAAAATGGGGTGCTTTTGACTTACGCATTCTTCTGCTATCTTTTCGCTCTCTTTAGTAATTACTTTGCCCATATATTTGGAATGTACGCTTTTTAACAAAATCCTGTTTTGACAGTAGTATAGCATTGTTCAACAAATTACAGTCTAGGCACTCTAAATAGCATAAAAAAACTAATTTGTACCTTAACAATCCACTTCTTATATTTTTCAAAAAAAGTGCGGAAAAATTACTTTTTTTGCACAAGATGTTGATGAAACACAATATAACATAACATAGAATTATGCAATTGAATATACTATTTAAAAAAATTTTTAGCATAAACAAATAGTGAAAACCCAAAATTTTTAAGGTAAAAAGTGACTTGTGTGAGCTATTAGGGTGGCTAGTCAAGTTCAATTGTGTTGATATGTTCACAAAATTTTTTCAGCTCTACCGAACTACAAGTTTGCCGAATATTGTTAGTAAAAAATAAGGATACCAGTAAGTTATTCTGAAAAAAATGAAAAAAAATTTTTTTTCTTAATTTTTTCAACAAAAAGTGCAAGAAAATTTTTTTTATATTAAATGGTAAAAAAAACTGTTAAGCGGACTCTTAGCTACATTATTGCCATATACAGTTAAGCGGTATCATTAAGTTCGAATTAGCTGTTGACCAAATACTGATGACGCCGTTTTTTGAGGTCCCATTGATTTTCAGGAATTTTGGAGGTCCATGAAAAAAATTGGTCACCAAATTCGCAAATTAAGTGTAGGGTTTTACTACCCGGTGGTAGTAAAATCGAAACTGTACTGTCAAGTCCTTGTGTTTTTCCAAAAGTCTTCATTTGTCGCATAATTGTATTAATGATTTTCTTAATAAATCTATACCGAAAAAGGCTAATTTGACAACATTGCTTAGATCATAAAAAAACCAATTAAACCCAATAAAGCCAAATAAAACCTAAAAAAGCCCAAAAAATCCCAAAAAAAACACATGATAAAACCCGCCGGGCTGGGTTTTTAGTATCAAATATAAAAATTGCTAAACATTTTTTAGAAAATCAATATTTTTTGAGCTCAAATGATTCTAAATATATATTTGCATAAATTAATGCGAAATGAACTGTATATATGTAACCTAAAAATTCTTGTTTAAGAATACCAATTTTGTAATATACTTTTTGTACAACTAATACACGTAATCTCAACAAATAGGTATGTATCTGATGCGTAAATTACACATTAGACATTTAAAAAAAAACTCAATTAAATAAATTACACAGGTCAACACGATTTTTGAGTCTGAGTTCTGTACCTGTGATTTTGATTACTTATGCCAAACTAAAGAAAGAAAAAATATTTTTATCTAATAAAGTTTGCTTTTGTAGATACCAGAACGAAATTTCAACATTTATGGAAAAGGTCTATTTTTCAATGTTAATCATATTTAATATTAAAATAAGTTATGAATTATATATTTTAATTAATTTTTATTATAAAAGACAGCACAAATAAACATAAAAATACAAAAAAATGATACAAAAGAAGCTTTAAAAATAAATACTTTTAGTCTTTCTAGTGTAATCGTCAGAACTTTCTCTTATGAGCATCCAAATGTAGTCACCCATCATGTTCTCATTATATTGTCCTTGATATCTTTGTTCAAAGTTCATTATATCCTGGTGGAAGCGTTCCCCTTGCTCTTCTGAATATTCATCCAAGTTATCTTTGAATTTATCCAAGTGCCCATGTAGCATGTGCACTTTGAGTGACATTCTGCAACCCATGACTTTGAAGCTGTCAAGCATATTAGAAATAAGCTCTTCATAATTCTCGGCCTTCTTGTTACCAAGGAAGACATGAATGACTGCTTTAAGGCTGAGCCACGCTTGTTTTTCATGAGTACTCAGGAGCTGAAGAAAATGTTCACTCGCCATTATTTTCTTTATTTGTGGACCGACGAAAATACCAGCTTTAATTTTAGCCTCTGACAGTTTTGGGAAAAATGTTTTTAAATATTGAAAGGCTTCGGAGTCTTGACGAAGAGCCTTTACGAATTGCTTCATGAGTCCTAATTTTATGTGCAGTGGAGGCATTAAAATACGATCAGGCTCTACAATTGGTTTATTTTTTACATTATGTTGTCCGATTTGAAACTCGCTCCGTTGAGGCCATGAATGCTGCTGGTAGTGAAGTGCATCGGCTCTACTGTCCCATAAGCAAAGGTAACACGGATATTTAGTGTATCCCCCTTGCATTCCCACCAGAAAACCAACCATTTTGAAATCCCCTATCACGGGCCAGGCATACTGTTCATATTTTAAAACTTGAAGAACCATTTTAACGGTTTCGTAATTTTCTTTGAGCATTACAGAATGAGCCAGAGGAAGTGATGGAAAGTTATTCCCATTATGAAGAAGAACAGCTTTTAAGCTTCTTGTAGAGCTGTCGATGAAAAGACGCCATATAGAAGAAATGCTAGGGATTCCGATTGCATCAAACAAACCTTTCACATCATTACAGTAACACAGTCCGTCTTCCTTCGTGAAAAACCCAGCAAACATTTCATGACGCTTTCTTTGGTCACTTATTTTAACGTTGTCCTTGAGCAAATTCCGCTGTTTTAGCCGTGAACCTAATATTTCTGCTTTAATTCTAGTAAGGTTTAAATCTCTTATTAAGTCATTAAACTCTTCTGCATCAATGAGATGTGGTTCAACAGATGGTGTCGCGATTACGAACTCGCTGCCTTCGCTATTACTAGATAATTGTGATAGCGGTACCATCTCTTGAGTCTTCACGTTTGGACTAGAAGGAACTGGAAAAATTTCACTGTGAGGTACTGGAGCGGACGTTGATGGTAGGTTTGGATACTGGATCTTCTTGGCATTTTTTCCAGCACGACGCTTGCGCGGATTAACAACACAAAAATAGCAATCATTGATGTGATCAGTTGGCTCTCTCCATATTCTTGGTACTGCGAACTTCATCTTTTTTCTTCTCCTCGGTACCAGGCTGAAAAAAAATTAATATCATTCATTAACTAATGACGCATTTAATGTATATTTTACAAATATGTAAATAGGTATACAAATGTACTTTAAATATAAGGTGTATTTTCTTACCTAAACTGTTTTTGCAGTTATTACACGAGAAGTGAGCCGCCCATATTTTATCCTGACTTCGTACGGGCATGTCAAAATAAGCTTCACAGGCTTCACAAAGTTTCTTATTTGATGATAAACTACATTTTTTGGCTCTCATTTTAATAAACTCACCACAAACATAGCAAAAAGAGTCCACGCCGTTTTTACACATTTTCGATGACATTTTTAGGCCTCGCGACACATAAAATACGTTATTCCTTTAGAAAGCGCACTCGCATACTGCCATGACACTCTGCTACCTCTCACTTTACACCCACATACCCTCTCACCCCTCTCTTGCATCATAAATGCAACGGCTTTTAAAAAAATGTGCAAAACCACCGTATATTTAGTTTTCATTATATTAAGTACAAAAGCAAACTTTATTTATTATTAATGGAGTTCCTATTTACTTTTCGATTTATATAATCAGAAAATAATCACTAAATAAAAGACTCAAAAAAAATTTTTTTTTGTTGACCTGTGTTATGTATGTATTACAAAATACTCGCTTTAGAACACCGTTTAATTTTTAACTGTCATGTATTTGTTATTGTAGCGGCCAAAGTTTTACACATTCTGTGAAAATTTCAGGTCAATATCTCTTACGGTTCCCGAGAAAACAGCCTGTGACAGACAGACAGACGGACAGCGAAGCGAAAACAATAGGGTTCCTTTACACTTTTGGTGTTCGGTTTTTGTATTTTAGCTTAGAAATGAGCTATTTTATCGCGGTAAAAAATACCCTATGTTTGAATCAGGACTCTAAAGTACCTCCATACCAAATTTCATGAAAATCCATTTAGTGATTTTTGCGTGAAGCGTTTTCGGACAGATAGACGGACAGACAGACAGACATAAATTCCAAAATTTGGCGTTTGTTCTCTACATCGATTGCTGTTTACGCCACCATAAAAACTTTGAAAAAATATTTCATGTACAGACACACCGCTTTTACAGTTTTATTATATGTATAGATAAAATTAATATTTATACATCGATTTTCAATAGAAACAGCTTATTTTATTTGTTCTGTGTGTGGCTTTATCATCACATAATAAACATGGTAAATTTTTGCAGTTTTCGATTAATTAAAATTTAAAAAAATTAAAATTTTCAAACTTAGCGTTAATAAAATGTTTTTCCCCATTATGATCTGAATAATTCTGAAGCTGCGTAGTATATAAGAAAATAATATTAAAACAGCTTGAAGGTAATTTAGTTTCAAGTGTTTTAGTGGCTTCTGTGCAACCCCGTTCCAAGCTGTGATAAAATCCGCCTTTTTAAAAATTCCAAAGTTAGAAAAAAATATTAAAAAGAAAGATCCTTTGAATTTAAAATTTAGTCTGTTTTGTAGTTAGGGAGCCATAGCACATCAAAAAATATATTGGTACTCTTTAAATAATTGAGTTTTCAATAACAAATATTTAGCCTTTTTTTTTAGCTTTTATTTTTGTGCGATTTAGCCTTTTCTAGCCTTTTAAAAAGACAGATTTAGCTTCTTTTTTTTCTCCTGGCAACACTGGTGAGGAGAGTGGTGTGGTAGCTGGTATCTGGTACCACGTAATTATTTTTTAGCTATTGGTGCATTGTCTGCATCATTATTAAGTTTGATTATAATAAAACCATTTAAATTAAAATGCTTTTCATTTATTTAATTTTTAATTTTTTACTTTCTGTCTTATCTAAACTCTATGATCTGGCATTTTGTTTCGGACTGTAGCTTTGATTTGAACTTTTTTCGTGGTGTACTGCATTCTAGCAGCCAAGCGCTTCATTTAATACCCATATTGAGTGGCTTTTTTACTGGCCGCCATTTCGGAATCGAAACTTTTTCATTCTACTAGTCAAACCCTTTCATTTGATATCCATATTGAGGTGCTTGTAAACAAATAACTAATTCACCATTATATCGTAGTATGCAGCTCTGCCTGAAATTCAGGCTGCCATAAGAAGTACATATGTATGTGTAAAAAAACTGAAATTCAGGTTGGTAAATTTCTTAAAGGAATTTCCGTTTACTAGTACGCAGTTCCATAAGAAAAGTACACGGAATTTTGGCATTTATTGTCTATTACAGGCATGTTATAACAATAAGTGGAGGATTTTTTCCGTCAAGTGAAACAAAAATTAATGTTCAGACAATTGTTTGGTCACGGAACTTTTGACATTTCTAATTTTTCGTACATTGTAATTAATTTCTAGTGTGTTGTAAATTCAAAAATATATAAATTTGTGTGTATGCAACCAAAATTCTGTATAGAATTATACACGATTACTTTTCCGTGTAGAAATAAATGCACAACTCCAATCCTGAATTTCAGTGAGAACTGCATACTACGCTTATTTGGCGGCAGCCATCTTTGATTTACAATAATACTGTATACACATAATCGTAACGTCATCAGATCAATCGGTCATGAAAATTAAATGTGTTTTCCGATCAATCGGTCAACAGGAAGGGATAAAACTCAATATTACTTTTTATGGGCGTGGTGCCGCCCACTTTTTTTTAACACTAATTGTGCTGCCATGAAAGGTAAAGTTGTTTACCAAATTTCAAATTAATCCGTCAAGAGAAAGAGGGTAAAAGTCAATATTACTTTTTATGCGCGTGGCGCATCCCTAGAGTTGCAAGATTCAAATAGTACACTAGCTTGACATTTGATTAAAATCAGCTTGATTTTCAAAAGAAAACTTGACGCACTAGAATGTGCAAAACAAACCAAAACATTCCAACAACAAAATATTGTCTGAGACAGAAGAACTTCTTCTTGTAAGAAAAATTAAAGCTAACTCCTTCTTAAGTGCTCTAAGGCTTGCTTCTGTGACTGAAAGTGGTTTTAGTAAAAAAGCAAGCTCATCAACAATAAGAGACTTACTTCACAGAGTTGGTTTAAATGGTACAAGAACTAGAGGTTATCAGAAGCGTATTAAAAATTTACAAAAGAATACAAAAAAAAGGATTTTTCTTGTTGGAGACACGTTATGTTCACAGACAAAAGCAAATTTAACGTATTTGAGTTGGATGGTAAACCCATAGTATGGAGGGGATTGTTTACTGCTCAAACATATATTTATTACTAACTCCTTTTTCTAAAAATACATCTACTTATATACTAAATCTTTGATGACAAAAAACATGCTTATCAGTTTTTAAATTGAGTTAATATTACAATTTACACACATCTTATAACTAAAGGAAAACCAAAATATTGCTTATCTTAAAAACTGCAGCACAAGATGTCTTATAACAAAGAGATAAACGTAACCCAAGAAATAGAATGTTTATTTAAAACTGCAGTTTACCGATGTCTTATCGCTAACAAACAATTTGATCTAAGATTATGGTTTACAAATTTCTTATCACTAATAGACAAGGAAAAACTACAAAATTACCGCTCATTAGTGAAATCATCCTAAGTAAATATATCTATACACATTACACATATTGTTATCACTAACAGATAAGGAAAAATTTAGCATCCCTTAACTAATGAACTTATTTATATATATAAACATTTCCAAATTTCTATGTTCAATTATCTTTGAACAGGGATAAAATTAGTAACTATGTTCGAAGAACTTGAAATCAGCGGCAAAACATGAGGGTGGTTTAGTGATGGTCTGCGGCTCATTTTCTGCAGCAGGACCAGGGTATTTGCATTTTATTGAGACAATTATAGATCAAAATTTTATTCAGGCTTTTTAAAAGAAAACTAGCCGAAAAGTGTGTATCAGTATGACGGGTAATGATCCTAAGCCCAAGACCCACAAAGTAAGATCATGGCCCCGTGTCATGGAAACACTGAACAATTTATGGTATTATCTCAATAAAAAATACCAGGAGCAAATGGTTTCCAACAAATCTGAAAAAAAGATCATATTATAAGAATGGGAAAAATACCAAATGGTTATTGTCAAAAATTAGTCGCATATTTCCCAAGAGACTGCATATTTAAGAAACATTGTTTTAAGTTTTAAATAGTTTTTGTATTTTTACACTGAGACACTTTTTCATAAACTTTTTTTTAGCTGTCTATAAACATTATTAAATCAAAAATATCATTTCAGCTTGACAAAAAATATTTGAGCTTGTAACTTGACAACACCTAAAATATCTTGACAATAAAGCTCATTCAAGCCCGTCTGGCAAGCCTACGTAGCACACTTTTATAGTCTCAAAATTGTATTGTCATCAAAAGTAAAGGTGGTTACCAAATTTTAGATCAATCGGTTAACACCAAAGGGCTAAAATTAAGTATTACTTTTTATGGGCTTTTTTTATTACAAAAATGTCATCGTAAGTATAGGTGTCCACCAAATCTCAGATAAATCCGTTAGCAGCAAGGGGCTCAAACTAAATATTACTTTTTTTGGCGTGGCGCAGCCTACTTTTGAAATCACAACATTAAATTATCGTCAAAGTAAAGGCGCTTACAAAATTTCAGAGCAATCGGTCAACAGGAAGAGGGTAAATTTTCAATTATTAATTTGAACCAAACTTCACAAATACGGCAAGCTAAATACAACCATTTAAAAAAGAACATCCCTAATAGTACGAGAAACCACCTAACAAATAACTTCAGCCATCTGCCAACTGGATAAAACCTATTTTATTGAGTTTATATCATATCAAACAACATATCACACATGGGTTACCTATTGAAATCAGGTCCAAACTATGCTTAATTAAAGGTTAAAGTGGTATTTTTTTTTGGAAATTTCGGACGATCTGCCAACCGGATGAAACCAATGCTGTTTGATAGTACAGAGGGATAAGGATTAAGAAAACATACAGTTGCCTATAATTTTCCGATCAGTTCTTAGGGTGGCCACGGTTTTAATGCGTATTTTTTTTAGAAATTTGCAACCTGCCAATCGGATAAAACCAATGCAGGTCGATAGTACAGAGCATAAGGAGCAAAAAATCGTTGGGTTGCCTATCAATTTATGGTCAGTTCTTAGGGTTGCCGCGGTCTTAATATTTGTGCTGATATATTTATAGTATAGTACTTTCAGTTATCTTGAAGAAATATTAAAAATTATATAAAATCTTTATTAACAAGATGGTACTATTAGGTTGTCCAAGTAAAATCTATCTAAATTCGCAGTTGCAGCATTTTAAAAGAGTGCGAAAAGCATTGCACGTACAAGTAACTACGAGAAAGGAAGCAACATTGCAGTTGCTCAGGACTCATTATGAGAACGCTGATTACTTTTTTTACATCAGAAGAGAACCGTATTATATCAATGTTTGTGAAGCAGAGTCAGCGTTGCCACTTTAGGGACTTTATTCGAAAGTTTATAAACGTATGTATAGGCGTTTTGTTTACAAATCTAATACTACTTTAAAATGAATTCGAGAACTATTAATGCTCCTTTTAATCTTATTTTAAATGAAATTTATTTGCTGGAGTTTAAGCAATTGTCTATATGCAGCATTTCGTTGGTGCTTTACCAACTCATCAGTAGACTTTTTTTTCTTTTTTTTTAATCCTTCTTTGAATACATCTGTGTAAATTTTTTCGTATGCACTACCTAAAGTAGTTTACCTTTTTTATCCACATACAAAAAGTCATTAACACAATATAGTAATATAAAGATGTTTTATTATAAGGATGTATTAAATTAATTTATATATAAATCTAACATATCTTCGGTATAAAAGGAGCAAGCGCAAGAAATTATAATTTTCCTTAGCGCTTTTTTTTGCGATGCGCTTTTTGTTGGAAAAGTAAACAAATATCTTAAATTTAAAGTGCTGAAGCGGCATACTGTGAACGCGATATTAGGAAACTATAGTTTATAGAGTCATATTGTTATATACAGTACTCTGATCATATTTGGTACAATGAATACATAGTACAATGAGGAAATAATTTTTATTAAAGACCAAGAGCCTTGTTGTTTAATGATACAATTTCCGTTATTTCTACATACATATAACAAAAATTCATTTCGTTTCAGGATGTTCTGCAATATAAAATTGATAGTTCGGTTTCAGTTTTTCTGGTAGCTGTCTTAGAGTATATTTCTGCTGACATATTAAAATTAGCTGGCAATTATGTAAGAAAAATTAAACACTGTGAAATATCAAAAGAAGACATTGAAGTAGCAATGTGTGCCGATAAGGTAATAATTCAAATAATTGCCTATAAAAAATAAAAATCTGAACACTTGTTGTTGTTGCAGGTTTTAATGGATATGTTTTGCCAAACCGACATAAAGGCAAATGTTATGTCTAGTCCTTTGCCAACGCTGCCGGCCCAGCGCACTAGCACAACTTACGAAGAAGTTGTGAAAGATTTAATTAATGACGAAAAACAGTATCAACGTGATTTACACATGATTATTCGTGTATTTCGAGAGGAACTTGCAAAAATTGTTCGAAGTCCAAAAGAACTTGATCCGATATTTTCCAATATTATGGATATTTATGAGGTGACGGTGACATTATTAGGTTCATTGGAAGATGTGATTGAAATGTCTCAAGAGCAAAGTGCTCCGTGTGTTGGGAATTGTTTTGAAGAATTGGCAGAAGCTGAAGAATTTGATGTTTACACGAAATATGCACAGGAAGTTACGTCGCAGGGATCTAAGGATGCCTTAACAGCATTGTTGACAAAACCAGATGTATGCTCAGTATTTCTTGATTTTCCTTTGAATTGAAACTTTATTTTTCAATGACTTCTCCCAATACAGGCAATGTCGCTAATGTCGGCTGGTCGCGGATTTCGTGAAGCTGTTAAATATTATTTACCAAAACTATTATTAGTACCGATATGGCACGCATTTGTATACTTTGATTATATTAAAATTTTAATGAAGTACAGTCCCTCGCAAGATGATATCGAGAGTTTTGAGCAAGTCCAGGGGTTACTGCGACCTCTTAGATGCGATCTTGAGAATATTATTGCCGCATTGCCAAAGTGAATCAAATAATAACCATACTTAAAATAAACAAATAAATAATTTAATAAAAATATTATTTTTCAGAGAATCTTACGTTGCTATGAGTAGTAGAGCCCGCCGACAATTAGCTATTGAACGCACAAGGGAACTTCAAAATACTGTAGAGCATTGGGACAAGGATGTCGGCCAAAATTGTAATGAATTTATTCGAGGTAAATAAAAAATTCTTTAAATCAATAAACTACGTTAAATTTACATCATGGCACTATAGTAAATTTCATTTCTTTTTTTTTGGGTCAAATTTCAAAATTAAAATTTTTCCAAAACGCGTGTGTTTTCTACTTTAATTTAACAAGAACATAAAGCAAACCTTTGCTGTTGATTTTAGGAATAAACTTTGGTTGCTGTGAATTCCTTATCAATTTCATATTACATGCCACAGTTGGGATTTGTGGTACAATTGTACCAATTTTGGTACAATCGAAAGTTGAGTGGTACGCTGGTACACTTAATATATTTCTGGTACAATTTTCTACTTTTCAAATAAAAAATTTTGGTCAACTTTTTTTCTTTTACACGTTAAATATTGCTTGTTTAGACAACCACCCCGATTAAGTATGTAGAAGTCGAATTTGTGACTACGACAAATCGTCCTAGAATAAAGAAAACTTTTCTTTAATATAAAACAAATTGTCGTAGTCACAAATTCGACTTCGATATATGTACATATTCCGGCTAAATATCTTCTATTCCTATTAAAATTTGAATGAGCTAAAATTGCTTGCTATGAAAAATATTGGAAGTTGTTTTTAAGGAACTATTTTTGAACTGCGGCTTAAGGTATTTTCGACTTCCCAGGAAGTTTTTATTAACAACATCTGCAATCTTGTCTGCTAGTCTCTTCCTCTTTGAAACTATGTATCTATCCGATTTTGATGACATTTAAAACACAGATAGATCTGAATCTTAAAGAAGACATAGGCTATATATTTTTTCTAAAATAGGACCCCGAGGGGAGGTAGGGGAAAATTTCTTCCTCTTTAAAACTATCTATCCGATTTTTATGCAATTCAAAGCATAGATATATCTGAGTCTAAGAAAGCACATAGGCTATAAGCTTTTTAAAAAATAGGACCAGGAGGGGTGTTAGGGGGAAATTTCTTCCTCTTTGAAACTATCTATCCGATTTTGATGAAATTCAAAACATAGATAGATTTGAATCTAGAAAAGCACATAGGCTATAAATTTTTTAACAATAGGAGCACGACGAGTGATAGGGGGCAATTTCTGCCTCTTCGAAACTATCTAACTGATTTTGATTAAATTCAAAACATAGGTAGATCGGAGCCTAAAAGAAGAAATAGGCTATAATTATTTTAAATAGGACCACGAGGGTAGGTAGGAGGAAATTTCATCCTCTTTGAAATTAACATTATTGAACCTACCACGCTCCCTCTTTTCTTAAAACACATACATACACTTACCTGAATTGTACAAAGAAAATTATATTTTTCTGAAAAGAAAGAAACTCATTTACTTACTACGGTTGAAAGAGAATTTATCATCTCGGCATAAATAATATCCACCGTTTAGAGATAGTGAAAATACAATTTCTTAAGTAAGTGAAACGTAAGGACCTACGGTCCTACTCGGTGTCCCATGACACCGTATGCTATTTTTTTTTGTTTGTACACGAATAACTCTGTCATTTTTGAACCTCCGCAATTTTTTTCCAAAATCCTCCTCGCGAAATATTGATTATCGTAATACTTATTCCAAAATGGACCGATTTTCAAAATTCTTTTGGTATTTGAAAATGGTTTGCTTGCATTCTGGGCCCTATTCCACAAAAAACTTCTCAACTTTGCACTTATCAAATTGCATTTTTTTTTTTTTGCAAAGTGGTAAGTGTTTCTGTTCCACAATATTCTTTGCAAATCTCACTTTGCACTTAGCAAATTTTTGCAAAGACTTTGCTCTCTTTGCAAAAACTGTGCACTCTTTGCAAAGACTTTGCACTCTGTGCTCTCCTTGGAAAGTGTTCCACAAAGATTTAAATCACCTTTGCATTTCTGTCTTATCACTTTTCACTTTGCGTTGCTAAATATATGTAACTTGTTAAAATATGTAACTTGTTAAAAAATGGAAAAAACCTGCAGTTTTACAATTTATTAAAGAAAAAAAATTATTTGGTAGATTTCAAAACAATAAAGTAAGTATTTTTTTTATAAAATTATTGCAAATATTTAGAACATATTAAAGTTAACATTTCATTTTGAAGGTTAATAAATTATATGAACAGGCTGCCTGGGAGGAAGTTTTGATAAAAACCCAATCCCTGCAACTGGCATCGGCAAGAAAACACGGCCCTATGCAAGGGACAGTTTGTTTGAGCTCTGGAAACCGACAAAGCATGACTGCGCTGCGTAGTGTTCTCTAACTTTTCTCTAGTTTTATTTAAAATTAAATCAATTTGAATTTCATTTAAACGAAAGCAGTCTTTAAGATAAAGTTTTGTAGTTCCGAAAAATTAATTCGGTCTCTATAATTTCTAGTTATGACCGCGTTAGGGAATGGTAAACAGATTCAAAAATCGATTTTTCGATCATTTTTTTCGTTTCGATTTTCAAGATCGATTAATTGGACCTCAAAATCGATTTTAAAATCGATGATGATATTAGATTTGCAAATTTCTAAACATAACAAACTTTAATAATGGGAATTAAAATAAACATTAAACAACATTAACAAACAAAAGCAGACAAAAACACAATTGAAAATTAAAATTTTGAATTTGAAAAATTTTCTTGTATATAAAAATAGGTAAATCTAAAAAAATAGAAACAATTCGACGTAGTTATTTTCAGAAAGATGTCTCAGGGTTGTTCGTAAAAAAGATGTTAATTTAAGTGATAAATGCATTGTGTGGTTCTTTAGAGAGTTACTATTGATTTGTTTTTAGAAAACAAACGTTCAGATTGATGTCTCAAGGATGCACAAACTTTGTCTTACATTACATATATGTGGGACTAAATTGCTGTTTTCCACTCGTTTAGTGCATTTAAATTTTGATCACAAGATTTGCAAATTGACGAAAAATTTGATAAGTGCAAAGTGAAAAGTTGATAAGTTGTTTTGTGGAACAGGGCCCTGGTCCCATATTGCAATGTGCCCCACCCCCATATTAATTATTGTATAATTCCTGCATATATACTTGAATGTGTACACATCAAATTTGCAATACAAACAACTTAAAATTACAACTTTATTTTAACATTTATATCGTCGTTACATTAATATAGAAACGGCCTCATAATTTTTTCAAAATCAAATAATATGTATATTTGGAAAGGTGCAAAAAACTCTATTTGAAAAAAATACTAAGTTAGTGGGCGTTTCTATTTAAGCTAATGATATGAACATGGATACATATGTTTTTTGTACAAAAAGGAATAGCACAAGAAATTGATTTTTTTAATGTTTAATTACTAACAGCTAAACCTCCAATAAAAATATGTAACTAAAAATTTAAAATAGTTTTATCCTTAATTATTATTTAAGGAATTTATTATTTGACATATTGTCATAATTTTATTTCAAATGAAATTTATTTGCTGGTGTTTAAGCAAATTCTATATGCATTTCTTGGTACATTACCAAATCGTCAGTAGACTTCAAACACAATTTTGAACAGTTACTAGGTATTTTATGTACGGAAAACCAATTTCATTTAATACTTATTTATTATATAAAATTAACAATTTAATAGACATTTTGCTTTCAAGGATATTCTAAAAATGGGGACAGGTTTAGCTTTGTATAGATATGAAGGAAATTTATTTTTAGATCCTTAATTTACTTATTTGAAAAAGGAAGTTTTTGAGGTATCCTTGCTCTGAATTGACCGACATTTTTAAGAAGCATTAAATACATTAAAACTTATGTCTGTACAAAATTTCATTTACAATTATTTTTCTTTCGTTTATGGTAATTTTTTATTTCAGGATATATGAGAAGGACACGAATCCTTGAAATTTAAATGGCCAAATTTTAGGTGTGATTTATATTATGTGCTGTATATAGTTAAACGTTTAACTCATAAGTGAAGGAAATTTATTTTGGGTTCTTTTTTACTTTTTTGAAAAAAGAAATTTTTGAGGTAGGCGTATCCTTTTGAAGGAAATTTAGTCAAAAGATTAAGTATATTAAAACTAATGTCTGTACAAAATTTCATTAAGTTACAATTATTTTTCTCTCCGTTATGGTAATTTTTTATTTCAGGATATATGGGAAGGACACGAATCCTTGAAATTTAAATAGCCAAATTTTAGGTGTGATTAATTTTTTCCCATACGAATAGGGATTTATCCCTACGTATAACATCACTGGTTTCAGGATACCTTTCTGGTATTGCCAGGATGTTCGAAATTGAGTATTTTTACCTTAGTCCTAAAATTTTTAATTTACTAGAAGCTATATCAACACTTACCAGGGCAAATTTTTGTGTTAAAAGAACGCTAATTTGCCATTTTTGCATAAAAAATTAAAGAGTTAAATTTTTTTCTAGAAAACGACATAAGCTAAAGAAAATGTAATATATATGCAGCAATATCGACGAAACTTTTTTGATTTAATTCACTTAATTTTTTACAAGCTGCATTGAAAACTTATTTTAATAATTATGCATAAATTTATTCTTAAACCAACCAAAAATAGATTTAGCCTATCTTCCTACCAAAAAATATCCTGCCAAATTTGGTAGGAAACTACCAACAATTAATGCATTATTAACGAAATGAAATTATAAAAAGTCGCAAAAAAACATGTACACTTTTTTAAGAGCTTATATCTTAAATGATGGGAGCGTATTCTTAAGTTTTTAGAGCATATTTAACGCGCACAAAGAACATATTTTAAAGCATACTTCCGGTTTACCAGTTGCTTACAAATATTTTTGTTATTTACTTTTTTAAAGAGGATGTTTTGGGAAAACTTGGATCCGGCAAAAGAGTAGCTGAACGAAAAGTTTATCTGTTTGATGGTTTAATGTTACTTTGTAAACCTAATATGAAACGGCAGGCCAATTCTGCAAATACACAGGTTTTTGAATATCGCCTTAAAGAAAAATTTTTTATGAGGCGCGTAGAAATAAATGACCGTTCTGACACCGATGAGTTAAGGAACGCATTTGAAATTGCTCCACGAGTTCAGCCTCCTGTAACACTTACTGCTAAAAGTACTCAACATAAGAACGACTGGATGGCAGATCTCATAATGGTTAACACAAAATCAATGCTAGATCGAATACTTGATAGTATATTATTGGATATTGAGAAAAAACATCCGCTGAGAATGCCAAGCACTGATCTGTACAAATTTGCGGAACCCGATAGCCCTGACAATATAGTGCTGGAAGAAAGAGAAAGTGCTGGTGTGCCACTTATTAAGGTAATAAATAAAAATATTATTTATAAATTGCTATTTGACTTGAGGCTAATTTAATTAAATATCATGTTACAGGGTGCAACTTTATGCAAACTTATTGAAAGGCTAACTTACCACATATATGCAGATCCTATGTTCGTTCGAACATTTCTCACTACATATCGATATTTTTGTACGCCGCAAAATCTTCTTTCATTGCTAATCGAGCGTTTCGATATACCCGATCCAAGCTTAGTTTATACTGAACAGAACAATAGCGAGAAAGATCCTTTAAACTGTGACACTGACAAATTGCATAAAAACTCCCAACGAGAAGATTGGAAACGATATCGAAAAGAGTACGTACAGCCTGTGCAATTTCGTGTTCTAAACGTGCTGCGCCATTGGGTGGATCACCATTTTTATGATTTTGAAAAGGATCCAACTTTGTTGGAAAAACTTCTGCAATTTTTGGAAAGTGTCAATGGAAAATCTATGAGAAAATGGGTTGACTCTGTATTAAAAATTGTTCAAAGAAAAGTAAGTAAGAACCAGACTTAAACCTATTTTTTAAGATATTTTTCACAACGTCTAGCAGGACAGTATGGTAAATCTATATAATTAACAGGCGTTTGTCACAGGTTTCTATCTGGAGAACTGTAAGAGTTACAGACCTGCAATTTTCACAGAGTATTTATAATTTTGACTGCTTCTAAATAATACTAAAAGTTCATGAAAGCTAAAAATTAGAGGTTATTCTAAAGCGAGCAACGAAACGTGTTAGAATCTTGACATTTTCAGAGTTACTGTATTATTATACAGACTCCACCAATAAGTATTTTGAAATTTAAACATTATAAAATTTAAAGGGTATTCTATCAGGTAATGTACTTTTGACGATGTAATTTTGTCAATGATTTGTATCTTGGAAACCGTAACAGGCGAACTCTTGAAATGTTCACAGTTAGTGCATCATTTTAAAGGCAACAGTAACGAATGCTAAGCAACAAATAAGCAAAAAAATATTCCAGAAGCGAAAAACAACAAAACAAAAAAGTGCTAAAACGAAAAAAACTTCAGAAATAGAAAATCGCCAAACTTAAATTCCCCAAAAAATCACTAATTTAAAACATGACAGCACCCGGACAAAAAACTCTTGTTTGATATCACATTATATGCAATGTACAGTTGTTGTTGTTTTTGCATTTATTTTTCTACATACCTTCTTACAGATACAATTAAGAGTAAGGAAAATGTCCTCCTGTGTAGTATCATGGTATAATAATATACAAGGTAGCCCTGGAACTCCAGCGGATTATTTTTTATTTGCTATTTTCATGGTGCGAACTGTGAAATCTTGTGTATATGTGAAATAACTACGTTGCACACACAATACCACACGTATGTTTGCTGCTTATGCTCTACAAATACACACATACCCTCTCTATTAATGTTTGACATTTCCTACCACAAAATGTATTTGTAACGAGTGATTTTTTTGCTATTATCTTTTTGGCAACACTAGTTTTGACAGCTCACGCACGTTTTGTATCTTGTGTCACTGTCAAACATCTTCAGTTTGGTCTATAATTTAATCATGAATTGCCAAACGACCTACCACAACGCCAAATTTTTGGTGAATGGGCTCTTGAAAAGTTAGATGAAGATCCACTTTTTTATCGAAGAATTGTGTTCAGCGACGAGGCTCATTTCTGGTTGAATGGATACGTGAACAAGCAAAACTGCCGTATTTGGAGTGAACAGCAGCCAGAAGCATTGCAAGAGCTACCAATGCATCCACAAAAAACAACCGTTTGGTGCGGATTATGGGCTGGCGGCATCATTGGGCCGTATTTCTTCAAAGATGATGCGAATCACAACGTTACTGTGAATGGTGAGCGCTACCGTGCGATGATAACAAACTTTTTTCTGCCCAAAATGGAAGAGCTTGACTTGCATGACATGTGGTTTCAACAAGACGGTGCCACATGCCACACAGCACGCGAAACAATGGACCAATTGAGAGGCGAGTTCGGTGAACAGTTTATTTCACGCTTGGGACCAGTCAATTGGCCGCCCAGATCGTGCGAGTTAACGCCTCTAGACTATTTTTTGTGGGGCTATGTTAAGGCTAATGTCTATAGCGACAAGCCCGCTTCGATTGACGCACTGGAAGCCAACATTGCCAACATTATTCGTGAGATACCGGCCGAAATGTTGGAAAGAGTATGCCAAAATTGGACTAAGCGGATGGACCATTTGAGGTGCAGCCGCGGCCAACATTTGCATGAAATAATCTTCAAACATTAAATTATATCGACCCAACTATCGATCCAAATAAATATTTCATGCATTTTTCTGAATTTTATGTGTTTTTTTTTTTTACTTTCCGATAGTTCTTATAAAATCACCCATTATTAGTTATGCGGCTACCT
The DNA here is from genome assembly GCA_956483635.1 of Panzeria rudis. Lineage (NCBI taxonomy): Eukaryota > Metazoa > Arthropoda > Insecta > Diptera > Tachinidae > Panzeria > Panzeria rudis. The sequence goes on along the minus strand of OY101449.1, from coordinate 51,238,947 downwards.
GTTATATTATTCTACCATGTGTAGTATGGTATAAGTAAGAAAAGAAAAACAACATCGTTTATCATTGAGTTCATGTTTAGGCTTTCATATTCTTATATATTTAAGTCAGTGGTGGCCATACATACACTATCTTATTCTTTGTTTGGGTATGTGCTTCGCGACTTAATAGATAGGCTGTGTGTCTCACACACAGTGTACGTGTGCTGATGATAAAAAACAGCCTATACTCGCGAGTATAGGAAATTGAGAGAATTGCCACCACTGATTTAAATAAAAGTTTGCTACAATATCTTTAGCTTTTATATGAGATCTTTGGGTAAAGGTTCCCTGACGATCCTTAGCCCCAGTTAAATGTAAATTATTAACCGAGATCTAAAATCTAAAAAAAAAATTTACTTATTTTGCATTATCCACTAAAACTGTTTAACACGCTTTTATTAGCTTCACCTGTATGTATGTATGTAAATATGTACTATGTATGTATGAATGTAACGGAAACTTTCAACGTATATTTCACCAACTTCAAGACGTCCGATTAATTTGAAACTTTGCACACGCATTAGGTTCCGATGACAATACAATCTAATGGATATAAAAGTGGGCTGTGCCACGCCAATACGAACGAAATATCTTATATCTTGAAAGCTGTAGCAGTCAGAGTATTCAAATTTGGTATGGACTCTTTTGAGAGGAAGGTGCGAAGTATGTCAAAATATTGGTAGGATAAGACCGGGGCCAGAAGCACTCCCCATACAAAATAATTGATAATAATCTTATATCTTGAAAGCTATAACAGCAAGAGTCTTCAAATTTGGTATGAGTTAATTTGAAAGCAAGAAACGACCAGAGGTAAAAAACTGGTGGGGTAGCGGCGAGAAAAGAGTACTCTCCATACAAAGTAAATAGTAATTACGTGATATCTGGAAAGCTATAATAACATGAGACACGAGTATGGGTAAAAAACTGCCGGGGAAGCTGCGAGGAAAGGAGTACTCCCCATACACAGTTCTTAGTAATTACGTGATGTCTAGAAAGATATGATATCAAGAGATTTCAAATATAGTATGAGTTAATTTGAAGGCAAGATACGAAAATACCTAAAAAATTAGCGGTGTATGTGCGAAGGAATGGGTATTCCGCATACAGAGTAATTAGTAATTACGTGCTATTTGGAAAGTTGCGATAGTAAGTGTCTTCGAATTTGGTGCGAAGTGATTTGAAGACAAGATACGAAGATATGTAAAATACTGACGTGGTAGGTGCGAGAGATGGAGTACTCCATATACATAGTAATTACGTACTATATGAAAAGTTATGATAGTACGAGTGTTTAAATTAAATATTTGGTAATTTGAAGACAATATACAAAGATAGGTATAAAACCTGCTAGTTTTATGTGCGAGGGAAAAGGTACTCCTCATAAAAAGTAATTAGTAATTACGTGCTATCTGGAAAGCTATGACAGTAAGAGTCTTCAAATTTGGTTTGAGTTAATTTGAAGACAAGATACGAAGATAGGTAAAAAACTGGCGTGGTATGTGTGAAGGAAGGGGTATTCCCAACACAAAGTAGTTAGTAATTACTTGCTTTCTGGATAGCTATGATAGTAAGAGTCTTAAAACCTGCTACGAGTTAATTTGAAGACAATATACGAAGATATGTAAAAGACTGGCAGGGTAGGTGCGGAGAAAGGGGTACTCTCCATACAAAGTAATTAATAACTACGTGCTATCTCGAAAGCTATAATAGTAAGATTCTTCAAATTTGCTACGAGTTAATTCGAAGACAAAATGCGAAGATAATTAAACAACTGGCGGAGTTGGTACGGGAAATTAATAATTACACTATGCAACAAGAGAAATACCAAAAAGCACCACAATAATTTTTGTGATGTGTTATGGTCCCCTAACTTCGAAAACATACGAAATTAAAGTTCTATGGATAAATATTTTTGTTAGTTTTTTGTTTTAATTTGAGATTTTACCATAACGAAAATTTCGTTGAAAAAAAGACACTAATAAATTATAGTTTAAAAAAACAAACATGCTTTAATATCAAACTGAACTAAAAATTAGAAAATAATTTTTAAGTATGAAGAGTGTGCATTACAGCAATCCCAACAATCAACTATGACTAATTAACTTGGAATAAGATTGAAATAAAACTTAAGTTATGCATTAGGTTAGGTTAGGAGGGCAGTCACGACTGAAGAAGTGACTCAATTGGGTCCGTTGATTTGGTCCCTTTGTGATACCCTAGAGCGGACAGGGCGTAAAAATTGATAATTACGATTGTCCTACCGACGAGTCAAACCATCCCGATTGAACTAAGTACGAGGATAGCCTGACTAGCCCTACATTAGCCAGACTGTCTAAATCTGGAAATATGAAATCTCCCAAGATTCTCGTCCTTAAGCTGGCTAGAGCCGGACACTGATCATTACATCTTCTGCAGTAGTCGTTATGATTTAGACCCATCCTTCTGGCGTGGGTCCCAATATTCCAGTGCCCTGTGTGCACTGTTACTAATAGTTTCGTTCGACCTTTACCGAGCCTGAGCAGATCCCGTGTCCTGCTGAGGTCGTAGTGGGGCCACGTGGTAGGTGCCTTCGCGTTCCCACCTATATTGTGCCAGCCTGTATGATTCAAGCTGTATCAGCAGTTTACAGTGTGATAGAGGGACGCCAACGAAGTAGCATATCATCGAGTTGCTCAATGTCACGCCCTGTTTGGCAATTCCGTCCGAAATATTGTTTGCGGGACAATCTGAGTGTCCCGGAACCCAACCCAGTATTACTTTCGCGCTGTCTCGTTTAGACATACCCGGCATTCGGCAACCGCCAAGGAAGTGGTGTATACACCATTTATAGCGGCGATGGCCGCTTTGCTGTCGGTAAATATATAGATATCTTCCGATATCCTATGGTACCTAAGCCATCTTGCCGCCCTATTGATAGCGGAGATTGCAGCTTGCAAGACGCTACAGCCATCCTGAAGCCTAAATAGAACCCTTACGTTGAAGTTTTCCACATAGAAACCTCCGTCAGTTCTGTTGGCCCTTTTGGAGCCATCCGTAAAGACTTTGATCGCTCCATTAGTGTTGAGAAATGAGAAGTACTGTTCCCTGCTGGGAACAAGTGTTGTGGATTCCTTGATGCTGTCGCAGAATCCTGGAGTGCCCATAATCAGTTCGTGGCCATGGGCATGTAGCGTTATCCCATATCTGGAAAGCTGTTATAGTTAAAGTCCTCACATTTGGTGAGTGTTACTTTCAAAATAATGCAAATAGTCGAGCAAAAAACTGGAGGGATAAGAGTGGGAAGAAGGGAGAAGGGTACACCCATACAAACAATTTTTAGTTATCCCATATCTGGAGAGCTGTAATAGTTAATCCTCAAATTTAGTGTATGTTACTTTCAAAATAATTGAAATAGTCAAACAAAAAACAGCCGGCATAGGAGTGGGGAGTATTGTACCCCAATACAAAAAATTTTACTTATCCTATATCTGGAGAGATGTTATAGTTAGAGTTCTCAAGTTAGCTGCTGACTACTTTGAAAATAATGTGCGCAATCAGGCGGAACACTGGTGAGATAGGATCGTGGAGGAGGGTATCCCTCAAACAAAAACAATTTTTAGTTATCCCATATCTGGAGAGCTGCAAATGTGCGGTCCTCAAATTTGGCGTAAGTTACTTTGAAAAAATACGCGCTGGCAAGAATAAGGCTGGAGCACTAGTACTATGGAGAAGGATGCCCCTAACATAAAAACTATTAATTACCCTATACCTGGACGAACGGAATTTTTTTGTTTTGATTTCGTGTCATACTAAAACGAATTTCATTAACGCAATCAGCCAGATTTGGTGCGAAAGTGCTTGCAAAATAACCCGTATTTGTTTCTTTGAACAGGCTGATTATCCATTTTGATAGTTCTTTTTAAAAAGATTCACACATACATGCATATATGTATTTTAGCGAATGCAAATAGTTAAAATAAGAGATTAACTCGAAAATTCGTTACCTTCCTAATAATAATTATTAAGATTGTTTGCAAATAATTAAAACTTATTATTTTTTAAATTTTGTTTTAGAGCGATCAGGAAAAATGTCATAAACAAATAACTTTTGCTTATGGTCACAGCCCACCACCTATAGAACAACACTTAAACGTTCCCGATTCAGAAATAACATTGTTAACTCTACATCCATTAGAACTAGCGAGGCAATTGACACTATTGGAGTTTGAATTGTATAAAAATGTTAAGCCATCCGAACTGGTGGGTTCGCCGTGGACTAAAAAAGACAAGGAACAAAAAAGTCCAAATTTGCTCAAAATCATGAAGCACACAACAAACGTTACTCGATGGATTGAAAAGTCTATAATTGAAGCTGAAAATTATGATGAGCGTGTAGCTATGGTAACTCGTGCCATTGAAGTAATGATGGTAATGCTGGAACTTAATAATTTTAATGGTATATTATCAATCAGCGCAGCAATGGGCAGTGCATCCGTTTATCGTTTAAAGTTAACATTTCAAGGTTTGCCGGCGCGTTACGAAAAATTTTTAGAGGAATGTCGAGAATTAAATGATGGTCATCTAAAAAAATACCAGGAACGCTTAAGATCAATAAATCCTCCTTGTGTACCCTTCTTTGGTCGTTATCTTACAAATATATTGCATTTGGAAGAAGGAAATCCAGACTGTTTGCCGAATACTGAACTTATTAATTTTTCTAAACGGAGAAAAGTTTCAGAAATAATTGGTGAAATTCAACAGTACCAAAATCAACCCTACTGTCTGATGGTGGATCCTAAGATAAGGGTAACCGAAAAGAAATTCGCTATAAAAGAACCTGTAATAAAACAATTTTAAATTTTATTCTAGAAATTTTTGGAAAATTTGGACCCATTCAAGGGTATGTCGGACACAGACATATCAAACTTTTTGTACCATGAAAGTCTTCGCATTGAACCTAGAGGATGTAAACAACCTCCAAAATTTGTAAGCAAGAACCTTTATTACTTTGGTATCGTTATTTCGTAAAACTTATAGTGCATTTAAATTTGCAATGCTGCAACTGGCTTACAGCTTCAAACGTTCTTAAAAACTATACAATTTACATTAGAATTTTATCAAATATTACGTTTATCTTTGACAATATTTTATGAGTTCATAGAACGTTATGTCAAACTAAATATGAAGATTTCTTTGCTTTTCTTCGTGGAAATAATAAGGGTTTTCACGAAGGGGGTTGCGCAAATTTGCATTTTGCAAATTATAGTAGATGGTGAACTACCTTTTTAAGTCTGTTGTATTTAAAACAGCTTATTTACTAAATATAATGGTCTGGGGGCACAAAAAAATGCTAATTTGCTGCAAAAATCTGGCAGCATTGACCTTTGTTGTCAAAAGTTATATTTTGGTTTTTAAGTAAAAAACTATTAAATGCAAATTGCTAAATAAAATTTAAAAATTATTGCATAAAAAATGTTTTTTTATAAAAAAAACAATATGGCGGCTGATAGTATTTGCAACTAAGCAAATATGTAAGGTTTTTTTTTAGTTCAAACGAAGTTTGTTATGCAAATATGTGCATTTTTTATGTGTGCATTTTTTATGCAATATTTTGTGTTGGAACTTTGTTATGATAAAATGTGAAAGCTGTAGTGAAATTCACTAACTTTTAACGCTTAAATAAAAGGTAATTTTGTCTCCAGTAATTACTGTTTGCATTAATGCTTATTTGATTCATTAACTTTGTGTTAAGGCCTTTATTAAAATATTATATCACTTTCCAACACTATTAAAATAAACCAAAAGCACAAAGAGGAATAGAAAAAAAAGAAATGAAACACAAACATTTTTCATGAATTTTTTAATTTTGAGAAATATATTCTTTCAAAAAAACAACTACAAAATAGGTGTGGCACTGCCCCCATATTTTATCATCATGTACTTTTACGAGAACGAATAATTACTTGAGATTTGCCAAAAGACGACACACACTGTCGCTTAGGCGGCCAAAAATAAAACAACATGTAGTTGTGAATTGAAAAAAATATTTGACTGGGTATTATAAGCAACATTCTCACTAAGTAAAATCAAAAAGAGTTTTAAAAAAATTTTAATTTTTCTAAGAGTTATGATGATTCAATAATAGTTTTCGGTAAGTATAGAATTATTCGAAAAAGTCATGAAAAAATATGCCAACTTTAAGCAGTTAATTTAACAAAAAAAAATCGGTAAAGTTTTCACAACATATAATTGAAATATTATTGTAATATGACTACACGTTGTTTTGTTTTTAATTTTGTAACTACGTATTATGCGTTATACTATTACTCAGAAAGTAAACAAAAATAAAAATAACGAAAATTTAAATAGTTACAACTTGGATGGACGATTAAAAAAATATATAAAAATATATATTGTGTTATAACCGCCAAAAAAGCTTAAGCGCCATAAAGTAAATGTTGCAGGAGAAGTATATTTTAGTTATCCTTGGTTTAAATGGAAGTAGATCCCTTATATTGGCTATATAGGATTGTAGTGGACTGTTATATGTAATGTTAAAAGTTCTAATAAATTTCCTATAAGACAACGCATGTTTGTCGGCGTTGAGATATTTTAAGACATTATTGATTACATGAAAAATCAATTAATTTAATAAAATTATTTTAAAACTACTAATTATTATTCTTTTCAAGCTGTTCTTTTACCGTTTCATTGATATCCTTGCAGTTTTTGACACTACTTTTGCTCTATTTGCAAAAGAGAATTTTAGCTTAAGCGACACATTGCAGCTACAAAAAAATGTAAACAAATTAAAATTTTAAAGGGAAAATGCACTTAAGCTAAAATTTCTTTTGCTGTATTTCCGTAACGGTACATGACAGGACTTTGAAACTTTGACAGATAGTCCGATTTATCGTAAATAATAGATTTTCTTCCAAAAACGATTTTCGAAAACCATGTCGCTTGAGCTTTTTTGGCGGTTATGACTCGATATATTTCTTATACTTTGATATATTTCTACAAGTATGTATATTTAAAAAATTCTGTGTTCACATCCCCGTCTTTCCACCTCTTAATTTATTTCTACAATTTTCGGTGCCAAACCGCGTTAAAAAGTTCGTAAATTTTAACCGTATGTATGATTTTTTTAACTTTTTTATGTGTGTACACGCATAACTCTTTCATTTTTGAACCGATTTTCAAAATAATTTTTTTCAAAGGGCATGCTTGCAAGTTGGTCCCATAAATTTGTTTTCGAAAATATTGATTATCGCATAACTCTTCCATTTATGCGCCGTTTTAAAAATTTCTTCTTTTGTTTGAAAGACTGCCTGCAGTTCGGTTCCATATTTTTCAAAAACCGGTGGGGTTTTTTCCAAATCAAATATTATGTATATTTGGAAATATGCAAAAAACTCGATTTGAAAAAAAAAGTAAGTTAGTGGGCGTTTCCATTTAAGCTAGTGATATGGACATGGATATACATATGGTTTTTTACAGAAAGGAATAGCAAAAGATATTTATTTTTAATGTTATTATAACAGCTAAACCACCAATAAAAATTGTAGCTAGAAATTCAAAATAATTTTATTCTTATTTATTATTTAAAATTTAATAGACATTTAGCTTTCAAGGACATGCTAAAAATGGGGAAAAGTTTAATTGTGTATAGTTATGAAGGAAATTTATTTTTTGCTGATTATTTTACTTATTTGAAAAAGGACATTTTTGAGGTAGGTGTATCCTTGCTCTGAATTGAACGAAATTTTCAAGAAGCATTAAACACATTAAAACTTATGTCTGTACAAAATTTCATTTACAATTATTTTTCTCTCTTATGGTAATTTTTTATTCCAGGATATATGAGAAGGACACGAATCCTAGAAATTTAAATGACCAAATTTTAGGTGTGTTTTATATTATATACTTAAACATATAACTCTTAAGTGAAGGAAATTTATTTTTGCTCCTTTTATACGCGCTATAAATTGAACGAAATTTAGTCAAAGCATTAAGTATATTAAAACTAATGTCTGTACAAAATTTCATTAAGGCCCAAATTTACAGTCACTAGTTAATTATTAGTAAACTAAACTGATACCTACTGTTTAACTAAGACTTCATATATACAGTGTATTGTTTAACTAAAATTTTTAATATGAGTAAAGAATGGTAACCCTATTAAATATAAATAAACAAGCAAAAATAAAGAAATAAAGATTATTACACATCTTAAGGCGGCAATTCAAAAATTTTTAAGCACACAAAGCTAATGGAGCAAATATTTGTTGTCGCTCCTAAGAGTATGCTATATGAATGTAATAATTTCCAAAACATAGAAAAAAAATTTGACAATGCTTATCAAAAAATACACGTGCTAGACGTTACTTATGTACAAAACTACCAGAACAAAATATAATCAGCTGACGTTATGCTGCCACCTGTATACTTATAGCACCATGTTCCAAAGCATCTAACTGATTGTTAACCAATAGCGTTTGACGGTTTAACTAATGGTAAACAAAGAAGTGTGAATAAAGTTACAATTATTTTTCTCTCCGTTATGGTAATTTTTTATTTCGGGATATATGGAAGGGACACTAATTCTTGAAAATTAAATGGCCAAATTTTAGATTTGATTATATTTTATCAATTAAAATATGTGAAATTTCATTTCTTTACGATAACTGCTTCTATTTGTGGCCGCTCGTTATTTGAACTCATGACACTGTGCGGCGTGCTTTAACTGAGCAGCTGGCTGTTGTCTATTCAATAACACCACAATAATTATTGCCGTTTAGTTAACGCAGCTAGTAGTGCTTAAAAGTGTTAACGAATAGTAAAAGCAATAATTTTAAGCGTTAAAATAAGTTTGTGAATTGCACTACTGAAGAAGCAACACCAGAACATTACGAATTTGAAAATATGAATATTTTCACTTTTGTATTAGTTCTGTGACAGACATGATTAATCAAGACCACAACAACAGCAACAAAATACATGACACTCAGATTTCAGAGGGGGAGAGAGAGAGGGAAACTTAATCAGAATATAAAACTTTGAAATAGAAAATTTATTTAACAAAGAAATTAAATAAAATTGGTTTTTATCTATGCGTAGAAATCCTCCAGTTTCAAAATGGTGTAGGGCATGGAAAAAAGTAAGAACAGCGATATCACTTTTTCGCGATCGTGAAAAATGTTCACGCACCAAACGCTATGTTCCGAATTAGAATTTATTATTTGTTATATGTGTGTATCGATCATGAAACTATGTATTTAAATTATGTAGTTATTCAGCATTAGTTAGTTAACAGATTTCTAGACCACTGGACTTGTTTTTCTTTTAGTCTTTTTACGTAGTCGGGTTTTTTGATTATTTTAAATTTATTTTTTGTTACTCTTGAAGTAAACACTCGGTTTGATTTTCCATCGGTCAGTGAACAAAATAAATTTTCCAATCCCATTTTTGAAAAGAATTTTTGGACCAAACTGCTAGCAAACCCTTTCGAAAAAAAATTTTGGGTCCAATTTTTGTCAAACCCTTTCAAATAAAATAAGAATTTCGAAAATCGGTTCTCAAATGACAGAGTTATGCGTGGGGGGAGCCAATTCCCTCCTCCGTTTTTCGAAAAAATAATGGGACCAAACTGCAGGCAAACCCTTTCCAACAAAAAATAATTTTTAAATTCGGTTCACAAACGTCAGCGTTATGCGTGTACAAACACAAAAAAAGTAAAAGAAGAACATACACAAGAATTGATAACCTTCTCCTTTTTGGAAGTCGGATAAAAAAGCAAATACTCGCAACAACAAAGTATAAACAAACACCGTTTGTTTAATATTTTATGTGCGGGTATGTTCTGTATTCCATGTGGAATTAAAATGTGCAGTACAGAACACACCCGATATTTTTTCGTTTTTACTGTGTCTCGTAAATTATAAAACTAGAGCCCTGTACACAAACAACCAAATACAAAAAATGATATTCTATATTAGTGGTAAAGAAAAAATAACAACAACAGCAACAAACAGCAGAAATGTATGTTACTATTGCTGCAACAGAAAGTGAAAAAGTAGTAAACAAAAATGTACACTTGGCTTCAAAAGTAATTCACCGCGTCCTCTCAAATTCTATGTCAATGACCGACAGCGATATAAAATTAAAAAGTTTTTGAAATCAGTGAAGCTGACAAACAAAAATTGCCAAGAATGAGCTCCGAACTACCCAAAAGAGAATCTAAAACCAAACTTTGTACGAAAACTAAAAAGAAAATAAATAACAAGCTAAATTAAAAAATCAAAAAACCCAACTACGTAAAAAAACTAATGGCTCGATTATCGATGGCAACCGAACTTCAGTTGCGTTGCCAGTTGCAAAAAATCATATTACGGATGGCAACTGGCAACTGAAAGCTGTCAATTTCAGTTGCTTTTTAGTGCTTTTCAGTTGCCTGCTGGCAACAAAACTGAAGTTCGGTTGCCATCGATAATCGAGCCATAAAAGAAAATAAGTCCAGTGTGCGGAACATAGCGACTTTTAGAGTCAGGAAGCTTTAAAAATGTAATCTTCAGATTTTCATGATAATGGTTCCCGGATGTAAAAGTCGCTATGTTCCGCGCAATGGACTTGTTTTGTTTTCTTTTAGTTTTTTACGCATTTGTGTTTTCAGATTTTTTAAATTACACTTTTTATTCATATTTGTCAAATATTAATTATCGATATTTGAACAAGAGTCTTACAACTAGAAAAGTTTGGTAAATTTTCTTTACTTATTTGTTACTTTGATATTTTTTTAATAATTTATTTTTGAATTTTTTAATGAAAACAGTATGAAGTAGAGGAAAATTGTTAAGGGCCGCATAAAATTATGTCGAGGGTCGCATGCGGCCCGCGAGTTTGACATAGCTGGTTTAAATTTACCACATCTCATTTACCGGATAACGGTACATTTGTGTTTTTCGATTTCAAGCGCAATCTAGAGTCAAAGCCTGGCTGAATTAAAATGCTTTATGTTTTGTTTGAAAGGCTACGTGTCGAATATTGGATAATTTGCTTTGATCGGATAAAAAATTCCTGAGATATAGTGGATCGAAGCTAAGATTTTTTTTCAATATTTAACGTTTTTCACCAATTATTGTCATTTTTAAAAAATTTTTCAGGAGATAAAAACCTTAATAAAAGGCAAACTTTTATGATTATACAAATTATTTTTTCTGGGTATTAACATTAATAATAAAGTCCGAATTATTGATACTATCCTGAAAAAGCAGTTTTTGCAATCACAATACTTTGCTTTTTATTAAATTGCTTATCTCTCCTGCAAAATTTTTAAAAATTATAATAGACCCGTTTGCATTTTATATGACGATGTGTAAGTATAATGTGTAAGTATATAAATCGAATTTTTATCAAAGTAGAGGTAGAACAAAAATTACTTTTAAAATCATTGGAATCAAGTTTCTTCGAAACTATCAAAAGATGACAAATCGTCGTCACTAACTTTATACATTTTATCGGCATATAATGGATAAACTAAATATTTTCAAAAGGCTTTTCTTCATAAATCTTGCACTTGAATTAACAGAAAAAATGTATTTTAATTTTACTTTATCTACTATGAAAATGGAATTGATCAGTTGTAAAATACAGAACTTTTAGTTATAGGGAAATCTCCTATATCATATATAACAATGATACTGAAAGAGATATTGACCACGTGTAAAATATACTAATACTTAGCTCTTGTATATGCATGCAAATAGGAAAACCCCCAAAATATAAAATAAGCCCCCTAAATTTTCCCCTAAGAATTTAAGCCCCCTAAATTTGCGCCTAAATAAAATAAAAACCCCTAAATCTAGGGAAAACCCCCCAAACTGGCAACTCTGATACGGTCAGAAAATGTTTTGTCAAAAATTCTTCCTGTTACATATTTGTGACAGCTACATGCACATGTAAAATATATATTGCATGTATCACAATTCACATGTAACAAGGTAGCACACGGCATGTGGGAAATACACATGGGCTTATCCCGCATGTAGCAAATGTAGCGTCATAATGTCAAAATTACGTCAGAGCCGCATGCGCATGTGTTTTATTACATTCCGTGTACTGTAGGCTCCCTGCAGACAAAGTAAGTGGTATGTAGTTGGAACTAGACTAGTTGCTTTTTGCTTCAGACTAGTTGCCTATCTATCCTTTTTTCATATATCGAACTATCGATTTTAACATTGGGTTGTCATAGGGGACCAACTAGTTCATTTGTATACAGTTATATCCCAGTTGGAATCCTAGTTATTGTAAACTAGTGCGCTTACTAGTTTTGTAACTCTTAAAAAAACTTTGGCTCAACCGGGGTACGAACACGCATTCTTCATACTTTAAGGCAAGTACTCTACCCACTGAGCCACATTCTACTTATTTTTTTTAATAGCTAACAATTGGTTTTATATAAAATCGTATACCTGAAAATTTTGTAATTTTTTGAGTAGTATCGTTACTAGTCTCGATACAACTAGTAATGTGATTGTTCTTTTTTGACCAGTAACGTTACTACTCTTGTTACAACTAGTAATATGACTGTCGTTTTTTGACTACTACCATTACAACTAGTAATATGACTGTCCCAAAGCGTTACTAGTTGTAACTTTAGCTGCTGGGCTTATGTAAAATAGCAAATACATAAAGAAAAGCCGTTTCAATAGTTGATATAACACTTTATCAAAAGAAGTTACTTTGTCCGAAAAGACCCAGCATACGACAACAAAAAAGCAATAGGAATTACAACACAATTTTTTCTCAATGTTTAAAAGGCCATATAATCCGAGCTATGTATGTTTAAAATTTTTTTAAACTCAATAGTTTTTTTATATATTCTTCTGCTGCTAGATTAGCCTTTTTCCTCTATGCGATACACCGATACAAGTGGCTTGTGAATTGGGCAATTATAACACTACTTACTTGTTGAATTATCTTGTTTTGCATTATCTGTTTTGATTAAATTACAATTTTTAAATTTTTCCCGTCGCGTACTTTTTGTACATATACATAAACGTTTTTTTTTTATTTACTCAGTTACTGGAAACCTGAATTTCTAAACAAAATTCATCGTTCATCAATAACGCGAATATTTAGTTTTTTTTTAACCAACGTTTTATAAAAAAATTAATTTTTATTTTTAATGTAGCCTAGAAAATGGAGCTCTGTAACACTGAAATCTCCTGGTATTAAACCTCGAAGACAAAATAATAGTAATAGTAGTGCAAATACTGTAGGAAGTCATACAGCAAATAATGGAACACTTAATGCCGTCAATGTTGTCCAATCTCTAACAATACGTTCACATTCATTTACACCATCTTTTGAATCGAGTGTTGTTGAACAAAGTTCTCCAATTAATAGTGGCAGCGCAAATACACAGAATCAGAATGCTAGCAATGTTCAATCATTCTCTGTTTTTGCTAACGTCAACATACCAGAGAGAAACGGTTCCAAGTGGGCTTCCTCATCTGCACATAGTAGCAACCAGCAGCCTATGAATAATACGTTTTCCATAGCTCCTGTTCCACCAGCAAAGACTGACATGCTTCAGTCAGAAGCAAATGAGAGTGAAGAGGCGCCACTGCTACCGAAGAAACCAAACTCAGCATCTAGTTCGCAAGCGGCTTTTAGTCCTACTTTTGGTGATGGTGCCTTAGGAACGATGTCACGATTAGAATCAGCCTGGAATATTTCCGATGATTGTGTTGGACTGCAGCAGCAGACGACCCAATTATCCAGCACTTGTATATATAATAACCAAGCTGACACTGGCAGTGATAATGATCCATTGCCGTCACCACTTCCCAGAGTGGTCGTAAGTCCACGACATGAAAATCATTCCACAAACAACCGATCTCCATTCCATAGTGCAGCCACTTACAGTAAAACTAACTGTAGCTCAGCCAGTCACTTCAGGTACGTAAATAATGTCTAAACTTGATTCTCTATTGAGCTACTCTGTAATACGATTCGAAAATGAGTCTAAGCAAATCTGTATGTTTTTTTTATACTGAAACTCGAAAACATTTTCTTTCATTTCGAATTACAGAGTGGCCCCTGAATGAATATCTTAATATACAAACATATAAAAATCACGCTTTACCCTACGTCTATACCTCCTATATTTTTATCATGACAAATGTCAAACTTTATATTGAAAAATAATTGGTTTTATATTAGCTGTTTTTCCTATATGAAACATGACATATAACATGACATATATCATGATAAAAATATATCAGGCATAGACGTAGGGTTACTATTAATTGAATAAAAACTGGGTTTCGAATATCTCAAATGGTTGAAATATCAAAAAACCTGGTAACGGATTTGAAAGTTCAGAAACAGCCGGCTGATCGGTTTTTCTAACAAAGCCATTTTTGGCAACAAAATTGCTTTTAATTTGTTTTATCAAAAAATTAAGCTTTATTAACTCGCTTTGGTGTATGTCTGTTCGGGTGGGACTTTGTAATTAATTTTAAAGTAACTTCCTGATGAGCACAAGAATTGGGTTCCCGTAACAAAACAATACAATTTTAGTAAGAAAATTAAAAAGTAACTTTTTAGGATGTCAAATATGTACCGAAAATGTGTCAAAAAGCTCTTATGTATGTGAGGATGATACAAATTACAAGCGGCGAAAGTAATCACCTCAGTCATCGAGGCCACCTACTATGAGCTCGTCTTGATCAAAATTATAGTTGTGCTTGCGAGATTTTCCAGTAATAATTATCCAATAATTTGTGGGTAAATATTAACAAAAACTATATTACGAATTATCACGTACGGAAACAAAGCATGTATGGTAATTTTCTTTCATTTATGATATTTGACAGAGTAGGAAAATAAACTAAACGAAACGTTTGCTTTCGTTTTGTATTTTTCAATGTGTAAAACAAAACAAAAAAAAACGAGTCCACTTCAGTTTTGTATTGTTTGTGCTTGCGTACAGAGTTGTCAGATGTGGCGATTTCTCGCCAAACTTGGCGATTTCGGAACTTGGTTGGCGTCCTAATTTTCGATTTGGCGCCATGGCGATTTATAAAGTAGTTGGCGATCTTGTTGGCTATTTTTGATGATCCATGAATTTATTTTTTTTGAAAAACTTTAAAGTCAGTATAAAAAAATAACATTATTGTGATTCTGTTAGTTTTATCTATGAATTTTGATACATTCAAATGTACATATGTGAACAAAATAGCTATGTTGAAGGAATATTTTCAATACATAATTAACTCCACCAAAACTCATCTGCGAAATATAATGCAATATGAATCTTCTGGATGCGCTATTACGAGTTATAAATTATATGAATGTAAATATGTAACACTTTGTTGCCCCTCTTATGTACCTTTTCAAGAAATGTGCAATAAATTTAATTACCATACAATCGGCCATGTCACAGAGTTCAATTCCGTTCGGAAACGAAATTCAATCCACCCTAATATGTCAAGCCCTAGCTGGACCATACCGCAGAATAGTAGCACCGGCAACAGTCTGTACACACCTGACAAATTTGCATATTTTAGTTTTCTTTTTTAGACACCAGCTGGTACAAAAATGGGGTAGGTTGAATTCCGTTCCCGAACGGAATTAAACTCTGTGACTTGGCCGAATGTATTAAAAAAAAGAAGACAATGAGGAATGTCTTAAGGATGAACTGTATATTGCAACAAAACTCCCACCAAACCAAATGTTCCGATTTCGGAATAGAAATCGTAACGATTTTTGTATGAGAGGGTTGACACGACTTCGCAACGATATGTAGTTACGAAATCGTAACGATATGTCGGTACGAATTCGCAACGACGTGTAGGTACGAAATCGGTACAACATGTCGGTACGAAATCGTAACGATATGTAGGTACGATTTTTTAACGAATTCGGTTAGAATTTTCCTCAACTCTTAATAAGAATTTATTTAAAAATTACTTTCAATCACTTTATTTGTTTCATATAACATAATAAATCTATAATTTAAATTGAAAGATTACAGTCGTCAGTGTTTTTAATGTCTTTTGCTGTCGGTCCTTTGCGGTGTTACAGTTTTTCTTCCTTATCATCTACTTTTCTTATCTTGTCTGGCTATAATTAATTGTTAATGCCCGAATCTGCAAAAATGTAGAAAATGTAGTATATATTATTTACTTTTATTATAGGTTACAACGTTGCTCACCTACTCTGATGACCGACAAGAGATTCGTGGTGGACTTCTCGGGCACATCCTCTGAGACAAACTACATACACCAATATGAGGATGTGCTCGAGATCTACACCGATGGGTCAAAGTCGGGCATCGGAGTAGGCGGGGGTTTCTACATCCCACAAATGCAACGTAGGATAAACTTTAGGCTACCAAACCAATGTAGCATCACTCAGACTGACATATCGGCAATCAAAAGGGCAGCCAACTGGTTAAGGTACTACAGGATATTCGACCAGGACATCCGAATTTGTACGGACAGTATGGCGGCACTACATGCTCTATCTGGTGTTTACACAACATCGGAATTGGTTAAAGAATGCCGGGCATCTCTGAATGAGATGGCGAGACATGGGAACCTAGGGCTCTTCTGGGTACCGGGCCACGCGGGGGTGCCCGGTAACACTATCGCGGACGGTCTAGCCAAGGCTGGTGCCCGCCTACATGAAAATGACTTCGACTGGTTAGTAGGTGTCCCACTAAAAAGCTGTAAAATACAAATTCAGCACCAACTATTTAGAGAAGCGCAAACCAGATGGACAAATGAAATCACTTGTGAGGTTTCCATATCCATCTGGACCCAGTATAACTTCGCAAGATCTGCAACCATACTGGGGCTCCCTCGTGAACAGCTGCGTATACTCGTAGCGGTCATAACAGGGCACTGTCTCATTGGTGTCCATGCCAGAAGATTAAATCTTCCTTTTAACGATTTCTGTAGAAGTTGTCAGAACGAGGAGGAGGAAGAAACTGTCAAGCACCTCCTCTGTCGATGTGCTGGACATATACAGAAATAGGACGTCATACTTGGGAAATCCGTCACTACCCGAACTTGCAGACCTGGGGGAATGCGACATTAGGGGAATAAATTCATTCATACGATACTCGGGTTGGTTTAACACCGACCCAACCTCTGGGATAGGAGGGGCACCTCTCTGAATTTCCCTACTATCCATCTCATGCATCAGAAAGGAGCCAAGTGGGCCGGTTGTTAGAAACCGGCAGCCTGTTCAACCTAACCTAAGAATCTTATTATATTTAAAAATTTTAACGAATTCGTTACGACAAACTACCGAAATATCTTAACGAATTCGTTACGACAAGTCTGATTTTAGACAAACTACCGAAATTTCTTAACGAATTCGTTACGACAAGTCTGACTTCAGAAAAAGTCGAAACCTTTGGTTTGGTGGGCTATAACTATCCAAATTTTTTGAAGTTTACTCCTTAAGAATCGATGTTATATTAAGAGTAAAATAGCGAATTAAAAAATTAAAAATGTAATAAAAATTCTGAAATTTGTTATACAGGCTAGGAATTGCATATAAACTACGGATAAATTAAGAAATACTGACCGCTACCGATACCGTTATTCGTTACGGTTGCCAAACTTGGAAATTATACAATAAAAAATTAAATGCTTCATTCAAATTAAAAAGCATGCAGCACGACTCAACTATTTCTTGATTTCACTTGGAATTACTCTATAAAGAACTGAAATTTTGTATTTTCTAACTAACGTTTAATGTATTTATAAACTTATTTAATAGATCTCATGAAGTATTATTGGTTTTTTGCTCAAATAAATTAAATTAAATGGATATTTTGTATCATTTAGTGTTGGGCGGGAATTCCCGGGAAATTGTAAAATCAATACCGCTTTCCCGGGAAATGAAAAAGTCCGGAGAAAGAAAAACTCTAGTATGCTCAAACTCTTTTCGCTGTATCTCATCTTAAAAACAAACAATTATATCGTCACCTGAATCACAAAACGCCCTAACTAACTTTATTATAATTTAGCTTAAATCTAGTCTACCAAAGCACCTACAAATAAAATAAAAATTACATATGGCGATAGAAAATTGAAAAATAAGAGGAAAAAATAAAATGGTAAAAGTGTCGGAAACTTATAGTTTTCGAGTTATGGCCCTCTGAAGTTTCCATATATAAATGCGATTTTCCATTACATTTTTGAACGCATATGGCCAATATTGGTAACATTTGCAAACTTTTGAATATGTAGATCTTTCTGCATATGCAACATTTATTTAAAACTTCTTAACCTATTAAGAAGGGGATGAGTTACGAAAATACAAGTTTTTAGTAACTATAAAAACAAATTAACTTATTTTTTCAGAATTCATTTTTTCATAGTGTAGCCGAAGGCCGGCTATGCAGGGAAACTTTAGTTAGCGAAGAAAAGAAAACCTGTAAGTCTGTTCAAAGGCCGGCTATGCAGGATAGCTTTAGTTAGCAAAGCCGGTGTTTGTTATACCACAGAGGAGAAAATTATTGAGCCCGGCCGAAAGCCGTCTTTCCAGGGAAGCTTTAGTTAGAGAAGCCACTGTTTGTTGTACCACAGAGGAGAAAACCGGCTATGGAGGGAAGCTTTAGTTAGCGAAGCCGGTGTTTGTTATACCACAGAGGTGAAAATTAATGAGCCCGGCTCATGAAAATTAATAAGTCCGGCTATCCAGGGAAGCTTTAGTTAGCGAAGCAGGTTTTTGTTATATCACAGAGGACAAAAGCAGTGAGCACGGCCGAAGGCCGGCTATGCGCAGAAGCTTTAATTAGCGAATTCGGCGTTTGTTATGGCATAGAGGAGAAAATTCTTGAGCCCGGCCGAAGGCCGGCTATTCAGGGAAGCTTTAGTTTGTGAAGCCGGTGTTGGTTATACCATAGAGGAGAAAGTCCTTGAGCCCTGGCGAAGGCCGGCTATGCACGGATGCTTTAGTTCGCGAAGCTGTTCTTTGTTATTTAATTAAATTTTTATTACACTTTTATTTGAATACACTACATATTTACCTAGTTTACATCTGGAACATTTTGATGTGAAATTTAGTAAAAACTGTATTGGCACATAAAGAGTAAAAGTTAAACATTTTTTTTAAATATACAGAAAGATCTCTTTAAAAGCTTTCAAATGATACCAATGTTCACCATATACGTTCAGAAATATAGTGGAAAATCGCATTTAATTCGGTTAGAATTTTCCTCAACTCTTAATAAGAATTTATTTAAAAATTACTTTCAATCACTTTATTTGTTTCATATAACATAATAAATCTATAATTTAAATTGAAAGATTACAGTCGTCAGTGTTTTTAATGTCTTTTGCTGTCGGTCCTTTGCGGTGTTACAGTTTTTCTTCCTTATCATCTACTTTTCTTATCTTGTCTGGCTATAATTAATTGTTAATGCCCGAATCTGCAAAAATGTAGAAAATGTAGTATATATTATTTACTTTTATTATAGGTTACAACGTTGCTCACCTACTCTGATGACCGACAAGAGATTCGTGGTGGACTTCTCGGGCACATCCTCTGAGACAAACTACATACACCAATATGAGGATGTGCTCGAGATCTACACCGATGGGTCAAAGTCGGGCATCGGAGTAGGCGGGGGTTTCTACATCCCACAAATGCAACGTAGGATAAACTTTAGGCTACCAAACCAATGTAGCATCACTCAGACTGACATATCGGCAATCAAAAGGGCAGCCAACTGGTTAAGGTACTACAGGATATTCGACCAGGACATCCGAATTTGTACGGACAGTATGGCGGCACTACATGCTCTATCTGGTGTTTACACAACATCGGAATTGGTTAAAGAATGCCGGGCATCTCTGAATGAGATGGCGAGACATGGGAACCTAGGGCTCTTCTGGGTACCGGGCCACGCGGGGGTGCCCGGTAACACTATCGCGGACGGTCTAGCCAAGGCTGGTGCCCGCCTACATGAAAATGACTTCGACTGGTTAGTAGGTGTCCCACTAAAAAGCTGTAAAATACAAATTCAGCACCAACTATTTAGAGAAGCGCAAACCAGATGGACAAATGAAATCACTTGTGAGGTTTCCATATCCATCTGGACCCAGTATAACTTCGCAAGATCTGCAACCATACTGGGGCTCCCTCGTGAACAGCTGCGTATACTCGTAGCGGTCATAACAGGGCACTGTCTCATTGGTGTCCATGCCAGAAGATTAAATCTTCCTTTTAACGATTTCTGTAGAAGTTGTCAGAACGAGGAGGAGGAAGAAACTGTCAAGCACCTCCTCTGTCGATGTGCTGGACATATACAGAAATAGGACGTCATACTTGGGAAATCCGTCACTACCCGAACTTGCAGACCTGGGGGAATGCGACATTAGGGGAATAAATTCATTCATACGATACTCGGGTTGGTTTAACACCGACCCAACCTCTGGGATAGGAGGGGCACCTCTCTGAATTTCCCTACTATCCATCTCATGCATCAGAAAGGAGCCAAGTGGGCCGGTTGTTAGAAACCGGCAGCCTGTTCAACCTAACCTAAGAATCTTATTATATTTAAAAATTTTAACGAATTCGTTACGACAAACTACCGAAATATCTTAACGAATTCGTTACGACAAGTCTGATTTTAGACAAACTACCGAAATTTCTTAACGAATTCGTTACGACAAGTCTGACTTCAGAAAAAGTCGAAACCTTTGGTTTGGTGGGCTATAACTATCCAAATTTTTTGAAGTTTACTCCTTAAGAATCGATGTTATATTAAGAGTAAAATAGCGAATTAAAAAATTAAAAATGTAATAAAAATTCTGAAATTTGTTATACAGGCTAGGAATTGCATATAAACTACGGATAAATTAAGAAATACTGACCGCTACCGATACCGTTATTCGTTACGGTTGCCAAACTTGGAAATTATACAATAAAAAATTAAATGTTTCATTCAAATTAAAAAGCATGCAGCACGACTCAACTATTTCTTGATTTCACTTGGAATTACTCTATAAAGAACTGAAATTTTGTATTTTCTAACTAACGTTTAATGTATTTATAAACTTATTTAATAGATCTCATGAAGTATTATTGGTTTTTTGCTCAAATAAATTAAATTAAATGGATATTTTGTATCATTTAGTGTTGGGCGGGAATTCCCGGGAAATTGTAAAATCAATACCGCTTTCCCGGGAAATGAAAAAGTCCGGAGAAAGAAAAACTCTAGTATGCTCAAACTCTTTTCGCTGTATCTCATCTTAAAAACAAACAATTATATCGTCACCTGAATCACAAAACGCCCTAACTAACTTTATTATAATTTAGCTTAAATCTAGTCTACCAAAGCACCTACAAATAAAATAAAAATTACATATGGCGATAGAAAATTGAAAAATAAGAGGAAAAAATAAAATGGTAAAAGTGTCGGAAACTTATAGTTTTCGAGTTATGGCCCTCTGAAGTTTCCATATATAAATGCGATTTTCCATTACATTTTTGAACGCATATGGCCAATATTGGTAACATTTGCAAACTTTTGAATATGTAGATCTTTCTGCATATGCAACATTTATTTAAAACTTCTTAACCTATTAAGAAGGGGATGAGTTACGAAAATACAAGTTTTTAGTAACTATAAAAACAAATTAACTTATTTTTTCAGAATTCATTTTTTCATAGTGTAGCCGAAGGCCGGCTATGCAGGGAAACTTTAGTTAGCGAAGAAAAGAAAACCTGTAAGTCTGTTCAAAGGCCGGCTATGCAGGATAGCTTTAGTTAGCAAAGCCGGTGTTTGTTATACCACAGAGGAGAAAATTATTGAGCCCGGCCGAAAGCCGTCTTTCCAGGGAAGCTTTAGTTAGAGAAGCCACTGTTTGTTGTACCACAGAGGAGAAAACCGGCTATGGAGGGAAGCTTTAGTTAGCGAAGCCGGTGTTTGTTATACCACAGAGGTGAAAATTAATGAGCCCGGCTCATGAAAATTAATAAGTCCGGCTATCCAGGGAAGCTTTAGTTAGCGAAGCAGGTTTTTGTTATATCACAGAGGACAAAAGCAGTGAGCACGGCCGAAGGCCGGCTATGCGCAGAAGCTTTAATTAGCGAATTCGGCGTTTGTTATGGCATAGAGGAGAAAATTCTTGAGCCCGGCCGAAGGCCGGCTATTCAGGGAAGCTTTAGTTTGTGAAGCCGGTGTTGGTTATACCATAGAGGAGAAAGTCCTTGAGCCCTGGCGAAGGCCGGCTATGCACGGATGCTTTAGTTCGCGAAGCTGTTCTTTGTTATTTAATTAAATTTTTATTACACTTTTATTTGAATACACTACATATTTACCTAGTTTACATCTGGAACATTTTGATGTGAAATTTAGTAAAAACTGTATTGGCACATAAAGAGTAAAAGTTAAACATTTTTTTTAAATATACAGAAAGATCTCTTTAAAAGCTTTCAAATGATACCAATGTTCACCATATACGTTCAGAAATATAGTGGAAAATCGCATTTAAATATGAAAACTTCAGAGGGCCATAACTCGAAAACTATGCGTTTTCGAGACTTTTACCATTTAAGTTTTTCTTTTTATTTTTAAATTTTATATCACCCTATGTAATTGTTTTTTATTTGGAGGTGCGTTGGTAAACTAGATTTGTTCCCATAATTTTAGAGGAGAATCAAAAACATGATTAATATAATTCATCAGATCTTTTTCCTTTTTAATTTTCTTAATAAAATCACTATTTTTGCTCGGAGAAGTGGGTTTTTTTTGTACTGATGTATGTCTGATACATTTTGATTTTTTTTAATTAGGGCGTGTTGCGTTTTAGGTAACGATATGTATATATATTTAACACACCTACATATGTATATACATATATAAATGTAATAAATTTTGTTTTAATTTCATAAAATGCAGCCCACATGAGAATGTTTTTATGGCTTCGCAGAGTCCTCAGTTTAGTACCATAGATGCAACAGTAGATTATAACAACCCCACAGTACCTGTATCACCACACGTTAATGTACCTACTGCAGCAAATGTTGAGTATCGAGCGGCGCCACCGCCTTTGCCTCCAAGAAGAAAAGACCGCACTGAAAGCTGTGCTGACTTGGCTCAAAAACGTCAAGCACCTGATGCTCCAATGGTATGATTAACAGAAAATTATAGAAAAATTCAAATATGTAAATATATTTTCATCATTTCTAGCTTCCACCACGTGATGGTGAATTAAGTCCACCACCTATTCCTCCAAGAATAAATCAAAATCTGCAACAATATCATCATCATCACCAACATTACCATTCCACTGGTACCAGTTCTCGTGTCCAAGTTAACGAATTTATGAGTAGTAATAGTTTGTTATTGCCTAATACTAGCAGTATTATGATACGACGAAATTCAGCAATTGAAAAACGTACTGCATCAAAGTCCCCAGCGTCGGGTAAAACGACGTCGAACTCTGTGATGGTATTGGCTACATCTTTTTTAGTGGCAGGTCCTACAAACACACCATGTGTGGCGCCTCATCTAACTCATTTGAATACATCTGCATCAAGCATCAACTTGGATGACCAATCGATATCGCCTGCGTTGAGCTCGTCTACAACCACATCACCCATGACTCCTATGACGCCCATTTCACCTCATATCCCTTCTGGATATCAGAGTTCTGATATTTGTAATCATTCTCAATTATTTTTCAAAAACACATCAAGTTCCTCTACCCCTTTGTCAAATTCTCAACATCCACATCAAATTTCCTCAGTACATCACCTTCAATACCAGCATCCACATTCCCATCACCATAATGTGCTCGCTGCTACACATCCGAGATCATCGCCAAAGGAATTTTCCCCAAAAACCGATGGTCTTCCCAAACTTCCACCAAAACCTAGTCTAAGCGGTAATGTGTGCAACAATCCAGGTGCATACTTGTTTTAACATTAAAAAAATTCAATTAATTTGATGTTTTGCGCTTCCAGATAAAGGTACGATGTTTCCTTACCCAAGTACAAACCAAGAATAATATAATTTTTATGCCGACGATGTGATATGGATGCAAAAACTATTGGTATTTACTCATCATATGTTATGTTATTGTAAATAAAAAATACATTATTGACTGTAGTAAATAATAACAATAAAGTATGTATAACACTATTGTTAAAAAATCATGCTTTACTTTTATGATTTAAAAATTTAACTAAATATATTTATATCAGTGACTCTAAAGAGGGCGGAAATAATTCTATATTAAGGCCTTTTATTTCCGCAAATTCGGGCAAATTTTCGAGACATGTTTCATGAAGCCCCTTTTTGAAATGATTTTTAACAAATGGCGTCAATTTATTAATTTCATTTCATTTATTTAATATCAAAATACAAAGGAAGCCTTGTGGCCAATCATAAATAAAAAATAAAAAGCAAAAAAATAATAATAAATGAGAAAAATAAAGTATGTATGTGTTTCTATAGCCAGCAGATAGTAATTTGGCCAAAAATTGTGGCACAGCTCAATAGCTATTTCAACACTCAAGACTCTTTTTTCTGAACGTTGAATATGAAAAGCAGGAAAGCTTACGATTATTCGGCAGATAATTCCAAACACGATAGATCCGAACTAAGAAGGCACGATCAAATACCGAAAGATGTTTACGAGGTATGTACATTGATCTGAAGATTTCGTGTTCAACCGATAAACGAAAATTCATTAACAAGGTTTTGTGGTTGCCTGACTTTCATAATTTTATAGACGTATAACAGGATGCGTAAATTTAAATATTTATGAAAATGACATCCCGAAAAGGTAGGAAGTGAGTGAAGGTAAATACGCCAAGTTAAATATGTTTTGACGTAAAGCCTGACGTCATAACATATGTGCCAAATATTTTTTTTAATTTGGGACATATTTGCCATATATGTTTTCAATTTGGGACATATTTGCCAAATATGTTTTCGTATTTGTGACAAAAGTGGTGGGCGGAGTTCTAGTTTGCTTCCAGTTTATAGTGGTGTTCCTCAGGGTTCTGTTCTTGGACGTCTCCTCTTTATAATGTTTGTAAACGACCTTTTTTGTTTGATATCGAGTGGTATCTGTCTACCATTTTCTTTTGCTGACGATGTGCAGTTGTTGTTTAGAAGTTCGGCTGAGTTTCCAGATGTTTTGCAAAACATGGTGGATTATACTGTTGAATTGCTGTTAGATTGGGTTTCTAATAATGGTGTTTGTATTACTTCAAGGAAAACTAAAGCAATGTTGCTTGGCAAGGTTGGTACCAATAACTTTTCTGTTACACTGGGTGGTGATGCGATTGAGTTTGTTGATACGAATTTAAAATTTGATAGTCATGTAAATGCTATAGTGTCCAGAGTAACGTTAACCTTGCTGAAGTTGTATAGTTTAGATTTGGTGCTTCCTTTTCATATCAGAAAGCGTGTTGTCTACAGCACATTACTGCCTATATTTCTTTATGGTTTAGAGGTTTGTTCGGGTACCTTTGGGTATATCATTAGGAGACTTAGATTGGCATTTCGGATAGGGGCAAGATCGGATAGGGGCTTACGGAGTGTGGTCCAATCCAGTTCCACTTTCTTCTCTGTATATCTACACACAACGGTATTTGGCGTGTCTCAGCCCACAGATTGTTGTTTGAGATGGTTCGTGGCCAGAAGATTCGTAGAACTCTTCGGAGACGTTTATTTACGAAAACTTGCAAAGGGAGCGTTCCAAGTTTCACAGCCATATGGCAGAGTTGATTTTACATTGGTGCTGAAAATTTTGATTTTAACACGGCGTGATATTGAAGACGATGTCCATACTTTACCGAGCTGGCCAAAACATTGTGTGTCTTTTTTTTATTCGGCTTGCAATGTCTTCACTAGATCCACCAGTTCCGTTTATAACAGCTCCAAGGTAACAGAATGTTTTCACTGCTTCTAATATTTCGTTATTTATTAGAAAGGGATTCAAGTTTCCAGAATTTATTCGCATAACTTTGGTCTTTTTTATATTGATTTTCAACCCGGCTTTCCCCGATATGAAAGTGAGACGGCTTAGTTGTGCGGCCATGTCTGTATAGCTGTGAGAGAGAAGGCATATTCGAGGTCCTCCAGCCTTTCGTTCCGCCCCGATATGATGCCGCGGTCTCCCATTATTGCCTGGTGCATTACACTATCCAACACCATATTGAACAGCAGTGGAGACATCACACACCCTTGACGAACACCAGTGCCAACCTCAATCTTACGACGAAGCATGCCATCATGTAGAATTCGGCAGCTTGCACCGGTGTACATACTTTTTATCAATTGGATGAGTTTAGGTGGTACCCCTTTATATTCGAGAGCATTCCAGATAACATTATGACCCAGGGTGTCAAATGCCTTCTCGAAATCAATAAAGATAAGGTACAGAGGAGACCTCCATTCAACTGACTGCTCTACAATTACTCTCAATGACTTTATATGGTCCACGCACGACTTGTTAGGGAAAAATCCAGCCTGTTGTTTTCTTAAATTTGGCATTAATTCGTCAGATAACCTTTTGGTTATAACGTGGGATAAGACTTTATTCCGCATGCTTAGTAAAGTGATTCCCCGCCAGTTGTTGCGATATGTTAAGTCGCCTTTCTTAGGTATTTTAACAATAATGCCTTCTTTGAGCTCGGCTGGAATTCTCTCTGTTGACCATATTTCTTCTATAACAGGTAGAATCAGTTCTGCCGTCGTTCCCGTGTTTGCCCTAAGTAGTTCTGAAGAAATATTTTCGCTGCCTGGGCTTTTGTTGTTGTTTGCCGATATAAGTCACTAGTTCGGTTTGTTTCAGCTGCATCTTGTCCTTGTACTTTGGAATTCGTCCATGCACGTTTGTCTCTACGAGCACTGCGTTTTGCCTCACGATCGAGGGTAGCATGTTGGCTTTGAAGGGTTGACTTTTCGTTGTAGCAGAATTAAGTGCAGCTTTAAGTTTTTTCCTTTCGCTTATGATTCGCCATGTTTTATTAGATATCCATTCTTTACGTCTAATTGATTTAAGACCTATATTCTCTGTGGATGCATTTATAAACGTGTTCTTTGTTAATTGCCAGTCTTTCCGTTCCTCATGGGTTGTTGTTAACAACAATTCATTTAAGGAGCTTACGTAATTCGATGAGACAGAGGGGATTTTCAGTCTATGTACATCGAACTTCTTTGATACACATGGGTCTGTCTTTTTTACAGCTGCTAGCTTTATACGCACGCTTGCAATGAGGAGGTGATGATCTCTGGCTATGTCAGCACCTCTTCTGCTTCGCACATCCAACAGTGAACCGCGCCATTTTCTGGAGATAGCTATATGATCTATTTGATTCTCTGTAACATGATCAGGTGATACCCACGTGCTTCGTTTTGTGTGGAAACACAGTGCCTCCTATAACCAGGCTATTTTCCGCGCACATGCTCACTATTTAGACGAGTTAGAGGGTGACACTAATAAGTTGACTATGGCGGGAAACCAAATAAATAAGAAAACTTGTTTTTTTTCCAAAACGTTATAAAATGTATGTATTTATTTATTGAATTCTGTATATATACCAGATAAATATATACTGTAACAGATTTGGCGGGTAAATATTAGAAATTTGTAATTATGTATATAGGATATTTCAATTTATAATTAGGGTTTTATGAGTTTATATTTAGTTATAAGAAGCACGGGGATCGGGTTGATGTATATACGAACGAATTTTATTTTCGGATGATATCGTTGACGATGCAGTTGCACTCTAAGTTGGCTGCAGTTATCGGGGGTATGGTTGATGCAGCCAGGGTTGGATGTACTAATAGTTTGTTCACTCAGGTGAACATGCTCCCGGCTTGAGCCTGAAAGAAAAGAAAGAACTTTAGTACAGATCCAAACTTAGAAAAGGGTTAGATTATGGGTAAGTGATTAAGTAAGAATACTTAGGGTTTTTTGGTAAAGGGTTAGCCGGAGTAGGAGCTCATAATTAGCCAGCCCAGAGTTGATTCCTGAGCTAGTAGGGGCCCAGCGTTCACTTCGATGATCTAGCTCGACGGCGGTATTACTGTAAAATCGGGAGATTTTTCCAGACTCATCCTTAACATAATCCTTTATGGGTGTTAAAAATGGGTGCTGTGAGCTATATTAAACAATATAAAATTCACTGGCAGTTAGATTACAAATGAGTAAGTTTAATGCACAAAGGATAGATCACTGCAAAAATATTGTAGAGTAGGGTTGAGTAAGTAATGTGAAACAATCGGATTTTATCGATTATGAAAACAGTGATCACACCGTTGTGTACTAAATTTGGGTGAGTGTTAGGGTTAGTTATGTGGGTTAAGTGTAAGTACACAAGTGGGTTAGGGTTCAGACAACTACATATATTATTTTAATTAGTGGGTAGGACTACTAATTTCGTTACTGGTCGTTTTAGCATTCCTGTAGAAGTACGTAAATCAACAACACGACTTCGTCCATCAGAACCAAGGTAAGTATTTAGTACACGTCCAAGTAACCATTCATTGGGGGTAAGTTGTCTTGTCTGATAACAACAATGTCATTAACTTCAACTTGTCGCTTCGGGTTCTTCCACTTATATCTTTTATGCAGCTCTTTAAGATATTCATCTTTCCATCGTCTGCAGAAGTTGTGATGCTGAATTTTCATCTTTTGCCATCTATTTGCAAGGGTAATCCTATCATTATTACAGTCGGGTTCTGCAGGGGTGAGTATAGGCGAACCAATTAAAAAGTGACCTGGGGTTAAAGGGTTGAGATCCTCTGGGTTTTCTCTTGACGGGCTTAAGGGTCTTGAGTTGAGGCATCCTTCAATTCGAGCGAGTAGAGTAGCTAGCTCTTCAAATGTGTATTTTGCCGTGTTAAGCTTCTTGAGATGTGATTTGAAGCTTTTTAGGCCCGCTTCCCATAGGCCACCCATGTGTGGTGCTCCTGGGGTTATGAAGTGCCACGTCAAGTTTTGCAAACTGTTAACAGATACCACAGATCCTTTGAATTGTTTCATGAATTCCTGTCGCTCTTTCTTTAGTAGTTGACTGGCTCCAACGAAATTAGTTCCGTTGTCGGAGTAAATGGCGACAGGGCCAGTGTAGCCAGATGAGGGGATTTGTCCCCAAATTGGGGATTGCAACTTATATTTGGGGACAGATTTTCGTGGGGAGGGATTTGGGGATTTTTCATTATAAGCACTTTTAATAAACATTTATTTTTTCCACTTGTATTTCGATTATTTTAAAATAGTGTTTGAATTGATGAATTTCATTTGTTTGAATGCATCGCGATGTAAACTGAATGTGTGTGCAGACACTAGGATGACATTGATGTTCCGAGGAATGAAAACTGTAATCACTTTCGGATCCAAAGAAATTAAAGAAATTTGCTTTCAATATATATTTAGCTGTACATACTAGCAAAAGAAATGCTTAAAAGATTCGATGAAAATTTTTTACATATCGATAGTCCTATCGTTCCTACCATGTCCAAGTATCGAATGCACAAAACTCGCGTTTTAGATTCGTAACCGTGATCCTGCAATTTGTACGATACGCTTCGCTGCAAAATGCTGAATTTTTCATAGAGGCTTGAAATAAATAGACATGGTGGGACGATATATTAATATCACGTACCTAATTTTGTATTATTTTTTAGGAAACGCAAAAAATGTTATAATGTAGATCGTTACAAAAACATCCTCGAAAGAAAGAAACTGAAATTAATTAATATTCAGGTAGGTGATGGAAAACGATAGTTTTCAAAATGATTTCAATACGATTGTTTTGAAAAGGTGTGATGAATTCGAACGATTTCGAAAATTAGTTTCGAGCCAAACTTAAACTACTGACTTTTCAAAAGTGCTCAAGGAGATAAAATATTCCCTTCGTTGACATCTCACGTGGATACATCAAAGAGAAGAATATTTCCTGAGATTAGGTGGTGTTTGCTCGCCATTTATTGTTAACTAGATGTGCCCGGCAGCTTCGCGCGCTTAAAGTTCGCTTTATGACTATAAGGCGTCTGTAAAATATAATAATATAACGTTTCTTACATATTTTTTAAAGTTCCCGTTATACTAAATAAACAATGCTACCACCGTTAAAAAAACAAATATATCTTTCTAATTTCCAATATTATATTAGTAAAATTAGGTATATTTTCGTTTTTTTCTATTTTAACGTAGAAATAAGATATTTTATCGTGGTAAAAAGTACCCTATGTTTGAATCAGTACCTCTATACCAAATTTCATGAAAATCGCTTCAGTGGTTTTTGCGTCAAGCGTATTCGGACAGAAATTCCAAAATTTGGTTTTTTGTTCTCTACATCGATTACTGTTTACGCCACAATAAAATATATCATATACAGACACGCCCTTTTTACAGTTTTATTATATGTATAGATGAGCAAAAATGACCTGATATCACTAGCCGGACACAGTGGTTTCAGACAACAATTTGTTATTACAAACTCTGCGACTGCATGAAACTCAAGAAGAGGTGCCGGAACCTCCACAATTACCCGGATGTAATTGCTCACATAATGAAGATTCTTGGAGGAGTACTGATGACTCCAAGTGAAGTATATAACCTCTCACCGAGAGGAATAATTGGCTTTAGCGTAGCCTTAATCTGCTTCAGTACACATCTGTGCCGCACAAAAAAACAAAAAAAATATAATAAAAAAGGTTTTCTGTTTTCCAGAATTGCAAAACCGTAACGGCTTCTTAAAACTTTGAGGCGGAAAAACGGAAAGCATATAATTTATTTTATTTCTCTGATATTTTATTATTACTTTTAGAAAAAATGTTTCCTTATGCTAGAGAGAAAGTGAATTAAGTATAGCAATTCTGAAAGTAATCAAGGTTGTTAGTTTGATTTTAATTAGAAGTGCAAAATGCATAATATGCATATTACATACATATTATATAAATATTAGATTCATATACGGCTAAATCATTATTTAGACGTAATAAAATACGCAGGGCCTTAAAATTTTTATTTGTATTAATTGAAAGTGCTTATTATAAAAAATATTTTTTGGGGAGGAAATTGAGGATTTTTACTTTTGAAATGGGGATTTTTGGGGACAACATTCTTAAAATTGGGGACATGGGGCAAAACTCTTCTGGCAACACTGGACAGGGCATCCCGCCTCGAAAAAAATCGAGCGAATGCTGCCATATAGGCTTGGGTTGACAGGTCAGATGTGGGTTCCAAAAGTATCGCTTTTGTTGCAAAGCAAACAAAAACCCATACATAGCCTTTGGTTATTCTGCAATTTCTGCCATTGTAAACTTTAATATCAAATGGTCCGGCAAAGTCAACTCCAACGTTATAAAAGTGTCGGGTTATTTGGGTGCGTTCAGGTGGCAAGGCTGCCATGAATTGGGTAGCTTATCGATTCTTATACTTTGTGCATGGTACACATTTGTTTATGACCGAACTTATTAAATTCTGAAGTTTCGGAATCCAATAGCCAGAACGTATTATTCTTAACATAAGTTGGTTTCCTCCGTGTAGTCACCAAA
Source organism: Panzeria rudis (assembly GCA_956483635.1). Taxonomy (NCBI): domain Eukaryota; kingdom Metazoa; phylum Arthropoda; class Insecta; order Diptera; family Tachinidae; genus Panzeria; species Panzeria rudis. The sequence continues at coordinate 51,207,368 of OY101449.1, read as the reverse complement.
TGCACGTGTAGGGTTAACCATTTTGCCAATTGACTAGCATATGGTAATAGAATTTGGTGTTTTTCTGAATACGACAAACTATTGGAGTTGGCCAGTCAACTGTTTGCGCGCATAATATTGGCAGAATCTAAAAATGGGGTTATGGTAAGTAAATTGCTCTTTTTCGGAATTGGGTGTTCCCTTTTTAGACAATTATATTCCTCTTCAAAATATTTCGTCTGACATAGAATAACGAGTCGATCATAGGTTGATTTTATCTCTATAGCATCAAGTTCAATGCTAGGGTGGGTTAATAATTTTTCAATTCTCTCCTTACTGGATTGAGCGTTATTTCTATCAAGAATAATTCTATTATTTCGTGTTGACTGGGTTCCAGTATATGACGTTCGATCACAAAATCGATATACATATGACATTACTCTTAGAGCTTTTGACAATTTTGAAAATCTTAACAATATGTCTGGGTTAGTGTCATTTTCCGAGGGTGGGTTGATATTAACTGTAGTAGAAAATGACAGTAATTTTAGCTTCAGCTTGAGTTTCGGAGTTTCTTTGAGCCATAGTGGTCCATTCCACCATAGCCTGTCTTCTTTTAATTCTTCAGCATTACATCCTCGGCTAGCAACATCAGCAGGGTTATCGTGCGAGGCAACATGGTTCCAGTTGTCCACGCCTACGGTTTCCAAAATTGTAGAAACTCTGTTGGCTACAAAAGTGTTCCACGAGTTGGGTGGTTTGCTGAGCCAAGCTAAGACTATGGATGAGTCTGTCCAAAAATATGTTTGATGCTGCGGTAAATTGAGTTGGGTTATTAAATTATGGGTAATATTAGCCAACAACAACGCACCCCAAAGTTCTAGTTTTGGTAACGAGATTAGTTTGATGGGTGCAACTCTCGTTTTAGCGAGAAGTAGGGTTACGGTAGAAGGTCCGTCTATGGGTGTAACTCGAGCATATAAAACTGCTAAGTAAGCCTTTTCAGAAGCATCTGAAAAGCCATGAAACTCGATTTTTGCTGAAGGTGGATAATTAATCCATCTCGGAATACGAATTTGTTCAATATTGTCATAGAACTGCAAAAACTTGTGCCATTTAATTAGGGTGAGTGGGGTTAGACATTCATCCCAAGCTGTATTGTCTTGCCATATTTGCTGCATGATAATCTTTGCAGAAATAACAATTTGCGCTAACCAACCAGCCGGGTCAAATAGACAAGCTATGTCTGATAAACAGTTCGATTTGTGTATGCTGATTTCCTTTCAATTATTGGCACACTAAAGAAAAATGAGTCTTCCTTCGCATTCCATCGATGCCTAATGTTTTGGCATTGTGTGAATCGGGTAGGGTGAGCAAACCGACATCAAGCAGGTGTTTTTCGGGTACACTGTTTAGTAATTCCTTAGTGTTAGAAGTCCACTTTCGCAGAGGAAATCCAGCAGAGTCAAGAGCTGTGATCAATTGGGTTTGAGCACTTTTAGCTTCCTCAACCCTATGACCACCAGCCAAAACATCGTCTACATACATATTGTTCTTTAAAATTTTCGAAGCAATTGGGTGGGTGTTTTGAATGTCTTTGGCTAATTCGTGTAGGGTTCTAATAGTCAAATATGGAGCGCAGTTAACTCCAAATGTCACTGTTTGCAGTTCAAAATCTTGAATGGGTTCATTAACGCTTTTACGAAAGAGTATACGCTGGAAGGGTTTAAATTATGTTAAACCCTACCCACATACCCTGTACATTTTTGTAATGTCGGCATTAAAAACAATTTTATAAAAGCGCCATTTCAAGATGAGTACAACTAAATCTTGTTTTAGGGTAGGGCCAGTATGTAAAGTATCATTTAAGCTGTTACTATTAGATGTTTTGCTAGAAGCATTAAAAACAACTCTAACTTTTGTCGTAACACGATCTAGTTTAACAACAGCATGATAGGGTAAATAATATTGGGTATTTGAAGATGTGTTCGGGTTATATTTAATGGGTTTCATATGACCTAAGTCTATATACTCTTGCAGCACGTTATCATATTCAATCTTAAGGTCGGGTTTCTTCATTAAATTCTTCTCATTTCTTAAAAACTGAGCCATTGCTATATGGCGTGAATTTCCTAATTCAATTGGAGGGTAACGAAATGGAAGATCAACTTGATAACGACCGCAGGGTAACTTACGAGTAATGGTGACATAATTCTCCTCGCAAGATATCTCTTCTTCAGAGTTATTGGGTTTTTTTGGGTATTTCTTCAATTTCCCAGAATTTTGTTAAAACTTTATCAAGCGCGACAGAACTGAAATATGAAACTATGGGTTGGGTTCTATGTGAATTTGGAACGGGTCCGGTCAAAATCCAGCCGCATTCAGTTTCTTGAGCTATTAATGCGTTAAGGAAATATTTCTTAACACCAGATTTTAAAATTTGGGGGTAAAAATCACTGCCAATTAGAAAATCAATTGGCCGGCTTTCATAAAACAGTGGATCGGCTATTTGAATATTTTCTAAGTCTTTTATGGGTATGGGTTTTAAATTTTGTGTGGGTAGATTTTTTGTAAGGGATTTAACAACAATCGCTTGTATATTCAATTTGAAGTTGCTTTGGGTATTGGACCTTAACAAAACATCACATAGTTTGTTTGATCCCCGAGATTTCAGCAATAATTTGGGTAGTGGGTAATTGCAATTTGCGTCTAAGTTTATCTGAAATAAACCAGAAATCTGAAGCTGGATCAATGAGCGCTCTAGCTGGAAACTGTTCGCCATGAACTTCAACATTCAAAATCGCTGTTCCTAATAATTTAGGTCTGTCATCTAATATGGGTTTGCTTGATTGGGTATGTGTTGAGAAAGATTGTGATGCATTTCGTGATGTTGATTATCATCAACTTTTATGTTTGGGTTTGAATTGGGTTTGTGTAATAGGGTGTTATGTCTTCCACCGCAATATCTGCAAGTGAATGTACTACGAAAATTTTTGAGAATGTGTGCGATGGCCAAACAATTGTAACAAATTCTATTCTTTTTGACAAAATCTATTCTCTCGTTTACGTCCATAGACGTAAATTCTGAACATTCTCTGAGGGTGTGATTATTTTTGCATAGTTTGCAAATTGATCCATCGGGTTTATTTTGTGGACTTGGGTTAACTTGCACATTTATGCGACTTTGAGTGTGAGAGTGGGTTGGTTTTGAGAATTTATGTTCATTTTGAGATTTGGGTTTTGGGTGGATGTCTTTATTTGAATGGGTTACATTATAAAAAGTTTTTCCTCTTCTATCGTAAGGATTCTTATTCTCTTGGAAATTTTTGGGTTTTGGGTTGGTGTTGTGGAAAGTATTCTGATCAAGAACATCATTCACTGATGTGAGTTCTTTGTAAGTATTTGTTAAAAACAAATCAAGATCAGTCCACGTTGGCATTTCCGCACAGTCAGAAAGTGTTTTTTCAAACTCTCTTCGGACTTCTCTGGGTAGCTTCGTTGAACACAAATATACAAAAATAGGATCCCAATGATCCGTGTCTATATCTAACGCACTCAAATTCGAAATACAACAATTAATCTTTCTCTGTAGTTTTCTTATTGAAACACTACACATGGTGTTCACTGGGGGTAAATTCAAAAGTGTTTTTAATTGTGCATTTATTTGCATTCTTTTGTTCTCGTATTGAGAAACTAATTGATTCCATGCAATAAGAAATCCATCATTAGTTAAGGGTGCGTTGTCTACTATTTCTTTGGCTTCACCGATAGTTTTTTTTTTAAATGGAATAGTTTCTCTACTCCACTCAAACGGGTATTATTGCCGTACATGGCCTTAAACAGATCTCTGAAAGAAGCCCAACTTTTGAAATCACCACTAAAGATTGGCATGTCGCAAGGGGGTACATTAAAAGATATCGGATGAAGAGTATCGGATGAAGAGCGACGGGTTTAATTTTCTTTGGTAATTCTCTCAATGGACTCCTCAATTTCTATCATTGAGCTTCTATAACTTTTCTTAGCAGCTCTGATATTTCGGGTTATTTGGGCTAAATCTATAATACCAGATTGTTTTGTGTTATCTACATCTTGAAGTTTAGGGCGGGTAAAGATTGGGAATATTCCTGTGCTTCATTATAATCCTCCTCAAAAGACTTCAAATCTTCAATATAATTTTCCAAATCATTGGCCAGAGACTTTAGAGTAGACATAAATAAAAGTTAAAAAAAATTACAATAAATTAATCTGTTATTAAATGAACACAATTGTTAAAATATTCCAATGCTTTATTATTTTGATTGTAGTTCGGGGCAAATTTCATCCTTTATATAGTTTCCTACTGATGTCCCAGGTTGTTAATTTTCTGCGTTTTTGTCTAATAATTCTTTGTGATTTTCTTATAACTAATAATGATTATATTATAGGAACTTCGATTTCAAATTACTTCTTGAGTTCGCTGTGGCATTAAATTTATCGATATTTTAATAGCACTTTAATCAATTTTCGTCCATTCTTCAATAATTGATATCTTAAGGCTGTTAACGTTTGAGTATTGTTTTCCATGAGCAAAAACTTGACGTTATAATGATGCCCATACATTTCGGATTGGATTTAAATCGGGACTGCATGCAGGGCAATCCAAGCAATAATATTTCTGGACAAACGGAGCGCTTTAATAGCCTTGGAGCTGTACACAGTATTATCATGCGAAAAGTCCAGTCCACAGAAGGCATGTCATCACCAAAATTAATAAGGATATCATGAAGGAGCTCTATATACTTTTCATTGTTCATTTTTGTAGAAACGAAACATATTGGAGACCTTCCCGTGACAGATATTGCAGCCCAAAACTTAACAGATCCTCTCCCGAAACTTTACTCATTTCATGATATTTTTAGCACTTTGGTTATGCCAATATTTCTGAAATCCATCGAAGCCATCGAGATTTGGATTTCAGAAATATTGGCATAATAAAAGTGCTCAAAAAGATCAGAAAATGAGAATAAGTTTCGGGAAAGGATCTGTTATGATTTTGCCAGCAATATCTATCACGGGAAGGTCTCCAATATGTTTCATTTCTACAAAAATGAACAGTGAAAAGTATATAAAGATTCTTCATGATGTCTTTGTTAATTTTGGTGATGATATGCCTTCTGTAGACTGGACTTTTCAGCATGATAATGCTGCAAGCTCCAAGGCAACAACAGCCCTCCTTTTGTCTAGAAATACAGTATTTATCGGTTATATGCATTTCCAAATTTGCACGATTTTTGGTGCATATAAGCGGGAAATGCTTATATAAAAAATAGTTGGGTGTATTTTATATAACGAACGCATAAAAATAAGTGGTAAGTGCTTATAGCCGGCGTACATATAAGCGATAAATACTGTATTACTCTTTTCGATTGGCCAGCTTGCAGCCCCGATTTAAATCTAATCCAAAATTTGTGGGCATCTTTATCACATCAAGTTTTCTTCTCATGGGAAACAATACGATAACGTTAAAAGCCTTAAGAGATGAATTATTGAAGAATGGACGACAATTTACCAAAGCGCTATAAAAACATTGATAAATTCAATGCCACAGCGAATGCGAGAAGTGATTTCAAATCGAGGTTCCCATAATCATTATCAGTTATAAGAAAATCACGAAGAATTATTGGATAAATTTTGAACATTAATAATTTTAGTTTTGGTCTTATAGTTGTTTCCTTTGAATAAGTTGTTGAAGTATTGTTGTTTTATATATATATATATATATATATATATATATATATATATATATATATATATATATATATATATATATATATATATATATATATATAAATATATATATATATATATATATATATATATATATATATATATATATATATATATATATATATATATATATATATATATATATATATATATATATATATATATATATATATATATATATATATATATATATATATATATATATATATATATATATATATATATATATATATATATATATATATATATATATATATATATTTATATATATATATATATATATATATATATATATATATATATATATATATATATATATATATATATATATATATATATATATATATATATATATATATAGTTTGTGGTTGTAAAGTTATATTTGAAAAAAAATAGACTGCAGGCATATCAATCTGTTGGATTCGTGTAACCACCCCGTTGACTTAGAGCACAGCTATAGTGAATTATAAAGGTCAGGTTTTAGGGAGCTCCTTCAAACCAGGTAAAAGATAAATATATATAAAAAGCTAAGAACGGAAATAGATTTTAATTTCCGATTAGAAAAAAAATAATCAACAGGCTGAGGTTTTTAATGATTGCGTCAGGAAGTCTTTTTCAAATACAATTCAGTAGCGAAAATATTATGCTTTGTAAGTCCTATTAAAATTAATCATAATTTTTTTATTGATATACATCATAAGATAGTTTTGTTTCATCTTTGTGTTAAAAAGAAAGATAAAAAAGGCAATAGATGTATGATTTTAATATTGTGAGATATCATAGGGATAAATAACAAAGTAATGTTTTTGATTTTTAATGTATAAGAAAATGTAATATTATAACGAGCGTATTAATTGTGTCAGTTTTAATAAGATTAATTAATAAAATAATGTGTTGATTTATGTATAGAAAAATGTCTGGCTAGAAGATTATTTATACGGGGATGACTAAATAAAGGTGAGCGGTGAGCGTAGTACAGGGGTCACTGCTAAAGCAGACGGAGAGTCTGGTGGGCATGATTGGGTGGGCGGCTGGAGCACACATCTCGCTCCCTCTTCATCAAACTGTGTGCTTAGATAGATCAGAATGTGTTTTGAAATTTATTATTTTAATGCGACTGTCTCTGTGGCCACGATGATGGGATGTATTCACACCCATAGAGAGTCCGTATGTAGTTAGCCGGATACTACAATCATCGTGGTGCATTAAAGTAAGGGACATGTAACAAATGGTTAAAAAACAAGATTTGCGTTTTTTGTTTTTTAAATAAATGTGGTTTTTTGAAAGCTATATGTAGGTAAGTAAAAGCAAAATTTTGCTGTTGTTGAACTAGATATACATACATATGTTTTGTCCTCATTATGCAGGTTGCATTGCCAGGACTCGTATTGTAATTGATCCCCCAAGAGAGTGTAAGGATGATTATATCGACCGTAAAGGCAACATAAAGGTCTATTTAGTAAAAACACATCGCGTAACGCTAGAGCGTTCAGTACCGCCTAACTTAAGATGTTAGTTATAGAAAACGTCTCAACCGAATCAATTTTGTCAGCTGTTAGTATTGGATTGTAATGCCTGTGGTATTAGTTTGACATCACCGTGAAGAAATCAAACATTTGCTACGTAAAAATCTACTTTCTGTAGATTTTCTACGTGACAAAAGCAACGATACATTTTTAGTAAGCAGCAACGAGCTTTGTTTATGTTACAGATTTTGCCAGCTGATTCCCACGAACGCGATACGTTTTTACTAACTAGACCTTAACCCTTACAATGCTATCGGCTTGCAACGAAAAGAAAAAGTTCATTAATATATTTGTCGGCTTCCCAGGATCATCTCATGACAGTTGGGTCTGTCGGAATTCTCCGTTATACCAAAATTTTACAACTTTATGTGGTGGTAATTTATTTTTTGTTATAACCTAAGTACTCTGTGCAAAGTTGCGAAAAATATTGATCAACATTTGTTTTTTCATATGAAAAATATGACAAGTAACTAATTATAATAGCCCTTGAAAGAATGCTGCAATTGTGTACGCTTTTAAAAAAACACAATGGCCCAATTCACAATCTTGTGCAAATGGTCTTGCATCGTTGCATTTGCAAAATGGTATAGCATATTGATACCCACCACTAACAATTGTTAAGTGGTGAGTATAATATACTATACCAATTTGCAAATGCTACGATGCAAGACCATTTGCACAAGATTGTGAATTGGGCTAATGTGTTTGTTGTAAATTTCACACGAAAAAAGTGGTGCTTATATTATTTCCCATGAAGACTCAAAATGTTGTAGATACATTTCATAAGTTTTTCACAAAATAAACAGAGTACTACTTCTGCAATAATTTTTCTTGAGAAATTCGTGAAAATTTTTTTTTATATGAACTATTGACAGCAGTTCGTACGAAATGATGAACACAGTACCATGCTGTAGTAACGAATACAATAAAGGAAATAATTATAGTGCCAACTTTATTTTATTGGTTACACGTAACGTTTTGGTAGGATCTTGTTCTTATATGGTGTACTAAATAAAGCCCTGTACAGACGGTTGTAAGATCTTACAATATTGTCAGATCTGCCAATGTGCTGACGATGTACTGACAATAAAAAATTGTCAGCACAAGGTATATTGTTAGTTCACACGGTTGTATCAAAGTTGTTAGAAAAGCTTACAATTTATTGGCAGGCAGTTGTCTGACAATAAATTTATCTGACAATATTGTCAGTAAAGAAAGTGGCAGTTCACACGATTGTCAGATGCAAAAATTGTCAGATCTGTTGTTTGGCGCTGCCAGACGCATATCAAAATAACAGAAATCATCAACTATTTATCATCTGTGCTTGTGTTAACTTTAAAAAGTAAAAACATAAATTATTATTAAATATAAAGAAACAATTTTAACTATTTTAGCTGCATAATTTCTCTTATTTTCATTTTTACCTATATAAAATAGTCTCTGACAATGACGCCATTGTCAGATGCAGAAACTTCGCACATCTGACAATTAAAAAATGTCTGACAATTATCTGCCAATAATCTGACAATGGTAACGCGATGTGTTCACAAGATTGTGAGATTTCTGACAATTTTTTATCAGCAGGTAGTATTAAAATCGACTGACAATACTTTTTCTGCCAACGTTGTCAGACAAAATTTTCAGTTCACACGATTGCAAGGCAAATTGATACCAGGTAATCTCACTAATAAAACAAGTACAACATATAACAAAAACCACAAGCATTTTGTTTTTGTAAAATAATTGTTCGTTTTCAAACTCACAAAGCAAATAGTGTATGTTGACATTCGACCATGAAGAAAATGCTAAAAAAAAGTTAACAGCTGCGTTTACAAGTCCATCTGTAGTGAATTCGCCTTGCACGATTGTAAGAACATTTTAGCACATTTTACTTACAATATTGTAAGAACTGACAATCGTCTGTACATAGCTTAACAAGTGAAATGAAAACCAATTTTATAAGAATAAATTTTTCAGATATATTTAATTCAGTTTGAAAACAACAATACTTCAACAACTTATTCAAAGGAAACAACTATAAGACCAAAACTAAAATTATTAATGTTCAAAATTTATCCAATAATTCTTCGTGATTTTCTTATAACTGATAATGATTATGGGAACCTCGATTTGAAATCACTTCTCGCATTCGCTGTGGCATTGAATTTATCAATGTTTTTATAGCGCTTTGGTAAATTGTCGTCCATTCTTCAATAATTCATCTCTTAAGGCTTTTAACGTTATCGTATTGTTTCCCATGAGAAGAAAACTTGATGTGATAAAGATGCCCACAAATTTTGGATTAGATTTAAATCGGGGCTGCAAGCTGGCCAATCGAAAAGAGTAATACAGTATTTATCGCTTATATGTACGCCGGCTATAAGCACTTACCACTTATTTTTATGCGTTCGTTATATAAAATACACCCAACTATTTTTTATATAAGCATTTCCCGCTTATATGCACCAAAAATCGTGCAAATTTGGAAATGCATATAACCGATAAATACTGTATTTCTAGACAAAAGGAGGGCTGTTGTTGCCTTGGAGCTTGCAGCATTATCATGCTGAAAAGTCCAGTCTACAGAAGGCATATCATCACCAAAATTAACAAAGACATCATGAAGAATCTTTATATACTTTTCACTGTTCATTTTTGTAGAAATGAAACATATTGGAGACCTTCCCGTGATAGATATTGCTGGCAAAATCATAACAGATCCTTTCCCGAAACTTATTCTCATTTTCTGATCTTTTTGAGCACTTTTATTATGCCAATATTTCTGAAATCCAAATCTCGATGGCTTCGATGGATTTCAGAAATATTGGCATAACCAAAGTGCTAAAAATATCATGAAATGAGTAAAGTTTCGGGAGAGGATCTGTTAAGTTTTGGGCTGCAATATCTGTCACGGGAAGGTCTCCAATATGTTTCGTTTCTACAAAAATGAACAATGAAAAGTATATAGAGCTCCTTCATGATATCCTTATTAATTTTGGTGATGACATGCCTTCTGTGGACTGGACTTTTCGCATGATAATACTGTGTACAGCTCCAAGGCTATTAAAGCGCTCCGTTTGTCCAGAAATATTATTGCTTGGATTGCCCTGCATGCAGTCCCGATTTAAATCCAATCCGAAATGTATGGGCATCATTATAACGTCAAGTTTTTGCTCATGGAAAACAATACTCAAACGTTAACAGCCTTAAGATATCAATTATTGAAGAATGGACGAAAATTGATTAAAGTGCTATTAAAATATCGATAAATTTAATGCCACAGCGAACTCAAGAAGTAATTTGAAATCGAAGTTCCTATAATATAATCATTATTAGTTATAAGAAAATCACAAAGAATTATTAGACAAAAACGCAGAAAATTAACAACCTGGGACATCAGTAGGAAACTATATAAAGGATGAAATTTGCCCCGAACTACAATCAAAATAATAAAGCATTGGAATATTTTAACAATTGTGTTCATTTAATAACAGATTAATTTATTGTAATTTTTTTTAACTTTTATTTATGTCTACTCTAAAGTCTCTGGCCAATGATTTGGAAAATTATATTGAAGATTTGAAGTCTTTTGAGGAGGATTATAATGAAGCACAGGAATATTCCCAATCTTTACCCGCCCTAAACTTCAAGATGTAGATAACACAAAACAATCTGGTATTATAGATTTAGCCCAAATAACCCGAAATATCAGAGCTGCTAAGAAAAGTTATAGAAGCTCAATGATAGAGTCCATTGAGAGAATTACCAAAGAAAATTAAACCCGTCGCTCTTCATCCGATACTCAAGTAACACAACCCAAGGATGCAGTATCTTTTAATGTACCCCCTTGCGACATGCCAATCTTTAGTGGTGATTTCAAAAGTTGGGCTTCTTTCAGAGATCTGTTTAAGGCCATGTACGGCAATAATACCCGTTTGAGTGGAGTAGAGAAACTATTCCATTTAAAAAAAAAACTATCGGTGAAGCCAAAGAAATAGTAGACAACGCACCCTTAACTAATGATGGATTTCTTATTGCATGGAATCAATTAGTTTCTCAATACGAGAACAAAAGAATGCAAATAAATGCACAATTAAAAACACTTTTGAATTTACCCCCAGTGAACACCATGTGTAGTGTTTCAATAAGAAAACTACAGAGAAAGATTAATTGTTGTATTTCGAATTTGAGTGCGTTAGATATAGACACGGATCATTGGGATCCTATTTTTGTATATTTGTGTTCAACGAAGCTACCCAGAGAAGTCCGAAGAGAGTTTGAAAAAACACTTTCTGACTGTGCGGAAATGCCAACGTGGACTGATCTTGATTTGTTTTTAACAAATACTTACAAAGAACTCACATCAGTGAATGATGTTCTTGATCAGAATACTTTCCACAACACCAACCCAAAACCCAAACATTTCCAAGAGAATAAGAATCCTTACGATAGAAGAGAAAAAACTTTTTATAATGTAACCCATTCAAATAAAGACATCCACCCAAAACCCAAATCTCAAAATGAACATAAATTCTCAAAACCAACCCACTCTCACACTCAAAGTCGCATAAATGTGCAAGTTAACCCAAGTCCACAAAATAAACCCGATGGATCAATTTGCAAACTATGCAAAAATAATCACACCCTCAGAGAATGTTCAGAATTTACGTCTATGGACGTAAACGAGAGAATAGATTTTGTCAAAAAGAATAGAATTTGTTACAATTGTTTGGCCATCGCACACATTCTCAAAAATTGTCGTAGTACATTCACTTGCAGATATTGCGGTGGAAGACATAACACCCTATTACACAAACCCAATTCAAACCCAAACATAAAAGTTGATGATAATCAACATCACGAAATGCATCACAATCTTTCTCAACACATACCCAATCAAGCAAACCCATATTAGATGACAGACCTAAATTATTAGGAACAGCGATTTTGAATGTTGAAGTTCATGGCGAACAGTTTCCAGCTAGAGCGCTCATTGATCCAGCTTCAGATTTCTGGTTTATTTCAGATAAACTTAGACGCAAATTGCAATTACCCACTACCCAAATTATTGCTGAAATCTCGGGGATCAAACAAACTATGTGATGTTTTGTTAAGGTCCAATACCCAAAGCAACTTCAAATTGAATATACAAGCGATTGTTGTTAAATCCCTTACAAAAAATCTACCCACACAAAATTTAAAACCCATACCCATAAAAGACTTAGAAAATATTCAAATAGCCGATCCACTGTTTTATGAAAGCCGGCCAATTGATTTTCTAATTGGCAGTGATTTTTACCCCCAAATTTTAAAATCTGGTGTTAAGAAATATTTCCTTAACGCATTAATAGCTCAAGAAACTGAATGCGGCTGGATTTTGACCGGACCCGTTCCAAATTCACATAGAACCCAACCCATAGTTTCATATTTCAGTTCTGTCGCGCTTGATAAAGTTTTAACAAAATTCTGGGAAATTGAAGAAATACCCAAAAAAACCCAATAACTCTGAAGAAGAGATATCTTGCGAGGAGAATTATGTCACCATTACTCGTAAGTTACCCTGCGGTCGTTATCAAGTTGATCTTCCATTTCGTTACCCTCCAATTGAATTAGGAAATTCACGCCATATAGCAATGGCTCAGTTTTTAAGAAATGAGAAGAATTTAATGAAGAAACCCGACCTTAAGATTGAATATGATAACGTGCTGCAAGAGTATATAGACTTAGGTCATATGAAACCCATTAAATATAACCCGAACACATCTTCAAATACCCAATATTATTTACCCTATCATGCTGTTGTTAAACTAGATCGTGTTACGACAAAAGTTAGAGTTGTTTTTAATGCTTCTAGCAAAACATCTAATAGTAACAGCTTAAATGATACTTTACATACTGGCCCTACCCTAAAACAAGATTTAGTTGTACTCATCTTGAAATGGCGCTTTTATAAAATTGTTTTTAATGCCGACATTACAAAAATGTACAGGGTATGTGGGTAGGGTTTAACATAATTTAAACCCTTCCAGCGTATACTCTTTCGTAAAAGCGTTAATGAACCCATTCAAGATTTTGAACTGCAAACAGTGACATTTGGAGTTAACTGCGCTCCATATTTGACTATTAGAACCCTACACGAATTAGCCAAAGACATTCAAAACACCCACCCAATTGCTTCGAAAATTTTAAAGAACAATATGTATGTAGACGATGTTTTGGCTGGTGGTCATAGGGTTGAGGAAGCTAAAAGTGCTCAAACCCAATTGATCACAGCTCTTGACTCTGCTGGATTTCCTCTGCGAAAGTGGACTTCTAACACTAAGGAATTACTAAACAGTGTACCCGAAAAACACCTGCTTGATGTCGGTTTGCTCACCCTACCCGATTCACACAATGCCAAAACATTAGGCATCGATGGAATGCGAAGGAAGACTCATTTTTCTTTAGTGTGCCAATAATTGAAAGGAAATCAGCATACACAAATCGAACTGTTTATCAGACATAGCTTGTCTATTTGACCCGGCTGGTTGGTTAGCGCAAATTGTTATTTCTGCAAAGATTATCATGCAGCAAATATGGCAAGACAATACAGCTTGGGATGAATGTCTAACCCCACTCACCCTAATTAAATGGCACAAGTTTTTGCAGTTCTATGACAATATTGAACAAATTCGTATTCCGAGATGGATTAATTATCCACCTTCAGCAAAAATCGAGTTTCATGGCTTTTCAGATGCTTCTGAAAAGGCTTACTTAGCAGTTTTATATGCTCGAGTTACACCCATAGACGGACCTTCTACCGTAACCCTACTTCTCGCTAAAACGAGAGTTGCACCCATCAAACTAATCTCGTTACCAAAACTAGAACTTTGGGGTGCGTTGTTGTTGGCTAATATTACCCATAATTTAATAACCCAACTCAATTTACCGCAGCATCAAACATATTTTTGGACAGACTCATCCATAGTCTTAGCTTGGCTCAGCAAACCACCCAACTCGTGGAACACTTTTGTAGCCAACAGAGTTTCTACAATTTTGGAAACCGTAGGCGTGGACAACTGGAACCATGTTGCCTCGCACGATAACCCTGCTGATGTTGCTAGCCGAGGATGTAATGCTGAAGAATTAAAAGAAGACAGGCTATGGTGGAATGGACCACTATGGCTCAAAGAAACTCCGAAACTCAAGCTGAAGCTAAAATTACTGTCATTTTCTACTACAGTTAATATCAACCCACCCTCGGAAAATGACACTAACCCAGACATATTGTTAAGATTTTCAAAATTGTCAAAAGCTCTAAGAGTAATGTCATATGTATATCGATTTTGTGATCGAACGTCATATACTGGAACCCAGTCAACACGAAATAATAGAATTATTCTTGATAGAAATAACGCTCAATCCAGTAAGGAGAGAATTGAAAAATTATTAACCCACCCTAGCATTGAACTTGATGCTATAGAGATAAAATCAACCTATGATCGACTCGTTATTCTATGTCAGACGAAATATTTTGAAGAGGAATATAATTGTCTAAAAAGGGAACACCCAATTCCGAAAAAGAGCAATTTACTTACCATAACCCCATTTTTAGATTCTGCCAATATTATGCGCGCAAACAGTTGACTGGCCAACTCCAATAGTTTGTCGTATTCAGAAAAACACCAAATTCTATTACCATATGCTAGTCAATTGGCAAAATGGTTAACCCTACACGTGCATTTGGTGACTACACGGAGGAAACCAACTTATGTTAAGAATAATACGTTCTGGCTATTGGATTCCGAAACTTCAGAATTTAATAAGTTCGGTCATAAACAAATGTGTACCATGCACAAAGTATAAGAATCGATAAGCTACCCAATTCATGGCAGCCTTGCCACCTGAACGCACCCAAATAACCCGACACTTTTATAACGTTGGAGCTGACTTTGCCGGACCATTTGATATTAAAGTTTACAATGGCAGAAATTGCAGAATAACCAAAGGCTATGTATGGGTTTTTGTTTGCTTTGCAACAAAAGCGATACTTTTGGAACCCACATCTGACCTGTCAACCCAAGCCTATATGGCAGCATTCGCTCGATTTTTTTCGAGGCGGGATGCCCTGTCCAGTGTTGCCAGAAGAGTTTTGCCCCATGTCCCCAATTTTAAGAATGTTGTCCCCAAAAATCCCCATTTCAAAAGTAAAAATCCTCAATTTCCTCCCAAAAAAATATTTTTTATAATAAGCACTTTCAATTAATACAAATAAAAATTTTAAGGCCCTGCGTATTTTATTACGTCTAAATAATGATTTAGCCGTATATGAATCTAATATTTATATAATATGTATGTAATATGCATATTATGCATTTTGCACTTCTAATTAAAATCAAACTAACAACTTTGATTACTTTCAGAATTGCTATATGTACTTAATTCACTTTCTCTCTAGCATAAGGAAACCTTTTTTTCTAATAGTAATAATAAAATATCAGAGAAATAAAATAAATTAAATGCTTTACTTCTTTCAACACATTATTTTATTAATTAATCTTATTAAAACTGACACAATTAATACGCTCGTTATAATATTACATTTTCTTATACATTAAAAATCAAAAACATTACTTTGTTATTTATCCCTATGCTATCTCACAATATTAAAATCATACATCTATTGCCTTTTTTATCTTTCTTTTTAACACAAAGATGAAACAAAACTATCTTATGATGTATATCAATAAAAAAATTAAGATTAATTTTAATAGGACTTACAAAGCATAATATTTTCGCTACTGAATTGTATTTGAAAAAGACTTCCTGACGCAATCATTAAAAACCTCAGCCTGTTGATTATTTTTTTTCTAATCGGAAATTAAAATCTATTTCCGTTCTTAGCTTTTTATATATATTTATCTTTTACCTGGTTTGAAGGAGCTCCCTAAAACCTGACCTTTATAATTCACTATAGCTGTGCTCTAAGTCAACGGGGTGGTTACACGAATCCAACAGATTGATATGCCTGCAGTCTATTTTTTTTCAAATATAACTTTACAACCACAAACTATATATATATATATATATATATATATATATATATATATATATATATATATATATATATATATATATATATATATATATATATATATATATATATATATATATATATATATATATATATATATATATATATATATATATATATATATATATATATATATATAAATATATATATATATATATATATATATATATATATATTTTTTTTTTTTTTAACGATAAAGGACTACAGACACATACAACTTGATAAGTACCCCAAACTTTACCAGTTTGCTTTGCTGGCGCAATTGTGAGGGATTATCTATAATAGACTTTTTCTTTAAATAAAACTTTAAATTTTGGTAGATGATGCATTAATACAACTGAAAGATACGCTTTTTGGTTACCTGGGTTTAATAGCTGTTGCTTCTACCGCTTTATTTAGTTTCGGGATCTCGTTCCCACGTTTCTGAGAGAAGCCCACAGGATTTTTCTGCGCTTCTAGTGTCCACCAATGAACTTCCAAGGTAGCCTTCGACGGAGTCCAGTGTCACTGAATACTAACCGCACAATTTGCTTTAATATGTATATGGATTCAAACATAAATCAATATAAATCAATATACGAGTAACTTACATTCTACCTTTTGTATATATAATTTTTTTGTTTTAAAATTTATGGTCAGGATTTCCCTTACTTGCGGCTTGCTATCAACCACACTTAGTTTTTATGGAAAAACTTTTACTATCTAGTCCTTTTTTTTAATTTTTCCTTTTCAGTTTTTTTTCACACATGTATCAACTGATTTGTGTGTTTATTTTCTATATTAAAATATGTATTTTAAAATATATATTTTTTTAGGTTGTCACAAGTTATTTGACTACACACAATTCTAACACGTCTTTCACCTTTGGCTTGCAATGTAGTAATTAATTTCGTTTTTTAAATCATACCTATCGCTAAGCACTACCCGCGTTTTTTTATATCATCGGTAATACCAAAATATAATATGGCTGAAGACCCGAAGTTCGTACAATCTCATACTCAAACTGCTAAAAATCCCGTAATTTTCTCTTCCATGCATTAGCACTTCTCACATTGTATCGACTTCCACTGTAATTGTCTTTTTCCCTCTAATACGCTACTCAAAATCGTCTACTTAGTCCGAAAATTTCCCCATGTATCGATTTGGGCTAGCATCTCTAACTGAGAACCAGCTGTTGATTATTGAACAGACAAATCACAATAGCATTGACAGCAGTGAAAAATAACACAAATTTTGATTCTTCTGCCAAATTTCTATTATTTGATTAATTTTTTTTTCCGGTTATATTTATTTATTGTATCTTCAATAAAATTGAACTAACAATAAGTAATCAAATCTTAACTCTAATATTTTAATTTTTAAGTCCAGCCAGTGCCAGACTAAAATTGTTGTTTCAGCGGTTGGTTGTTTAGTTGTTTACATCTCTCGTGTTCGGCTGAGAGCAAGAGTGTCCCTCCTTCTCAGCCGAGTGTGGCCTCTAAAGTTAATGATGTTTCGGGCTAGGGGATTTGGGTGCAACTCAAGTTTTTTTATGTAGCTTGTCACGTGTTTAGAAAACACTGTCTTAACCAGCGGGACATCTAGGTCTTTATGAATTCGCTTCTTTCAGACATACCATGGGGCTGCTGTAATCGTACGGAGTATTTTATTTTGTTGCCTTTGATTAATTTTAATTAAAAATTTTTATGTTTTGATTTAATTTGCGACCAGAAGGACGCTTTAAATCGTACATTGCCGTTTGCACATTCCAGTCGGAATATTATTGCTCCTGGAGGATTATTTGGTCCTTTTTACCTCTCGGAGTTGTACACATGTCGTACGATCTCTGGTAAAACAAATTGCTGCTGCGTTACAGAGCAAAAAAACAAATTAAGGGTGGATAAGGGAAAGGCATTGGCGGCAGTATGCCTCACCAAAACTCTGCAGGAACCTAGCACAAGAGTCGATATGCATATTGCACCGTTATGCATATTGCACTGGATGTTTTATCAATTGCAAGTATTGATTTCCTTGCGCTCAGCCCCCCCGCAACACATTTGGCCATTTGATTACGTGTGGACTTAGACTGCTAATAAACATCGTAGTTTTGTCAATTATCCTACAAACAGTTGATAGCGCTACATTGAAGAGGTCCGATAGATCGCGGAACTGCACGCTTCATGACCCGCAAACCACAAAAAACAGCCAAATATGTTCTGGCTGGCAGGCTTTTATCGGGTCGTAAAAATGTATGTATATATATATCGCTTTCTGGAAATCTTTCGGATATATTTGAACACAAATCAAACAAAATGCGAATATGTTGTCGGAATTCCTGGCCTGTATATGAAGAAAAAACATCTTCTAAATAGCTTTGAATGCTGTTCCTCTTCCGGCATTCAAACATTTCAAGTAAATTCAACATTAAGGATTTTTCGACTTCAGCATCCTGTTCAATAAAGTATAGGATGTCCAAAATGTCTTCATCAGCCATTGTATGTACTTATGTATATTGTCTGTAGAGATCAACAACTTTTATTAAAATTGAAACAATAGGAATACTTATACAATAGGTGTGTTCATTTACTGAAAATTGTTAACAATTTGTAACAATTGTTGATAGAAAGTGTTCATTAACTGCAAAAATTTTCAAGGAGAGAGCGTCAAAAGAGAGTAATAAATTGAGACACAAAAAAATTTTTGCAGATTCGTAATAGTAAAATTTTTACTTTCAAGAATTTTTCAAACAGCTGTTTGTGTTTATATTTACAGCACACACATGCATGTGATAAATGATAATTTTCCAATGAATGAAATCAAGCTACATACTTGATTGGATTATGTTAAAAGTTTTTGGGAAGCAATTTAATTGCAATTTAGATGCTTCCATGCAATTAAATTATAAAGCAGCTTTGCCAAGCATTGTTGAGTAACGTTGTATTCTAAAAAAAATGAAAAGTTTTATAGTAAGCCAACACGTTTGTTAAGACTACTTTAAGTTGATATTTTAAAAATTTTTATTTTTTACCTCAAATATTTTTGGTAATATAGCACATATTGATTCATGTTGCACCTGAAAACGAAGCTTAAAGCCTTACTGGCGGTCTACATTAGCCATAAACTTGGTATGAACATCATGTCGGACATCGATGCCCGAACATATGGCTGAGCATCAATGTTCGCCATGAGATTCGCCGTCAACAATCATTTTCAATAGAAAGAAAAGAGACAGATTCCATTTCTATTGCACTACCACCAAATACATTGATAATGCAGAACATGGACATTGCACGTATTCACCACAACAAAGAATTTGATGAATTTTTTGTAGTTGCTCTGCCGGCGTCATGTTCAAGTCGATGGCTCGTGAAGTCGTAGGATTAGGTCTTTCTTATCAAAGGTTTATGAGAGGTGTGGGAAACAAATTTGTTATGGAAATCTGTTTCAAAAATCTTTTAAGCGCCCCCCCCCCCCCTTTCTTGCAATATAATTGTGCAATAATATCACCAATATGTATGTGATACTCAGCGTTGCCACTTGTTAAGTTTTCCCTTTTTTTTGCAAGTTTTTTGAGATGCCAAAAAGTTTTAATTTTATAAAAAGTTTTTTCAAGTTTTTTATAAATATCTACATAATTTAAAATTTGCAGTATAGTACATCGGATGAAAATATTAAATGATTGTTTATGCAATGATACGATCTAATATTTTCTCACTTCCTTATTACTGCAACAGTGTTTAATTGTGTTTACTCCCTCTACAACTATGCCGTTTTTAAACATTGCTCAAAATGAATTCCAAATACACTTTTTCGTGTTTTCTTTTAAAATTTTGGCACTTTTGTTAGAAAAAAGTTTTTCTGAGCAAAAAAAAGTTATTTTTGTAGAAATAAGAAGATTTTTACAAAAAAATATATGGTAACGCTGGTGATACTAGAAAATTTTCGGCCCAGCCTTCTCGTCTTATTACAGTGCTTTTTGTTTTGTTATGAAAATTTTAAAATAAAATAAAAATTAATAATTCGTCTGCTGCCATTGGCGTAGATAGGCCTTTCTGGGGGAGGGGGCAATGCCCCCCAGACTTGATTTTGCCGACCGCCCCAGAATTACTGAAATATTTAATAAAAATTATTAAAAACTTCTCTATGTTTGGAAAGACATACATATTAGTATTAAAATCGTAAATGTTTCCCGTTTACATACAGAAATCATTACAATTTTTATAAAAATTTAGTTTCTTATAATTGCCAAATTTTTGTTTATTACGTAAAAACCCTAAACAAAAACGTACAAGTGTGTTTATTTTATTCTGATGATATATTTTGTATTTTCTCTAACAAAATATAAAACGTAGTACGTACAACATTTTAAAAACCTTTTGATACTGGGTCCAGTTGTGCATAAAATAAGTCCAATAGCCCATCAGCAACATGATATTTAAAAGTTTTAGACCTTCAAAAAACGTTCATATCGATGGTCATAAGTTGACAACACGTAAATGGTTTTTACAACTTTTCAGTAGAAGAAATTACGTTATAAATATGCTGAAAGCGTTACTAGAATAAAATAGCTGAAATTTATTTAGTAGATACTCTCAACTAATTTCTGTAAGTTTATTATGAGAATGGGAACGTTTTCTGCGTTTTATGAAAAATAATTAAAATTTAGTTACAAGTTGTCAATGTATGACCATCGATATGATATCCAAAGGTTTATAACGATCCTTAACCGCAAGAACATCGGAATCCACAATAACACTTTTTGCTTTAATGTATGTATGTATATGAAATGCTTTTGGTGTTATTGAATTACTTTTAAGATAACGTATGCTTGTTTGAATACGATTTTTTGCTTCATGACCATAGTTGCCAGATGAAATACGGATGAATTCGTCAAATTTCGACCGAAAAATCGTCAAAAACGTCAAAATAACTATTCGAAATCGTCAAAAGTAAAAAATACTATTTCCAGGTTAATAAAACAAATTTTGTATAGAAATCAGCGTTATAAAGAGAATAATAATTTATTATGAATAACATAACAAATAAATTAACAATCCAAAGTTATTTAATTAGTTTGGCTTAAGTTCAGTTTTAATTTAATCTTTCGATAAAACTATTTTTTATTTAAGAAAGAAATTCTAAAGCATGTAAATATTGAGCATTTAAAGAAAAATTTTGATGTACGGAAGGTTGAAATGAAAGCTGTTTCGAGACTACCAAGTCTACTCATCAGAGTCCTTTACCTACACTAATTTTAGTGTGCTCAATAAACAGACTGTCGCCATCTCGCGGCGAGTCGCACCTATTAATGAACTTTATTGTAAATGTTCGGAACTTCAACTATTTTAAGCTTTTTTCATATCGGTTAAAGATTAAATTAAAAATAAGCCTAAGCCAAACTAATTAAAAAACTTTTGGATAAAAACCATACAGTTCGAGTTAAAAAAATCATAACTCAATTATTATAAATTAACAATTTTTCTATAAAGTAAACGAAATTATTATCAAAAAAAAGATATCAACTGTTGTTTTAACTGTATAAACAGTATTTAATGTATTTTTTAGAAAAATTATACACACAAAAAAATATTAGATGTAATATTAACTATGTTGGCATAGTTACTTTCTTTTTATATAAAAACAAAAAAATAAGCTTTAATAACTATGCCTGTAGGTAGTTTGTATAATAGAATTTACCCAAAATCCAAGCTAGTTAACTAACAGAATTAGTTGCATATCTTCAAACCTTTTTGTTTCGATTTTTATTTATTTTATTGTCAAATGAAAATATTAATTGGAGAAAAAGGTATAATATAAATTTTATTATATATTGTTTTTAAATAATAGCTACACATAAATTTTATTTTTCAAAAAACTATGAATGTAGTTCCAAACAGATTAAAGCTTCTTAAGATAAGGACCTTAAGCATATGAGCACACTCTAAAACACTTTTGTTGAAAATTAGGTCGATAATAGTCGGCAACACTTTACAGATTATTATCGACCTAAAATTACACACGCATTATTTTTGAACAAAATGTGTTTAGTACAAAAAGCGATTAACTGCATGCAGATTTGAACCGCGACCTCCTGACTGATAGTCTGACGTATTTACCATTTAGCCATAGCCGTATTATACTTTATGTTAAATTTTTTCACTTGGACTAAATATGTTTAATTTGAAAGGGTTTTCTTTAATAAAATAACTACAAAATCGATGTAATTTTAGACAAGGAGAAATTTTCAACACAATTTTAGACAATATATGATCGTAAATTTGAAGTAATGTCTTAGAGTGCAGAAAAGAAGAGGTATGCAAATGAACTTTCTATCTTTATTCATTACAATTATCAATCATGTATGTATGGTATTTAAATAAAATAATATCTTTTAGTTTTTTCAGGTTGCTACCGGATCAATATCAAGAATATGGCATATTTCAAAGGCATAAAGGACAGCGGCATTTGAAACTCTTGTGTTTGCATATACAATATGAATTATATCACAAACAGAGCTGCTTTTAATGATGGTGAAGATGAAAATCTGCCAAACGAACATCTATGTATATGACAGCAAAGAAAGTGCAAGCGAGGACGAAGATGGTGATAAATCATATAACATTCAATAAACAGTTGTTCATTTTTAGCATCAGCACATAATTATCAATCGCTCTGATTGTAACCTTAGACTGACTTAGAGAAAGTCTATTCGTGTTTTATGATATTTCTCACTATTTTCTCAATGAATAGAATATTTGTTGCTTATCTGAAGCAGTTTTTTTTTTCAAAGATAAACAACGTTTCTTTACTTTATATTTTCGCATAGAACGTAAGTAGCTCTAAATTAAGTAAAAGAAAAGAAAAAAAACTTGAGTTTTTCTTTAAAAAAGCAGCTTTTTTAATTAAGACTGAGGCCATATGGCCATTTTTAAAACGCGGCGTTTCTGCTTTTTATATTAAATTTGCAGTTTTGAAAAAATTGAGAACTTTCAAATTTAATATAAAAATCAGAAACGCCGCGTTTTAAAAACGAATGTGTGGCCTCAGCCTAAGTGCTTGGCGATGGACGCCACGAAAGTGGAAATTTTCTGGAATTATCCATATATGTTTTCTATTTAGTATTATTCTTTTTAGTTTTAAAAACCTTTGTTGTACCTTGTATTATTTTATATTATAAATAAAAATACATAATATAATGAAAAATCTATTTAACTTTCAGTACTTGTGGCCATTTGGATAATGCAAATATAGGATTTATTAAGAAAACAGATCGATTATCTAAAAAATATAGTCAAAGTTACGTTTTTTACAATGCTTAACTTGCCTAAAATAAAAATATATTTACTTTGTTCTCTTAGGTAATTACCAAAAGTTTATAAGTAATACTACCTAAATTTTAGGTTAATTTTTCCAACATGGGAATTAACTAAAATTATAGGCATATTACCTAAGAAACTTAGTAACTGCCATTCTACCTATGCACTTAGTTAAATTTATACCAAGTTCTTAGGAAATATTACCTATAGAATTTTTTGTGTGTATACATACATAACCATTAATTGAAATTTGTATGAGACGCTTAGTGCAATAATTTTTTATATTTGATATACATACATCCATATGTATGTATGCAGCAGTTGATAAATTATGTATAGGGAGGAAGAGGTTTAAAAAACCTTTAATACTAAAAATATCAACATTAAGTATGACTTAAGTATCCCTTTTACTCCTTACTTATATTACATATTGTAGCATAAGCAACCGTGTTCATGACACATATTTTTCATAATGAAGTTAGTCAAGACTAATTTCGCGACAAGTCAAAATTTTCGCGACGAGTCTTCATCAATTTCAATTTTGCAGTTTTTTACTTGAAACAGAGAATTTTATATTTTGGTGTGATTATTTGGAACTAATTTGCCTTTGAGTCCACACGATTTTATTGCACAAAAGTCAGTAACGTGATATTCAGAAAGAATTAGACAGGATAGTTATTTTAAGGAACCAGGGAAAAATTTCCAAAAACAACGTTGTTCTGTTCTGCAGTGTATGTTGAGAATTTTCTTTTGAATAATACCTACATAAAAAAAATATGTAAAAGATAATTGAAATATAATTCTATGTAAAATGCACAAAATCTATCATTGGGAACAAAAATTTAATTAATTGTTTTATCTAAAGTAAAGAAAAAAAATCTAAGCATAAATAGCCTAAATAATAAAACACAGAATATAAGATTTTTTGTTTTCTATTTGTACGTAATTATATTTGAACTGAAAATGTGTATAAGTCGGAAGTTATTATTATTCGGCTTAAGTTCACAATAATTGAATTAATGTAAATGGAAATTATTTTTAAGAGTGGAATATTAGAATATCTAATCAGACTAGCAGAACGGATTAGTACTACTAATTTCACCATATTATTAAAAGGAATAGGATAACTCATATTCTATTTCCTCATAAAATTTGGTTAAATAGCTGATGTTTCATTATCTAATACTAGTATCCACGATAAAACGTGCTAAAAGCGAACAAAGGACGCTGATGATGACAGCGTAGCTGCTGTCGAAATTAGTAGAAAAAAAATTTTTGCCGACCCCCAGCAAAAATGTCTAACTACGCCAATGTGTGCTGCTGACAATTGCATTGGATGCCGTGTTTATAGAATATGTATTTTAAGGAAGTGAAATCCGCTCAAAACTAATTAATTTAATTTATCAGCTGTTCGCCATGCATTCATCACGCCATTTGTAAGACAACTGTTGAGCTTAATAGTTTAGTAGCAGTTGAGCTCAACAGCCACGTCTTATGAACACTACCAATTACTTTAAAGTTCAAACCGTTTTTTTTCACTACATTTACAGTTATAAAATCACTTTACGAAAAACTAAAGGTATTTTCTTTCTCTATAAGAGCAGCTAAATGGATGAGGTACTATAGGATATACGACGAGGATATCCAAATTTGTACGGACAGCAAAACTGCGATCAAGTCTCTATCGGGTGTTTACACGACATCCACTTTGGTGTATGAATGCCGGATGTCTCTGAATGATATAGCGAGACATTCAAACCTAGAGATACTCTGCATCCCAGGGCATAGCAATGTGCCCGGAAACACTGCTGCGGACGATTTAGCCAAATCCGGGGCTCGAATGAACACTCGGGACACGGACCAAATGGTAGGCGTACCGCTAAACTGCTGCAAATCTCAATTTCAGCAGGAACTTTTTGGGATCGCGCAGACCAGATGGTCAAACAAGGTCACCTGCTCGATTTCGAGGTTAATATGGCCCCAATATGATTGTAGTTGATCTGCAATCCTGGAGGGGATCCCTCGGGGGAAAATACGCACACTTGGGGCACTGTTTTATTGGTGCGCACGCTAGGAGATTGAATCTACCGTATAATGATTTCTGTAGAAGTTGTCATAATGAGGAGGAGGAAGAAAATGTAGAGCACCTCCTCTGTTTATGCCCCGCCCTTTCCGATCAAAGGTGGGCAGCCCGCTGCTTCAGGATCTAGCAGCCTTATCAAACTGCGACATCAGACGGATAAACTCTTTCATTCGATCGTCGTGTTGGTTCAACACTGATCCGAATAGGGAAACGTAGTAAGAGGGTTTCTACTTATTTTTCACGTTCCCGCTTCAGGTAACACAACGGGACCTATAGGGACCCAAGTGGGCTGGTTTTTTTAAATCTTTAAAACTGGCAACCTAACCTAACCTAACCTTATTTCTCTATGGGCTTCAATAAAATAGAATTGGTGCATGAGAGCCCTGAATAATTTGTTCTCAACTTTTGTATCATGGTGTAAATAATTAACATGATATTTAATCAACATGAGAATAATATTTTAAATTATATATTGATAATAATATTGCCTTGAGTCTTATAATTGTTGAAATATGCATGTCCTATATCTCTGGAACCACTGAACCGATTTGAACAAATTTAACATCATATGAAACCTATTTGAAGAGCTTTTCAACGGGGCTTAAAATGGCCAGGTAGCAAAGACCAGCTATGGGTTTTTTCCGAAAAAAAATTCCTTTATAAATAATTCTTTTACTTCAATAATTTAAGTCTAAAAAATAAGCTTTGTATAATAGTATGTTTCCACCAACTTTAAATTACGTAGATTTAAGTAAATTACTGCGAACTGTTTCCACCGATCTTGTGAGTGATTTGGTGTTCGAACTTTCGTAGTCAAATGATGCACTTACTTTATAAGGTGTGCGCTGCAGCTTTAATTGATTTTTTCCATATATAGTTTGACATTTAAAATCAATTAAATATTCGTTAATGTAATTTTTTTCGAAATTTTCAAGCACAATTGATGGATGACCCAGGGATGGAGTTTGTAATTTTAAAAGCAACACAGCCTTGCATAGATAAATCCACTTCGAAAAAGAGTATTTTCGACATAATTGAAAATAAATCAACTACCTTGAGGTGATTTGGTCGTATGCAAAATGTATGGTAAATTATCTATAAATCAACATGATTTTCTCAAATCACCATGATTTGTCTAAATCATGCCGGTGGAAACATACTATAAGGAAGTATAATATGTGTTTGTATGTGGTTTAGATATATTTTTATAATAAAAAGAAAAGATCGTAAGTTTTCTGTGTGTAGAAATTTTAATTTATAAATCATAAATTTTTTGGCGAATACATTTCTGAACTAACAGTTAGGGAATTCACAATGTGTATCTTAAAATTTGGAAATAGGCATATCGTTACACCTTAAAATTTCATTGTGAGCAACGATACAAAGCACAGCATATTAAAGTAATAAAAGTAACGACGAAGTTTGCCGATTATTACTCACTATTTACATGTATAGAACACGAACTCAAAATACACAACAACACAAGCACGATAGTTCTTGGTACCTAAGCAGCAAACAAATTTTGCCGATTTTGGTCCGAAGTCGGTCAGAAAGTCTGCACAAGATGGCGAATTCGTATCCGATGTTGGTCAGAAAACGTACCGAAAATCATATGAGTGGTTGACAAGAAACCGGATCTCTTTGTCTGAGGAAATTCTAAAAACTATTCCGAAAGGTTTAACAGAATTCTGTACGAATTCCTACGCATTTCCTAGGGAAATTCTAAAGGAATTTTCGACATGTCTTATAAATGTCGGAAAAATGTCTGACAAAACATCAGAATATTTCCGATTTATTTGATACGTTTTACGTCCTGGCGTATTAATATCAGATAAAAGTCGGAGCTAAAATTAGAAATTTATCAGAAATTTCGTTTAAAATTCTCCATGCATTGTTATGCTGCTTGTGGCAGCTCATCAGAAAACATTTACCAATATTTTATAAGTTTAAAAACTCAAATATTTGTGCGTATAAACTCAAGAGATTTTTTTTCGGACATATGTATTTATTTATTGTATCTTCAATAAAATTGAACTAACAATAAGTAATCAAATCTTAACTCTAAAATTTTAATTTTTAAGTCCAGCCAGTGCCAGACAAAAATATTTGTTTCAGCGGTTGGTTGTTTGGTTGTTTACGTCTCTCGTGTTCGGCTGAGAGCAAGAGTGTCCCTCCTTCTCAGCCGAGTGTGGCCTCTACAGTTAATGATGTTTCGGGCTAGGGGATTTCGGTGCATCTCAAGTCTTTTTATGTAGCTTGTCACGTGTTTAGAAAACACTGTCTTACCCGGCGGCACATCTAGGTCTTTATGAATTCGCTTGTTTCTGACATACCATGGGCTGCTGTAATCGTACGGAGTATTTTATTTTGTTGCCTTTGAATTTTTTCTACATTTGATGCCGATGCAGTGCCCCATAACTGGATTCCGTAGGACCATATTGGTTTTAGAATGGAGTTGTATAGAAGAAGTTTACAATCTAGGCTTAGAGTGGAGTTCCTTCCAATGAGCCAATTCATTTGAGCTGCTTTTAGTTTCATTTGGGTCACCTTTGCATTTATGTGTGACTTCCATGTTAGACGATGATCAAGATGAACACCGAGATATTTTACTTCAGTGTGTTAAGGTATAGTTTGGTTATTTTTTTGTATAGGTGGGCAGGTTTCTTTGCACAATGTAAAAGTAATGTGTAGACATTTTTGTTCGATAATTTTTATCCGCCATTGTTTTAGCCATTGTTCCAACTGGGGTATATAATCTAGCAAATTGCGGGTGGCTTCTTGATGGCTTTTGTGAACACTTAGAAAAGCTGTATCATTAGCGAATGTTGATATGTTTATGTTACTGCTTACCGGCAAGTCAGAGGCATAGATCAGATATAACACAGGACCGAGGATGCTGCCTTGAGGAACTCCGGCTTCAATGGTTTGCTGAGGGCTTTGAAAATTACCTTCTTTAACAACAAATTTTCGCTCAGTTAAGTAGCTTTCTAAAAGTTTAAGGATGTTTTCGGGTAGGTTTTGCTTTAGTTTATGTATTGAACCTTCGTACCATACTTTATCAAATGCCTGAGAAAAATCGATGAAGAGCGCAGACCAATATTTCTTTTCTTCGAAGGTTTTTCTAACCACGTTCACGAGTCTATGTGTTTGTTTAATCGTACTATGTTGTCTCCTACAACCGAATTGGTGGTCTGGAATGCATCCAGTACGATTCAATATGGGTGTAAGCTTAGTCATAAGTAGCTCTTCAAATAGTTTTGACATGTTAGACAACAGGACTCCACCTTCGTATGATCTTTTCCTGGTTTAGGTATTATGGTAATCAGCGAAACCTTCCACTCTGCGGGATAGCATTTGAGGCGCAAAACACTGTTAAAAATAAATAGAATTATCCGTTTTGCAGTATAGGGTAGCTCTAAGAGCATTTTATTGCTCATTTTATCAGCGCCTGGAGCTTCTTTCGAGTTTAAGCCCGCAATATAGTGTTCAATCTCACGAATGTTGAACCTCAAAGTAACATCTGGTATAGCGAGGACTGGTGGCAGCTCAACTATAGTATCAGACGTATTTGGAGTAAATACTTTCTGCAAGTGGTTTACAAACAGATTACCTTTTTCAGTGTCAGTTCTTGCCTAGTATCCATTCGAAGCTCGCAATGGAGGCTTATATATCACTGGTTTCTTGAGGCCTCGGGCTGCTCTCCATAGCGAATAGTCTGCTTGAGGTGTTGCGTCGAGCCCATTCAGAAAGTTTTGAAGAGAAGCGGTTTTTTGATATTCTAGTAGAGTTTTCAGCTGAGGGGATCTGTAGCGTTGCCATTCTCCACGAACTCTCCTTTTGTCGGATAAAAGCCGTTCTACTTCTGCTGAAAAAATTTGGCTGCCCACTTGATATAACATTTAACCGCATTTTTGAAATTGTGTCAAACAAAACGCGACCCTTTGGCGTGATGAGGCGAGATCCCCAGAACGGGTGCTTAGCGTTGTAATCACCGGCGGCCAAAAAGCGTGTGCCTAGTGAATTAAAACATCTACTATATTGATTTTCTGTAATAGAGTACTTGGGAGAAGAGTAAATTAATGAAATCACCAGGTTTTGATGAAAAGCTTCAATGCAGATGTTAGTTGCTTGAAGATAGTCTTCACAATGATCACTCATTAAGTAGTGTTTTAGTCGCGATTTTATTAGTATACCCGAGCCACCACAAGCTCTACCTTGGGGGTTCTTTTGTGTCGTAGAGAGTATATCCATTGATTTTAAAAAAACTTCTAGCAGTCAAGTGTGTCTCAGAGATAAGCAAGACTCAAGAGATAAATGAGAATTGTAACGAAAGCTAAAAGTCGTAAGACGTAGATCAGAAAATGTGCAGAGTACTCTGTTAAATGTCTAAAAGCAATTTAAATTGCCTTCAGATAATGTGCAGACTATTCTGATATTAATCGGATAATATTTCACACAATGTGGAGAAACGTCGTACCAGAAAACTGTCTGCTGTTCCGCCAAATGTCTGAGGGAATTTTAGAGAACTAGGCTTATTGTCTGGTAAAGTCTCAGATTTTTTCTAATGCTAGACATGTCGGCCAAAATTGTTTCCTGGGCATCAACATGCCAAAGAAACGCCAATACACGTAAGCCACAGACAAATTCCTTATTTAAAATATTGCCGCATTGAAAAAAACATGCTTCTTGGACGTTTCAAATTGTCATCTCGTAGTAAATTTCATTTACATGCAAAACAAAAACAACAAACTTGCCAACCCATAATAAAAGACTAAAATTGAAAAGTCGTTATAGTGCTGATTTACACTGGGAAACATTGTTTCCCGAAAACATAATTTTTCAGTGCAAAAGAGCGAGATAGGAATACAAGTGGTATATATATCTATTTCATCACTCTCACGCAAAAGAAAATATTCGACGACAAATGTTTCCCAATGTAAACAGCGTCATATTAAGACACATTTTAGAACGCTGTTGTGAACTCCCTAAGTATGTATTGAATTTTGTAATAAATTGACTGGTTAAATTTTTACAGCCTTATTTATAAAAAATTTATTATGTTTATTAAAAGTTTATTTGACAATTATTGTATAGAAAGTTGTCAAATAAGCCCTTAATAAACATAAAATATTTTTTATAACTAAGGCCGTTAGAAAATAGAGATAATTTTTATAAATAAGGCAATTATACTTTTATTCTAAACGCAAAATAAAATTTTATTGAAGAGAAACAGATATACTTAAATGATTAGAATCAGAGTCTGACAACAAGTACTCAAAAAATAATATACTTAAGGGATTTACTCTTAATTTTATTAACTGCGTATAGTCATAATTGTTGTACAAATAATCCGTACGCACATATACATATTTGCTTTCAAACAAGTATAATTATATCCGATTCCAACACACAAATGCATATGTACTTCATTTATCCGAAAAACTTAAATACTCAACAACTATAAATTGAAACGCACATGAGTATTGGAAGTATTAAGTATCTGCCATAATTATACTTAGAGTATTTTTATACTTAGAGAATGTATATTTATTCGGATAAAATGAAAATACTTGAAAGTATTTATTCAACATACCCCCCCGTATGCGTTTGTGTGTATGAAATGGATGTAGCACATGATTTGGCTGTTTCAAAACATTAATCAGGTATGGGACTATTTCTTCATTTCCAATAAAAATAACTTTTATATTTAAATTACAAATTTATACATAAATAAAACCATTTAAAAAGAGTATTTCAATTAAAATATTTTTAGACAATACGGAAATATTAGAATTATATATATTTGTTTTCCATTAACTAAAGCGCTTTTTCTTGTTGGAAGCTAAAATGCCCCAAAAAGTTATTGGTAACTCATTCTAAGATTATTTTTACAAAAATTACAACGAAAGAAAATGAAGTAAAAATACATACTTCTAAAGCCTACAGTACACGGAATGTAAGAAGCCACATGCGTATGTGGGTCTGACGTCACCAGAATTTTCAGCATATTGGTTGCATTTTTTATACAAGTAGTAGTGGCTACATGCTGTAAAATTTTGATAGTACACTGCATGTATTTTTGTCCCAAAATTCAAATGCAACATATGTGGCCGAAGCGGACACATTTGCAGAAGCAAAACATGTGTAAACATCTGAATAGTTACATGTATGTTACTAGTACACGGCATGCAGCAGATGGACGGGTTTTACATATTAGCATGTGCGAAAGCCGTATGTTTATGAGGATTTCTAGTACACGGCATTTGTATTCTTCTATTCGAGTTGTAAACAATAATTTTTCTGTTTTATTAAAAACTTATTGAAATGTCGAAGAGAAAGTGGGCTGCTATTGCTATTTTGGCCACGGATATTTAAAATGAAGAAGGGAACGACGAACATCACAAATGCGAGACATGGACGAGAAATTGGTTAAAAAAGCGCGATACGAAAAGGTATTGTGCAATATTAATGTATGAATTGCGTCCTGAAGATATGGACAACGTACATTTGTTAAATATACCCTTTTAAAATGTTTTCGGGAACGGTACTAATTGGAAAAGTTTTTTTAAATGAATGTTTTTGGACAAGGCTGACGGTTCTCGAGATAGAAGCCTGTGGTGCATTAGATTTCGATGACAATATAATTTAATGGATATAAAAGTGGGCTGTGCCACGCCCATACGAACGAAATATATTATATCTTGAAAGCTATAGCAGTCAGAGTATTCAAATTTGGTATGGACTATTTCGAGAGCAAGATATGAAGTATGTCAAAATATTGTTAGAATAGGACCGGGGGAAGGAGCACTCCCCATACAAAGTAATAAATTATAATCGTATATCTTGAAAGCTATAATAGCAAGAGTCTTAAAATTTGGTATGACTTAATCTGAAAACAAGACACGGCGAGGTAGTTGCGAAGAAAGGGCACCCCCCATACAAAGTAAATAGCGATTCCGCTTAATCTGGAAAGCTAAGATAGTAAAAGCCTTTAAATTTTGAAATTTGATATGGATTAATTTGCAGACAAGACACTATCGTAGGTAAAAAACTGGCGGAGAAGCTACGAGGAAAGGGATATTCCCCACACAAAAGAATTAGTAATTACTTGCTATTTTGAAAGCTATGTTAGTAAGAGTCTTAAAACTTGCTACGGGTTAATTTGAAGACAATATACGAAGATAAGTAAAAGACTGGTGGTGTCGGTGCGGGGGTAGGGGTACTTCTCATGCAAAATAATCAATAATGACACTATACAAGAAAAGAAATACCAAATAGTACCACTATATTTTTTGATCTGTTATGATTGCCTACTGCGAAACCAGACGAAATTTAAAATTATATGAGTAAATAGTTTTCTAGATTTGTTTAATTTTAGATATTTGAGAAATCTGCTCTACCGCTTTTATCGTGGGTTGCGAACGAACTATTTAGTTTTGTAGAAAAATAAATCTAAAAAAGCTTAATTAGTTATATACTCAAATGTTGCGGATTTATTCAGACCGCAATGATAAACAATATTTGTTCTTTGTGGAAAATTCATTTTTCTTATGTTTATAAAAAATAAAAATTATCATATTTATTACTGCATCATGAAGATAAGTATAAAGGTGGAGGTACATACCACGCGTTAAGCGGCAACGCTTTTCTTACTTTTCGAACTTTTAACGCTTTAAGAACGGCAAGTTACACACCACGCTTTTGATGCTCTTCTGCTTATACAATTTCAAGCCTTTGCCGGCTAAATTTTGTCTTGCCTTTAAGATTTATTTTTCTTTATATATTTAATGCAGTTTTCATCCATTTTTTAATAAAAAATTAATTTCTAATAATTTATTTCCATTAAACAAACATTTTAGCATATGAATCTGTCATTTTGTATACGACGCGTGAAAGTTGAAGAATGTTCAACCTTTTGCGAGTTACGCGCGTCGAAACTTCGCTTTGTATCTTGCCTTATGGAAACACACTATTTCAACTTTTTTGACAGAAGTCTGTAACGCATTAGCGTATTTAACGCATGCTATGTACCTGCACCTTAATTCAATTGAATAATGCTATATAATGCTAATGCAACACAAAATCATTTTATTGTATAGGCTTTAGTAAAACTTGTTTATTTCTCTGTAAAAACCACATAAAAGGTGACTTGTGAAAAATAGAGTATTCTATTTAACAGGCAGGTAAACCAAGCTTGACAGCAGCTCGTATATAAATATACTATAGTATAATAAACATAAGATATGATAAAAATCGAGGATTAAGATTAAATTAAGAAAATAAATTATAGTTTAAAAAATCTTAAAAACACGCTTTAATAACAAACGGAACTAAAGAATAGAAAATAATTTGTTCCAGAAATCCCAATAATCAATTATGACTAATTAATTTTTAATACGAGTAAGATTAAAATAAAAATTAAGTTATGTATTAACAAAATAATTCACTTATAGTAAAAAGGATGGGGGGCAATTTTCTATATACTGTAACATTTAACATAAAGCGCCCCACGATTTTTTACTATAAGTGAATTATTTTGTTAATACATAACTTAATTTTTATTTTAATCTTATTAAAAATTAATTAGTCATAATTGATTATTGGGATTACTGAAACACTTCATACTTAAAAACTATTTTCTATTTTTTAGTTCCGTTTGATATTAAAGCGTGTTTAAGTTTTTTTAACATGTCATTTTTATATTAAATTTGAAAGTTCTCAATTTTTTAAAAATTCAAATTTAATATAAAAAGCAGAAATGCCGCGTTTTAAAAACGTCCGTGTGGCCTCAGTCTAAATTACAACTTTTATCAATTATACTACTAATAATTAATTTTATAAAAACCTCTTTACATATTTAATTCGTGAGTTTTTACTAACTGCATTGAAACTTCTAATAATAAATATGCATAAACATATACACAAACCAACCAAACGAAAAATTCCTACAAAATTTGCTAGGAAACACCCAACTGGCAACGCTTTCAATGGGTACATACATTTAGAACATGTTCTGACAAAAATTCTTGCTGTTACATATTTGTGACAGCTACATGCGCATGTAAAAAATATTGCACGTGTCACAATTCACATGTAGCAAGGTATTACACGGCATGTGAAAAATACACATGGGTGTATGCGTATTGATAGCTACATGTGGTACACATACGAATCTTTACTTCATGTGAGTGTCCCAAAAAGTGGAAGTACGCGGCATGTAGCAAATGTAGCTTCATGATGACGTCAAAATTACGTCAGAGCCACATGCGCATGTGGATTTTTACATTTCGTGTACTGTAGGCTTAAGGGTAATAATGTTAAATTCATACATACACAAAACGGCAAGAAAACAATTAAGTTTTGACCCGTTTGTTCTTGTAAAAAATGCTCAATGACTTGATTTGTGCAAAAATAGGTATAAACAAAAATAGAACCACAATAAAATTGCTCTTGCCAATGATAAACTTCCAACAAAATACATAAAGGAACACTGTTTGCATTTTCACCTCTTATACGATTTGGTTTTCATTTCAAAACAAACACTCCCAAAAAATGGTTACTATAAAAATTAAACACCAAATGCTTACATCGTGGTAATAGCAAAACTCAAAAATATACCCAAGCAACAATAACAATCTTAAAATTTTGTGTGCGTACTTTACTGAAATTCACCCCTTTCAACAGGTAGGACCTGCATTAAATGCTTTTGTTGTTGTGAAATTAGCAAACAAAATTATTGATAAATAATAAGACCATCACTATATAATTTCTATGCAGCTGTTAGTGACTTTGTTTTGACCTGCTTTGCACAACAAATTGGAAAAAAAATAAAAACGAAATAAAACATGCACACTTGCTGGACAAAAGCATTAATGAATATGACGCGATGGATTTTCCCGCAATTAGTGTATTTGAAATTAAAAGAAAAAATTATTAGCTCACATTTATGAATGTTGTGATCAATGTATTTTAAGTAGGGATGTAACGAATACCGATACCGATACCGATATATCGGCGATACTTCAGAGTTTCCGATACATCGGTATCGACGATATTTTGCTGTCGATACACCGATACTTTTAAAAAAAATTTCAGAGTTTTTTTTTAAGAAATAATTTATTTTTGTTCGATTTTACCGTGAATTAAATTCACTTCGTTATTTTTTAAATCTTATTAATATCAATTTTAAAAATTAATAATATTTTATGCTGTTATTTTGTAAAAAAAATATTTATTTTTTGTTAATTTTACCATGAATTCAAATTCAAGTCGTTGTTTTTTAAATCTTATTCCAGCAAAAAAAAGATACTCCAAAGAAGTCATGAAAATGTAGAATTCGCGATCTGAAAGTATTGCAAATTTGGATAATTTCTAATTAGTTTTACATATCCTTGCCAATGCAAGAAGTTCTGTTTTTCGATTACCAATCACCGAATTGGAAGCGATGTTAGGACAAATTTCTTTTTCGGTATTCTATAATGATTTTTCCTCAAGGAAAAAGGATACAAAATCACCCATTTTCACAATTTTTTTTATGCGAATTTAAACTCAGAACTGTATTTTCATGTAAATTTAAGTGAATAAATATAAACTTAGAAGTCTTTTAATAATTAAGCTATAAAGCTATTTAGAAGAATATTAGTTAATAAATGCCCTTTAAAAAATCTATTTTTTAAAAAGCATGGCGGGTATTTTTTTAAAATTATAAAGGAATTAAATATGTTTACTTGCTTTTGTACTAATTATCTGCATATTTTTAATATAGATTTTTTGGAAGCAAAGAAAATGTAGCTCCTTAAAAATTACTTCCAATGTTTTATCAATTGTAAATATTCTCTCTTATAATGTAGTTTTGTATAATAAAAAATTGCGCTTGAGTTTTGCTAATCTAAACTTGACCTTAATTTCAATATTCGTATCGGTATCGGAATCGGTATCGGCGATATTTATTTTTAAATATCTTTATCTGTATCGGATCGGCAAAACGGCATATCGTTACATCCCTAATTTTAAGCTTTGGCGCTAAATAGGTCAGTTTCAGTGTGACTTAATAAGAATCTTTAAAACTACTTTTGTTAGAATATTTAATTCAAAAATTCAATGGAGGAGTTCACGCAACATTCGGTAACTGTTTACTCGTTAAATTGGTCAAATTTCCATATATTTTGCTGTCAAACATTTTTTAAAATAAATTTTATAGCAATAAAATATATCGAAAATTTTACCAATTTAACGAGTAAAGAGTTGCCGAATGTTACGTAAACTCCACCAATATTAATTTGTGTAATTATAATTACTAGATAACTAATATTTTGTAATTTGTAAAGTGATAAAATATTTCGAGTAAATATATGTATATGTAGTTACAAATGTTTTTAGCAGTCAAGCATTATTAAATCGTACTTGCCATCCCTGTCATGCAATCTGTTGAACAGCAAATAGAATACTCTTGTAAATACTTATGTGTATCCGGATAAATACTTGAGAGTATTTTTATACTTGTGTGTATGATTGTAGCTGATACAGAGTATAATTTTACTTATAGTCGTTTGTGCTGCGTAATTTAAATAATCTGTATGCACATAATCGTTGGTTGTTTGTATTTATACGTATTCGGCTTAAGCTTGAAGAGTATTTTTGCGTATGCGGATGATTTTTATTTGTAATTGTACGCATTTATAGTTGTTTGACAGCCAATACTCAAAGAGTACTTAAAACGACAATTATGTCATTCTGTGAGTAGAATCACATTATTTTTTAGTGATATACTCGTATGTACATATGTACATACTAAATATTCCCAAATATAGGAGTAGCTATTAAGTACTCATATATCGATGGCTTAATATAAAAAGGGCGTATCTCAATTTTTTCCGAAATCGAGTGTTTAACGTTTTCTGGTAGCCAACTTCTAAATACATCATCCCTAAAAAACTAAGTACGCCATTGTTGAAAATAACCATGTTATGTCCACTTAAAAACTATTTTTTGCATGTAAGTGTTCTAGTTTGTGTTCTGTTTTTTCCTTCTCCTGTAAAACAACGCAAGTTACGCCTTTTTATATTAAGCCATCGATATACACTATTTTAGCTGGCAACTTTTGGATGGTAAAGTTTTACTTTTTAGTATTTTTAAGAGTAATCTTACAAAATTTCTTTTTACTCTCTCTCGTTGAAGGAAAGTAATAGGAAAGTAAATGAACGAAGCTAATGACTTTTATTTCTTATAATTTTTCTTTTTAATGCTATAATATAACTTTTTTAAACAAATTCTATATTAATTTCACTTTTTGTATACTTTTACTCATGAATTCAACTTTTTTCTTCTGTTTATCTTTCAAACAGTCAGCTGTTTAACAACTTGCACAATTTGCACGAAGAAAAAGTCTGGGTTCCCAGTTGTAAAAATACCCGTTACGTAATCGCTGATGTAAGCAATATTTAGTAGAATGCTAGACAGGTCAATATTCAGCTTGAATATATGTATGTATGTGTTTGTGTGTGTTTGTTTATAAAAAATAGATACACATATCCCTGCAGACAAAATGACTAGTATGTGGTTAGAAATATACTAGTTGCTTTTTTATTCAGACTAGTTGCCTAACTGTCCTTTTTCCATATATCGAACTATCGATTTTAACATTAGGTTGTCATAGGAGCCCAACTAGTTCATTTGTACATAGTTATATGCTAGTTGAAATACTATTTATTATAGACTAGTGCGCTTACTAGTTTCTTTATTTATAGTTTTTTAAATATTGAAAAACATTTGGCTCAACCGGGGTATGAACACACAGTCCTCATATTTCAAGGCACGTACTCTGTCCACTGAGCCACTTTCTACTTATTATATTTGGAGCTAAAATTTCGTTTTATGTATTTACACCTGAAAATATGTCAATATGCAACGTTATGTCAATATGTAACGTTACAACTAGTAATATAACTGTCCCAAAACGTAACTAGTTGTACATTTAGCTGCAGGGATACGGAGGGGAAATATTGAAGAATATCAAAATGCTTTTGATTTTCATAACAAACGCACACAAACACATATATTGAAGCCTAAATATTGAATTGTCTAGCGTTTGCGTTAGATGCTCGCTTATAACTCTACGTCTCCACCTAACTTGAAATGCTGTTGTAACTTGAAGTTATTAGTGCGTTGTTAAAACAATTGCACAAACAACTAAGTTATAACCTGAAAAAAGCATTAACTTGAGCGGTCTACACTTAACATTAACTTGAAGTTAATGTTAAGTTAAGTTAGGTGTATACTGCAAATAACGTCATCCTGACATCATTGATAATTATCTAAGTAATTCGTTTCATTTACTACTGGGAACGCTTTTCGTGCAAATTTGGATCCCGCGAGATCCCAACGTATAATCGATAATAAATTTACACATAAAACAAATTAGCTAAAGATTTCCTAACAGAAAAAAAATAATAATTTCAATTCATAATCTTGTTCGACTTATTTTGGAAAATTTCAAGTTAATTTTTTGTTCATATCTTATTATGTTAATTGCAAAATTTTAAAAAATTTCAACTAATTTCGTTTGCTTGGACATACGAATTTTTAAAAGGTTGTATTCTAAACATTTTTTACTCAATTCTTCGGATTTTTTAGTCAAAGCGCATATTAATTTTTTTCTGTGTACTTCTGATGAGTTTTGACATGATAGAATAATAGAAGGTAGTCCATTCTCTCTTTTCGTCGCTATATTAACGTTCTGACATTTTATCGAATTATGAAAATTCATGCTACCATATTAATTTATGAATTCAATTTTTTTTTCTTTGTCTTATCCGTTTTATTTAAAAATAAAAATAATGAATAAAATACAGAAAAAAATTTGATTATTTTTACTAAATTGTGTTCAATTAAAATATTTAAATAATGATGAGTTGCCTTTTTCGGGAATGCAGTAACACAAAACACGGTGTAAAATTTTTCAACTTTCCCACAACTCTTTATGTTCAGCAAAAGTGTCTTAGTTTATTCAAGCGCAGAACATTTTAGGTTGTTTTTTTTTCAAAGAAAAACTCAAGTTTTGTTTTCCTTTTCTTTTACTTAATTTAGAGCTACTTACGTTCTACACAAAAATATAAAGAAGTAAAATAATCATTATTTCCTTTGAAAAAACCAGCTTAAATGCTTGGCGACGGACGCGACAAAAGTTGAATTTTTATGGAAATGCCCATATGCAAAAATATAATTTGACCAAATTTTCTTCTTGAAACTTTTTTGTTTGCTTACGGCAGGTGTGGAGAGGCAAATGATGTAAAAGAACTTGACAAAAACGATCTGAAATATCATTTAGTACCAATTTGTTTACCAAAAATTCCTTTAGGTTTTACGAGTATTTATACATAGATTAGAGGCCTGCACGAATATACTCGAAAGTACTCGTATGTATCTTTGTGTGTGTATGCATGTGTGTTTTTTGTATAAATGTGGGTATATATGTATCTATATAAGTATATTTGGTCGTGGCTATGTATGTACACACATATACATGCATGTATACATAAGTATATATATAAGAATATACATCTATGCACACACGGAATTCATACGAGTACATTCTACGAATACATTTGAGTACACTTTGCAGCCCTCTAACATAGATTAAATTATTTACAAAAATTACACATTTTGCATAAAAAATTCGATATTATTAGTTCCCCTTTTGTAAATGTGGCAAGATTTTGATTTAATATTTCTAAAAAACAAACTTAAAAAATCAGCTTAAAAGTCATACAGTTTTAAAATGAAATTACCTTGTATTTTTGTATCACGAGTTTTAGCTTTAAAAAAAATAAATAGAAAGAACAGCCAGCCATTCAGCCTAATTCAAAGGAAGTTTAAAGATTTCATTTACGTAGTATATTTTACGTGTCATAAAATATAGGACTAAATATTTCCACATTAATATAAGATTGAACCACTGTTAAACATTAGAGAGAGAGCTAATTGTTAGTTAGAGCAACTAAATTAAAAAAAGACTGAATCAATTAATAAAATACCGAAGTTTAAACATTTGAATATTTTAACAAATAAACACCATTATTATAAATAAAATTCGTCGGTTCATCTGTAGTATGTAAATTAATAATTTAACTAAAAAAAATTAAAAACGTGGCATACACAAACTACTACTTGAACTTGTTGCAAATATAATTATTTTAATTGCTAAAAGTCAGCCTAATTAAATTAATAGCTACGATCTACTAGGCAACTAACTAATTTACTTAATTTTATTTAAGTTCAAGCAAAACATACTATGTACAGTGGCGAGCACTTGTAGCTAGCTACATGTTTGTTTAAAAAAATTAAAAATCGGAGTAAAAAACATAAAATAAAGGAAAACCAGTTCAAGTTTTTATTTAAACTATTTAATAAAAATAATAATTTAAGAAAACAAAATTAAATTCAATAATATTTAAGGATAAACTGAAGATGAATGCAATTTCATGAAAAAGTCCTAAGTATCCACTTCTGCACGATTGAAAAAAAACCTTTTTTCTTTAAATTTTCAATATTTTGTCCACAGTCCTTTTGCTTTAATCACACTTCTGACACGTCTTGGCATACTTTCCACCAAGTTTTCAATGGTATTCTTCGGAATATTTGACCACAATGTTTTTACTCGGGACCAAAGTTCATTTAAATTTGTTGGCACGTTATCATATCGGGAAAGACGTTTCTTCAGCAAAGCCCATAAGTTTTTGATTGGGTTGAGATCTGGACTTTGCGCTGGTCATTGCATTGTTTGAAATTTTTGACTTGATACCAAATCCTTAACGATTTTGGCCGTGTGCTTTGGATCCCCATCTTGTTGAAAAACGACTTCTTCCTCCGGGTAAGCACTTTGGTCCACAAAATCGGGTAAATTATCACCTAAGATATGAAGATAATCTTGCTTTTTCATTATTCCCTCAATTTTTACCACTGGCCCAAGGTGCCACCAAGTAAAACAGGCCCAAACCATTAAGCTTCCACCCCATGTTTCATGGTTTCTTTTACTTGGTGTTTTTTAAGTGTTTCATAAGAACGGTGCCAGTAGTACTCCTTACCATCTGACTGAAAACGGTTTATTTTGGTTTCATCTGACCATATTACCCGTTTCCAGTCTTCCACACTCCAGTTTTTGTGCTCTTTACAGAACTTTAGTCGTGCTTTTACATTTTTTCCGACAGTGCTGGTTTTTTTTTTTTGCTTTATAGTTGAAGTGAGCCCGATTCTTTTAAGTGCCCTGCGTGCTGTTCACTCACTAACTGGCTTGTTTATGTTCCATGACCCGAGCATCTCTCTCTCGGTGAGCAAACTTCGTCGCGATTTTTGTGCACCTTCTCCGCTAATATTTTTTTCTTTTTCTTACCTGAAGCACAGTTCGGTGGCAAATTCCCA
The DNA here is from genome assembly GCA_956483635.1 of Panzeria rudis. Lineage (NCBI taxonomy): Eukaryota > Metazoa > Arthropoda > Insecta > Diptera > Tachinidae > Panzeria > Panzeria rudis. The sequence goes on along the minus strand of OY101449.1, from coordinate 51,165,233 downwards.
ATGTTCTCGCAATTTCACGTGCTGATTGAATGCTTTTTGTCATTTCAATAATTTTATTTTCTAAAACAGTGGAAATCTTTTGCATTTTTATTGAAAGTTAAATATTTTTGAAAAAAATAATTACAATTAAAAAAGTTTGCTACTAGCGTAAGGTATTTGTTTCATTTGTGTTACAATCAACTCAAATATTGTGCTGCCAGATAACAAAAGCTTAAGCGGGCAAAAGTGGATACATTGACTTTTTTCACGAAATTGGGCAAAACTTCGGTTTAGCTTAAGATCAAAAATAAATATTTTTTCTATCCTTTAATTGGATCATAATAAATAGTTTTGGTAGAAAACCTGGTTAATTTTTATATATTTTGTAGAATTTGAAGCGGTTTTTACTAATACATGAGATACATGTATCCACAAGTGCTCGCCACTGTACATACATAAGCATGTACACATGTACATATTGTAGATTTTTATATCCACGTTAGAAAGGTAAATTATACTTGTACAAAATAATTTGTCGAACAGAATTATCACTAATTGTGTTTGAAAATGTTCAATGGAATTGTAAAGAGATTGTTTTACGTTATTGTTCATTACATTTTAAAATCAGTTGGAACTGCAGGTGTTTTTCATTCCCGCAATTATAAGAATATAAAATTTGAAATAAAAACAATACAAAATTGAAAAAATATTAAAGAAAAAAGTATCGATACGTCACAAGCAACATCGCTCGTATCTTTTTGTTGTGACGATTACAGGAGAATGGCAATGTGCCTCGACAAAACAGCGAGTTCTACCGGTTTAACTGTGTACAACTGAACAGATATTTATAAAAGCAACGGTTATTGTTTAGTTGGAGACAGTGCGACCACCAAACGATAACTGTTAACATCATCAACACAATAACAAAATTTTTATAATAGCATTGTTATCGTCGGAAGGAAATTTGGAATATAAGTGCTTGTAGTGTTCATTATCAGTGATTAGATCAATTAATCAATCAAGCAATAAAAATTAATGTAACGACTTATTTGTTACTATTGTTGATTTTATTGTTTATATTTGAATCAAATTTGAATTGCTAATTTAAATTAAAATGATCGCCAGTGAGACTATTCTTCATAGCCACCATCATCGTCATCATCACAGCCAACAACATACTAAACATTACAATGAATCTATATTTAAGCAACAAGTGGGGCACGATGCTGTTGATTCTAATGAATTGGCACGAAATACCACCGTAAATGCATTTAATCTATCACATCCCATGGTGCCTTCACCCACTAATGTAACCGCTCTTGACAATGACAATGTGAATGAAATGTGCAAAAATAGTGGCGAATTGTCCACAGAAGAGAACAGTGCCACATCTAAAAATCAAATCGAAAAGTTACAAGAAAAATTTGATAAAATGAGCTCGAATTCGGTGAACGATTTAGTCGCCAGTCATCCAAATGCTGAAAGTGAAAAGTTTATACGAACATGTGTTGATGAGATAATAAAATCGGCCGTCTTTGATGGAACTAATCGCTCCAACAAAGTTGTACAATGGCATTCGCCAGAAGAGCTGAGAAAACTGTTTGATTTCAAATTGAAAAATGAGGCTGAATCAGGCGACACATTATTCGATTTACTACAGAAAACCATTGAATTTTCTGTAAAAACTGGACATCCATATTTCATAAATCAATTGTATTCTGGACTCGATCCTTATGCTCTTGTTGGACAATGGCTAACTGATGCTTTAAATCCTAGTGTCTATACTTATGAAGTTGCTCCAGTATTTACGCTAATGGAAGAAGAGGTTTTAGCTGAAATGCGACGTATAGTTGGCTTTCCCAACTCAAGCGACGGTGATGGCATATTTTGTCCCGGAGGTTCAATCGCAAATGGTTATGCAATAAGTTGTGCTCGCTTCTACAAATCACCAAATTCAAAGGTAAGTTATTATACATACATATGTATGTATGTAGTTGTATGTATATGTATGTATGTTCATAAGTATTTACATACATACATACATACTTATATTTTATAAAATATGTACTGTACATATTGCTATGTAGGTATATGAAAAATATACAAAGAAATTTTATTAATGTATGTATTTAAATTCGTGTGTGCTACAATCATAGAATATACACTTTATATTATACATACTTTCATATGTATGTATATAACTAAAAAAGAATATAAATACTTAAGTATGTATGTATGTATATACATACATATGCACATATGTAGCAAAATAGAAACAAATATGCAAAAAAACTTGCTTTAAATTGAAATACTAACTGATCTTAAATTAAAATTCAACAAAAACAAATCTTTAATGTCAAAAATATTCATACATGCCCAGGCAGCAAAATAGTCAGACGTCTGCCAGATGTCTGAAAGAAACGTTGACAAAAAAAGTCAGAATCGTATACGAGTTCTATCAGACAGCGGCGCCAAAAAGCCAAATGCAAAAAGCAATTTCTAACGCATTTGTATATTTTTATTATAAAAATTTATAAAATATGAAAGGTGAGCGTAGTTTTAGTAAACTGAAACTAATACCTAAAATTATCAATCCTTTTCTGTAACTCCAGTCGATTAAAATCGTTTCGATTTGACAAAACTAGCGGCATTAGTTTTTCATTTTTTTTTTAATTTTGTATTATGTTGAGCCACAAATATCATATCTGAACGAAAATTATCGTATATGGGCAGCGTTGCCATAACTTCTTTTTAAAAAACTGCAAATTTAGAATAAAAAAACTGATTTTCACGTAAAAAACTGCACTCAAAAAAATCCAAAATATAGTACCTATATACATTTGCTCAATTCACAACCTGTTGTAAGTGTTGTAGGTCGTCAGGCTGTACAACAGTTGTATAATTGTTGTTGCTAATTTCCATATAAACATTTGCTACAACACCTACAATATTTTTTTCCTTATGTTTATTGAATGTCGTCGAATAGGAACAGGAATGGATAAGCTTAGAAAAAAAAAAACTTTTTTTGTAATGGGTAGTTGATATACTAGCAATTACAAATATTATACGGAATGCAAAAAACTCGGCAAAAATCATGCAAATGACGAAAATTCGCAAGAACTTGCTAACATCGAAGAAACAATAAAGTTTTATATGAACTAAAAATCGGTAAAACTGTAAAAAATCCAAGAACTGAAAAAAAATCACTATTATCGCGAAAATAGCGAAAAATTACAAAATTGCAAACAAGCTCTAAATTAATTAAAAATAGCTAAAATTGTATGGAATGCAAAAACCTATGAAAAAAATCGCGAAAATTACGATAATTCTCAAAAACTTGTTAACATTAAAAACATAGAAAAATCTTATATTGATTAAACATTGATAAAACTGTAATAAATCCAAGAACCGGATAAAAAATCACTTATAGCGGAAATGTGCGAAAAATTGCAAAACTGCAAACAAGCCTTAAAATTGCTTAAAAATAGCTAAAATTGTAGGGAATGCAAAAAATTAGGAAAAAATAGCGAAAATGACGCAAATTCGCGATAAAAGTATTTTTTATTTAGTTTTTGGTTTTTTAACAGTTTTACCAATTTTTTAATCAATATCAGACATTGATATCTTTTTAATCTTACCAAGTTTTTGCGAATAATCTTCATTTCCGCGATTTTTTCCGAGCTTTTTGCCTTCCTTACAATTTTAGCTATTTGTAAGCAATTTTAAGACTTGTTTGCAATTTTGCTGTTTTTCGCGTATTTTCGTTTTTTTCGCGAAAAAGTGTTTTTTTAGCCACTTCTTGTATTTATAACAGTTTTACCGATTTTTAGCTACTCTCAAACTTTTCTGTTTTTAATGTAAAGTTTTTGTTTGAAATTTTTTTTGACACTACAGAGCGTTCACATAGTTGTAGTTAATACAATGTACAATCTACAGTAGGTTGTGAATTGAGTAATTATGTATTTTAAAATTTTTCTTATTAAAACAGCACTCCTTCTTCAAATGCATCCACATCAGAACAGCCTGCGGCGCAAATTATCGTATTGTTCGTCAAAAAACCAACAAGGTACGGATCGTGTGCGTTGAAGGTGACGAAAATGTTTGCGTTGTTTCTAATCTCTAATATGAACTATAATAGCAAATGGAATTGGAATACATATAGAAAAACACAACTTTCTTAGACCTATATGAGTGTGAATTCCCTCTTGCATTACACTATCGCATTAAAAAAGTAAAATTACGGCTTTAAAAATTGGAATTAATATACAAAATTTGAGAGCAAAATATAAAAAATGTAAAAACTGCAAAATCTGCACAATTTGTAGAATAACAGGTTTTTTAAGCAAAAAACTGCAAAACTGCTCAATGCTTAGAAAAACTGAAAAATGCAGATAAATCTGCACATTTGGCAACGCTGTATATGGGTGATTCTTTTCTAAATGTCATTTTTCATGTACCTGCACTGTTCTGTCTTACTGGTCAAAATTATCAATCTATTAATGAATGTTTTATATAAATTCGCACCTCATGAATATGTTCCGGCAAATTTTTCGAAATTGGAAATAGAAGTCGACAGAAAACTTGCAATAAATGTCAGCTCCGTGGCATTGCTAACATCGAGCACACAAAGGTTAACGTACCCCCTTGTTCTGAACTTTGTGACAATTGAAAAAATTATAAGAAATAACAATTTTTACATTTTAGGCAATGTAAAAATTGTAATTTTTTTATTTTGTCACAGAGCTTAGAATAAGGGGGTTAATCTAAATTCCCTGAGATCAGGCAACGATTTCAAACTTAAAAATGCTCTCATGAAAGCTTGCCGAAACCGAGTTTAGCTGTAATTCCTTGCAGGCACAGAAATGTAGTTTGTATTCAATTACTAAATTCATTAAATCAAATAATTAAAATTTTTTTCTTTATTGAAATAATATGATATTGATGAAACAAAATAAATAAAAATATTCTAAAAAAATTCAAACAACTGGTTTGTTTTTAATTTTACCACATCTTTAGCATTTAATTTATTTTGAACTGGAAAAAAGCTCATTTAAAAATATAGAAAAAAGCAAACGATGACTATTCTTAAAAAAAAATTGTATGCCACCTTCAAAACTTCTTCCATATTTTGAATATAAAACTAGGAAGAGTTATTAAAAATAAAAAGCGTTTTCATAGTTTTAGCAGGCTCCCAACATTGACGATAGAAATAATAAGTCAAACAAAATTATTCATCAAGCCATCATAGAAAGACAATAATAAAATTTTAAATCAGATTCCAAAAGATGTTTGTTAAAAAAATATATCATATTTTTCCTGTTGACTAAAGGGCGCAGAAATCAAATCTCGCTCCACACTAGCCAAAGGCTAGGGCCGGCGCTGCTATCAGACTTCTAACACAAACATATGTATATGAAGTGGTTGACACGAATTCTTACACACATGTCGTTTTTCCGACACTTCTGATAGAAATCTGACAGATATCCGGGGAAAAGTCATGGGAAATTCTGCTGTGTTAGCCGACATTCGTATTATGTACTGACAGATGTGTGAGAGAATGTCGAATGCAATTCCAATCGACTAATCGTACAGAGTTCTTATAGAAATCTGATTGAAAAATAAATGAGACCTTTACATATAAGGGACTTTTCACCCCCCTCCGTAGCACTTTTTACAAAATTTTCAGTGTAAAGTATCTAATCCGTAACAAATCTTTAACACCCCCCCCCCCCCCCTGGAGCGTTACGTAATATGTGAATGGCCCCTAAACTGCCTTTTATTTGTTTTATTCGTACATACATATGTACTTATGTACGTACGTATCGTGGCCTAACCACAAAAATAACATAAATGACATATATTTCGAAAATTTCTTTTTGATGCAGAATTGTTGTAAGGCCTCTAACACGTGGGCTGGTAAAATATTGAATCGAAAATATTGATAGTTACAGAGATACAAGGCTGCCAATTTTAACGTATATCAAACCCACATTTTGTTGGGACCGCAAAAATAATGTAAGTGGCATAGTAAGTGGCATAAACAAATGAATTAATTATAAATGTCAATCAATATACATATGTATGTATATCGTCATAACTCAAAATTTGTTATTTTTGAGTTGATAATGTAGAATTATTCGCCATATCGTTCTTCATATTGTGTAACAATTTTATATAAATATCTTCTATTTTCAAATCTTCAGAGAAGAATGACATTTTCTTTCTTAATTAAGTTGTATGTAAATTGAAAACTTAAAACTGGTTTTCTGTAAAACTAGGTTTTCTGAGTTATGGCAATGTTGCAGCAATTGAATGATATATACAAACATACATATGTATGTATTACTACGTTTATACGCCGGGCATATACGCAAATAAGAACGTAAAATACTTCAACATACTTTTTTGTTGTCATTTATTAAATCAGTGAATATTTATTAATTAATTAATATAAGCGAAGGGTACTACTCTCACTTCACGCGAAACTACTGATATTTCAAACTTAAAATGGCTCTATTATTATCATATATTGCACTTGTTAAAAATATATACACACATATATTAAGAAAAAATACTATTTTTAACACTCATTTCATTTTTAACGTAATATTTATTATTTAAACTAATTAAAAAACTGTTTAAAAAAGTTCTGTCTTGGACGTACGTTTGTCTGTATGTACGGATTCTGTATGTGGTCACGATAACGACCGAAAGACTTCACTAATCGAGTCCTTTTTTGTTTTTTACTCTTCAGTATAATTAGGAATAGAAGCCTATTTAATTTCACGGTCTAACTCAATGTGGTTTAATTGATGTTAAGTAAACTAAATATCGACTGGTTTTCTTAGTATTTTAGTATAACTATACATATCTATATCTATATTTATACATATCTATATCATGTTTTATACATTATTACATACACTTTTACAAATAATCAATTTTATCGTAATAAATTAGATTATGAGGCGTGCCCTTTTGGATTTTCCAAACTAAATATTAATATACAGTAATTTTGACTTAGCTGCACAATCAACTTTTCACGATTTTTAGTGCAGATAAGTCAAAAATGCTGTTAACTTAAATTATGTAGTGTGTGCAGTTAACTTTGATTTTTTGTATGAAAATAATTTAAAACTGCAAAAAGTATGTTAAATGAGCAGGTATACAAAGTACACTTAAAAAAGTATTTTGAAGAATAATCACAGAAAACAAATATTTTGCGCACTTAAGTCACAATGAAGCTAAGATTGATTTTTTGTATTAAATATGTAGTTTTGAAATGCCAAAAATTGCGCCAGTGACTGACATTGAACAATTGTATGTATAATGCATATTAATGTATTGGAAGACTTTAATAACGAACTAAATTTAACTTTTAATAACTAACGTTTACGCAGAATATTGGATTTGACCACATAAAACGTCATCGGTCCAGTGGTTTTGCTAAGTTTATGATTTCTTTATACAGTGAGGTAGATAATTCTAATGGTGCTATCGAAAAAAAAAATTATTTAAAATAAAAGCGGAAATCACTCTTGGTGGCATATTTGCACCTCGAGGATATAAACTATCATTTTCTGCTCCAAAGAATGAGTGTCTTCTTCAAACATGTAGGAAATACATCCATACATACATATATTATATATAACTATCTAATTTGTCAAATGTACCATAAAAAACTACTTTTAACTATATATCCTAGACTTGCATGACCTGCAAGGTCTGCATTAGCAGTTTCCTACGAAGGGCGATTTCCCCTAAAGATTTATTTGTTGAGGGTTAAGCATAGACATTGCATTTCATTGGTGCTTTACCAAATTATCAGTATACTTAAACCATTGTTCAATTCACAAGCTCGTATTAACGTCGTATGTGTTGTATAATCGTCTAATTATACAATATTGTATTTTTGTTGTTGGTAATTTTCATACAAAAGTGCATTATAATTATACGATTGAATTTTATATGTTCTTCAAATAGTTGTATTGAGGCCAGGTCTGGGAATATTCTATTTGTTAGATTAATTTGTAAAAATATTTTATATATGTGATAAGTAACACCAGAAGATACATTCTTCTGAATGATAAATATATAATTGATTCATTTCAATTTAATTTTCAAACTATTTTAATCAAAATTGCTTGTCGCGAAAAAATTTATTCTATTTGGCGAAAAACTAAAACTCCCAAGCCTGATTTCATTTCATGGTATCAAATTAAGGTGAATTAATACCAGGTGGCCTCGAGAGATCAGGCGACTACGAATTGTGTAACATATTTAAACTGCCAACTGCGTTAATGTGTCAGCTTTTTTCACATCCCAAATATAAATTCAGCACGGTGAATTTATATTTGGGCTATCAAAAACCTGATATATTAACACAGTTGACAGTGCATATATGGAAACATTTTCTAAGTCACCTGATTAATTCGCCTTGCCTTGGTTTAAATTAAATTGACATTTAAGATACGACAAAATAACGATACAACAAATTTGTATGTTCACAAGCACATAAACAAGTGTCGTCTTTTTTTAAACGATAAGACATACGACTCAGCTTGTGAATTGAACACATATTTTGAAAAGTTTTAAACCTCTTATCTTATGCACAGACTTTCAAAAACCATTTGAGAATTTACAAATAATTATTTTTTTAATCACAATAAAATAAGCGTTAGTTACTTATACAGTGAAATGCATATAGGCATTGCTTAACTCTCAACAAATAAATATTTATAATTTGAGTATTTTTGAAAACGTAAGAAAAATGGATTCTGTTTTTTATTGGGGCGAGAAAGATGGCTAACATGGTTGCAATGAAATTTGCACAAATTTGCCTTCGTTACTTGAACAGTCCAAGAACAAATAATACAATGCCACACTAATGCGCATCAGAAAATTATATGATGTTGATGAGTGCCTAATCAGGGATTGAACTTGCGTTTTCACTCGTAATAGGCTTTGTAGACAAAGCGCACTACTTCATCTATCAATTTAATGTTAACTAATAGTATGTTTCTACTGGCATGATTTCGACAAATCATGTTGATTTATAGACCATTTACCATATATTTTGCATGCTACCAAATTACCTCAAAGTAGGTGATTTATTTTAAATTATGTCGAAAATACTCTTCGAACTGGATTTATCTATGCAACCCCGCATTGCTTTTAAAATTACTAACTCCATCCCTGGGTCATCCACCAATTGTGACTGACAATTTCGAAAAAATTACACTTAAAAGCAATTAATTAATTAATTTTAAATGTCAAACTATATATGGAAAAAAGTTCAATTACAAATGCTGCGCACACCTTATAAAGTAAGTGACTTATTCTATATAAAACCAACGAAAAAATCAAGATTTTGGCACCGATCCCCTCCGAATCAACCCAAACTCGGGATGGTACTTAAGTCTTGCACAACTAATATTTCTTCAAAACTATTAGGGGTATATTTCCAGTGGTTCCCAAATTATGATGCATTTAAAGTATGATAAAATACAAAATTTGCTTGAAACTACTTTCATATACGTGGTTATAACTTTTTTAATATCTAAGCTAGACGAATGATCCATGTCTTGTTTTAAAGGTATTATAATAGCACTTCAACCGTTATAAAAATAAAAATGTTATCACAATTATAGAAGTTGTTTTTTCATAATCCGCGATTCAGGATGATGTAACTAAGAAAATGGTATTTTTAAAATTTTCAAAAAAATTTATGTTAATGATTAACCCCTCTAATATGTCATCACTAAATCTATATGTGGTACTCTTACAGGTTCCTGAGTTATTAATAAAACTTTTAAACAAAGCAGAATTTTTAATAAAGTTTTTAGTAACACTGACGCCCTGAAGTCGAATCTGAGGTCCCTTTGGCTCGTAATCCATCAAGATTTCGAATAAAGTGCAAAAGTTGTAAAAATCTGGAAAAAGGCAGTTTTTCACAATTTAGTCGAAATGTTGAGGGTATACGAGTTAAACTGACCTCAAATTCGAGCACAGCGCATCAAAATACATATAGGTAGGTGGGTCTGCTCAAATGTACATCCCTTCATCTTCTTTTCCAATACACCGGTGCACAGGCCGCAAAACAATGGACTGTAAATTTGACGAGACCTATCTATCTATATGTATTTTGACGTGCTGAATCCGAATCTGGAGTCCGTTTGGTTCGTACAATCTCAAAATGAAGATTAAATTGCGAAAAATTGCAGTTTTTTCGAGAACTGTACCAGTTTTTCGAAATTTACCCGAAATATGAGCGAGTGCAAGCCAAACGGAGCTTAGATGCATATTCAGCAGATAAATAAACATGTAGATAGGTGAGTTTGGTCAAATGCACAAACCATTTTGTTGTGTCCCGGTATATTGACATAAAAAAAGTGGGGCGTACATTTGAGCAGACCCACCTACCTGTATGTATTTCGACGCCCTGAACCTGAATTCGAGGTCAGTTTAACTCGTATACCCTCAAAATTTTGAATAAATTGCGAAAAACAGCAGTTTTCCACATGTTTACAACTTTTGCAACGTTATTCGAAATCTGGATGGTTTACGAGCCAAACGGATTCGGATTCAGGGCGTCGAAACACATGTAAGTAAGTGGTTCTGGTCAAATGCAAAAATCAATTTTCCTTTTTTGTGTGCCGGTGTTACTAAATATTTTAATAAAATTTCCGCTCTGCTTAAAAGTTTTATTAATAACTCAGGAACCTGTAAGAGTACCAGATGGAGACTTGGTGACGACATAGTAGAGGGGTTAAATATTAATATATATTTTTTTGAATATTTTAAAAATACCATTTTTTTAGTTACAGCATCATGAATCGTGAATTATGAAAAAACAGCTTCTATAATTGTGATAACTTTTTATTATTTTTATAGAAGTTAAAGCCCTATTATAATACCTTTAAAACAAGATATGAATCATTCTTCTAGGTTATATATTAAAAAAGTTATAACCACGTATATGAAAGTAGTATCAAACAAATTGTGTGATTTTTCATACATTAAATGCATGATAATTTGGGAACCACTGGAAATATACCTCTAATTTTTTTGCTGAAATGTTATTTGTATAAGACTTAACTACACTCTAAAACACTTTTGTTGAAAATTAGGTCGATAATAGTCAGCAACACTTTACAGATTATTATCGACCTAAAATTACACACGCATTATTTTCAAACAAAATGTTTTTACAAAAAAGCGATTGGCTGCGTGCAGGTTTGAACCGCGACATCCTGACTGATAGTCTGACGTATCTATCATTTAGCCATAGCCGTATTATACTTTATGTTACATTTTTTCCACTTGGACTAAATATGTTTAATTTGAAAGGTTTTTTCTTTCATAAAATAACTACAAAAACGATGTAATTTTAGACAAGGAGAAATTTTCAACACAAATTTAGACAATAATTATCGTAAATTTGAGATAATGTTTTAGAGTGTACCATACCAAGTTTTGTTCGATTCGGAACGGGTCGGGCCCAATCACTCGTTCGTTTTATATGGAATAAGTCAAGTGCATCATTTGACTACGAAAATCACAAGCTCGGTGGAAACACTTTGAAGTAATTTGCCTATATCTACGTAATTTAAAGTTGGTGGAAACATACTATAAGTTTCAATTGACATAAACTTATGTTGAATCTCCATAACCTTAATAAGGAAGGGTTTCTGTACAAACGAACATACATATGGTGGATTATTTGTGAAGCGGACAGGGTAAACATTTTTTTCTCCGATTTTCATATTTTCTGACTATATTATATCTATATTATACCATCTATATTATACCATCGATACAGAAACAACAATTTTTTTTCTCCGATTTTCATATTTTCTGACTATATTATATCTATATTATACCATCTATATTATACCATCGATACAGAAACAACAATTTTTTTTAGTCTCCTTAACGAGATATAGGACTTTGAAATTTGGACTAAAGGGCAGGCACGCGCTACTTCGAGTGTTATTATTTATTTTTAAACCGTTACATCAATCGTTACGTCTATAATTCATTACATTAGCTCTTAAAATATACATATACGTGGATTTCAGAAAAAAAATTTTTGGGGCAAAATGTATTCAAACAAATTAAACTAAAATTTCTCAAACTTCCCCATCTTTAAATTTTTTTAATTTTTACCAAAAATAGCTTCTAGTGTATAGATGACTCGTTTCAAGTTTCATAGCATGCACGAAAGCCGTTCAGAAGTTAGACTGGTCACAGTACTTCGCAAACATAATTTAAAGGTATTTTGGCGCTTTAACTTGTCTAACTCCTGAAGGACTTTCGCGTCCACTATTAAACTTGGAACGAGTAATCTATACACTATAAGCTATTTTTGGTAACAATTTCAAAAAAAAATTAATGGTGGGAAGTTTGTGAAATTTTAGCTTAATTTATTTAAATACATTTTTCCAAACAAAATTTTTTTTCTAAAATCCATACTTATATTATATAAGTATATATTTATAATCCATACATACAAACTTATATATTTAAGAAAGCCGATTTATTGAACTATAGGCCTGATGATTTTATTTATTGTTTTGTAAGATTTTAAAACTAAATAATAAAAGTGTGCGTAATCTAAAAAAAATTTACATTATTGAAATTTTTTCAAGCTCAAATATTGTTTGCAGGTATAATTCGAATTTACAAAGAAAAAACTAAATTTCATTTTCTGTAAATGAATTCAATGAAATAGTAATTATATTGTCTAGGAACGGACCTACATACAAACAAATTTGTAAATATAGACAAAAATACCTAAAAAATTTCATTGAAAAAAACGTATTTTTTCAGTGAACAAATTGTTTAAATCTATAAAACAATTTGTCTAAATATATTTACAAATTGTAAAGAAAAAAATTTACTAAATCAAACAAAAAGATCTGCTGGATTTTCTGAAAAATATCAAACAATATTTTTGTATGAATTTATAAAACAATTATTCTAAATATATTAACAAATACTAAACAAAATAGTTTACTTAATCAAACAAAAATATTTAGTGGATTTTTTAATATATCAACCAAAATTGTTGTCTGGGTCATCATCATCATCATCATGCATTAAGCATTTATGAAATTTCACTTTGTTAAATGTGTTCAAGTCTGAATGTTTATCTAAAGACTCTAAAAGAATGAATGAGAATTAATGCAGCGACATTAACGAATTGTGTGCCCTGTGGCTGAGTGGTAGCGATGCTAGCCTGTCAGTCCAGAGGTCGTGGGTTCGATTCCTGCCATAGACCCTGGGTGTTTTCCGCAGACGAGCTAATCGCTTCGCGGGTTGTGTTTGTTATTTAAAAAAAAATTCAAAATCTTCAGTAAACAAACTTTGTACAATCGCATTCCCTTTGCTATCATTGTTGTTGTTGTTATTATTTGTGTGTGTGTCTTCATCGGGTTTGTTTTTTTACAGCACAGTTTTTCTTGTTGTTTTTGGTGCTTGCGTTCTAAATAAAAGTCAAACAAACAATTCATAGATTATGGACAGAACATTTACTGAAAATTAAATGTATTTTTAGACAAACTTTTGTTTGAAAATTTTTTGGCGATAATTTTTTCTGTGTTTGGCGATAAGGTGGTATACGTTGTCATATATAAAGAATTTGTTCTGACAAGATTATGAAAATATATGCTAAAAACCCTTATTAACGAGAAGATAGGTAACAACTGCATCGAAGTTGTCATCAGTACAGTTATATTGACGACAACAAGAGTAACAACTGCATTGAAGTTGTCGTATGTACTGTTTTATTAACGACAACATGAGTAAAAAAATGTTAAATTTTTTATTATTTATTGACGACAACTTTTGTAGCATGTTACCAACGTTGTCGTCAACGACATGTGTGCCCTTAGTTCGAAAATGTCGTCAATAGTTGGCTTGGACTGTCGTCAATTCGTCGTCGGTTATATGTACTTGTTTCGAAAATGTATCGATGATATCTCGAAGACATGGTCTACGGGGTAAAGAACATTGTAACAACAATGCATAAATTCATTGTATAAAAATTTAATATACATTGTGTCAATTGTACAATAAAAATTCTGTACAATTAAAAAATTATGAAGAAATTAGAAATAAATTATAGTTTAAAAACTAAAAAACACACTTTAGTAGCAAACGGAACTAAAAATTAGAACATAATTTTTAGGTATGAAGAGTTTGTATTACATCAATCCAAACAATCAATTATGACTAATTAATTTAGAATAAGATTGAAATAAAATTTAAGTTATGTATTATTTATGTATTAGCAAAATAATACACTTATAGTAAAAAATCGTGGGAGCTTGATATTAAATGTTACAAAATCGCACCCCAGGCTTTTTTACTATAAGTGAATTAGTATGTAATTAGTTCTCCACTGATGATAAAATCGGTAGAGCAGACTCTTCAAATATCTCAAATTAAAAAAATGTAAAAAAATATTTGTCCATAGAATTTTAAATTTCGTCTGTTTTCGTAGTAAGACGACCACAACACATCACAGAAATTATAGTGGTACTATTTGGTATTTCGCTTGTTGCATAGTGTAATTATTAATTACTTTCCATAGGGTATACCCCTACCGCCGCACCAACCCCGCTAGGGTTTTATCTATCTTCGTATATTTCTTCAAATTAACTCGTAACAAATTTGAGGACTCATACTATCATAGCTTCCAGATAGCACATAAATACTAATTAATTTGTATGGGGAGTACCCCTTCTCTCGCACCTAAACTGTCCGTTTTTTACCTACCTTTTTATCTCGCCTTTAAATTAGCTCATACCAAATTTGAAGACTCTTGCTATCATAGCTTTTAAGATGGCACGTAATACTAATTACTATTTACGAGGAGTACCCCATTCTTCGTACATACCCCCTCAGTTTCTCACCCATCATCGTATTTTGTCTTCAAATTAACTCATACAAAATTTAAAGTCTCTTACTATCATACCTTTACCACGTAATTACTAATTACTTTGTATGAGAAATACCCCTTCCCACGAACCTACTTCGCCAGTTTTTTACCTAACTTCGTATCTTGTGTTCAAATCAAGTAATACCGAATTTGAAGACTCTTATTTTGGATTTTTGAGATGTGGATTAAGTCTAAACTTAGTTTAACGTAGTCTGAAACTCTGAATTTTCCAGCGAAATTAGATTTTTTGTATTATTTCATTAAAGACCAACATTTTAAGCAAAACTAAGCTGTTCCGTCAAAATTTTGTATACAAACATGGTAATGGCGGCACAAATCTGTTTTCAGATTTACTAAACCTAGTTTAACTGAGATCTCAAAAATCCAGCCTTCTGTCATAGCTTCCAAGATAGCACGTAATTACTTTGTATGGGGAGTACCCCAGTTTCTTACGAATCTTTGTATCTTGTCTTCAATTTACACCATACCAAATTTTAAGACTCTTACTGTCGTAGCTTTCTATATAGCATGTAATTAATAATTACTTTGTATGGGGAGTACCCCTTTCCTTGCAGCTACCCCGTCAGTTGCTTACCTATGGTTGTATCTTGTGTTCAAAGTAACTTATACCAAATTTTAAGGCGATTGCTATTATAGCTTTCCAAATATCGGATTATTATTGATTACTTTGAATGGGGAGTACCCCTTCCCTCGCACCTATTCCACAAATATGTTAACTCCATGTATTTTGTCTTCAAATTACCTCATACCAAATTTGAAGACTCTTACTAATCGTAGCCTTCCAGATATCACATTTTTACTAACTACTTTGTATGGGGTGTATCCCTTTCCTCGCAGCTATCCTGCTAGTTTCTTACCTATGGTCTTGTTTTGTCTTCAAATCAACTCATACTAAATTTCAAGGCACTTGCCATTATGGATTTCAAGATATCAGATTATTATTATTAATTATTTTGTATGGGGAGTACGCCTTTCCCCGCTCCTATCCTACCAATTTCTTACATGTTTCTCAGCTTGCTCCCAAAATAGTGCATACCAAATATGAATACTGTGACTGCTATAGCTTTTAAAATATAAGATATTTTGTTAGTACGGGCGTGGCGCAGCCCACTTCTATATCCATCAGCTTGTATTGTTATCCGAACCTAATGCGTGTACAAAGTTTCAAGTTGATCGGATGTCTTGAATGTGGTGAAAATTACGTTGAAAGTTTCCGTTACGTACATACATACATACAGGTGAAGCTAATAAAAGCATGTTCAAAAATTAAAAAAAAGTCTTCAGAAGTCGTCAGAAGCAGAAACAACAACAAAAATAAGTAGGGCAGTGAGGAGCCCAAGACATATAAATTTGCGTTGTATATATCTGGGTTTTCAGAAAGACTGAAGAATACAAACATTTACAACAGGTACAAAAATGAATTAGCTTTTAAAACTATAAACATTAATAATAAATTATTCAGCCAAACAAAATCCAAAGTTGCAAATGAAGAAAATTCGAACTTGATGTACCAAATTAATTGTGATGGGGACGGGTCTGACATATGCCAAAAAGTATATGTTGGCACTACAAGAACTAAACTTAAGACGTGGATGGCATCACATAAATCCGATTTAAAAGCAACCGAGAAACCTATTTCACAAAAAACAGCACTTGCAGCCCACAGGTTATAAACCAAACTTTGATAATGTAAAAGTTCTTACAAGGGATAATAATTACAAAAAGAGATACATGATGGAAATGTTACATATTATCGATGTTCCCAACAGCAAGAGGCTTAATTATAAGAGCGACACAGATAGATGTGCACACATATACAGACATACAATAAGCAAACATAAAACCAAATTAAAAGAAAATAGTTAGTTATTGCAAAATAATCAACGTACACGGTAGTCCTTTGACAATTGACAATTGTCAATTTTTGACAATTATAAAATTTGTTCAACAAATTCATGTAAAAATAATTGTGTTGGTGCTGTTTTTTAATTAATTTTTAAAAATAATTTTCAATATTTTACATACAATATTTTTACTTACATACACAGTAGAGATCTGCAAATTGCCATTTAAAACGACTTTTAAATCACACTATGTTTTTCCAAATCGTGCTTTGATTTGACTTGAAACTTGCAAGCTATGTCATCACACCACACAAAAACAGGAATGATTTACAAATCATGGGCTTGTAAGTAATAAATCATATGTGTGTAGAGCAATGAACAAGAAAAGGCAGTAAATCATTTTAGCTTGTAAGACATGATTTAAATTGCGTGTCACACATATGTGCTTAGTGTAATTTTCCTTTTTTTTGTTTTTATGTATGTTTGTATGTGGATTGGGCATATTTATGTACTATGTATTGGTCAAATCTAGTAATTGAAAATTTACACCCTTGCTGTTGACCGATTTATCTCAAATTTGGTAGACACCTTAACTGAGTGTTGCTGTCTCTGTATTTCGCGGCTTTCAGTGTTGCCGTTGTTTTCCGGGAAACTTCTGAAATTTTGGGAAGATGTTTGTAAAAGTTTTTGGGAGTCCGGGGAACTTCTGGGATTTTTGTAAAAGTTTTTGGAATCCGGGGAACTTCCGAAAATTTGGGGATTTTTTCCCCGTTTTTGGGAATCCGGGGTAATTCTGAGATTTCTTAGACCGGTTTTGGGCCTAAGGATGGTGTCCTTGCTTAATGAAGGTGACCCGGCTAAACACCAGGTATCTCGGCTAAATTCTTGAGAAGTATTACCTAAGTATCTTCCGGCTGTACGAAACAAAACCACTTTATATTAAAAAAGTCTTTTTTAAAGTTTGGTTTCTGTGGATTACATTATTTTCGCGGTCACATTTAGAGTCAAATGTCCGAAATGTGACCGACAAAAAAACGTAACTGACTGCACGAAGAATTAACGTGAAACTTATCTACAACTCGCATAAGGTCAATAGTAGGCTACATTTAAATGTTCATTGAAAAATTCTGAATACATTGTAAAAAAAAGGATTACGTTATTTTAGCGGTTAGGATACGATATGTTTAAAAGGACATAAATAAAATAAATTATGTATTAATAAGACTGTGTTCGGATTTTGGACTTTTTTTCAGGCAAAGGTTCTGATAGTTGATCATATGTATATAATTTTTGGTCAAGGAATCGAATGGCGTTCACCGTTTTTTCAGATTTGCTTGAGTTTTCGAGATATTGATATTTTAATTTTTTTCTTTGTATTACTCCTTAAAAACCGGTCTTATGTATGTGCAAATTACCTGAACAGAAAACGGTTATATATTTATGTTTACATTATGTAACACACAATACAACAATTTAATATCCATTTCATTATTTTTGGGCTATTCGCGACCTTTTTCTTAATTTTTACCCATTTTTTTCTTACTGTAAGTCTGCTCCAAATCATGTTAATTGCGAAATGAATTGTCACCGCTTGCTCAAATAACCTTTTCAGATGTTTTTGTCTAGGTCTTTTCTGATTTTTATCCGAATATCTAATATTTCATATTCGAATATTTTATACTCAAATATCAAGTTTGAATATTTTACATATAGCAAGCAGTAACGATATGTTTTATCATTAACTTGATTTTGAGTAAAAATGTCAGTAATAAATATAATAACAGTAAGAAAATATAAGAAAACTGTCAAAAGTAAAAAAACATCGAAAACTGCAGGAAAAATTAATAAAATGGATAGTGTATTGCTCTTTTTTATTTATTATACTATGTAAACATACAGATATAACCATTTTCTGTTCACATAAGATGCGATCCCAATGTTGAGATCCCCCGGGATCCCAATTTGCACGAAAACTGTTCCCGTACTGCTAGGTTGAGTAAATGTGAGTGAATTTGAGAGAAAAATATTTTTCTTCTTGCACGAATCAGCACGTACTTTTTCTTCGGGCAGATTGTGTTAGGTGCAAAAAAGTCACCTGTTTGGAAAACAAACAATCCGTATGTTCTGTATTTCATGTGGAATTAAAATGTGCGGAATTATCAAAGCATTTGGTGTGTGTTGTCTCATAAGAACTAATGTTCTGTTGTCGTATTAGTAAAAAAACAACAGTTTAGTCTTATTCGGTGCGGGTTCAGCGTTAAGCATGATCCAATGCAGTGATGGGAACTTAGCGATGTTCTCGTCAAATATAGCGATTTTGGATACTGTTTAGCGGGTAGAAAAGCGTTTTATCTATTAGCGGGAAATCTGGCGATTTTTCGTGGAAGGCGATTTCATACATAATAATGCTTTTACATGGCCATTTCAAAGAATTTTGGAATAACACGTTTGATAATAATAAAGTTGTCATATTTTCAGTCTTTTTAACATAGACAGAGATTGATATGATATGCATACCATGATCATGCGTACGTGTTGTTTAGAAATAAAAGTGTTGACGCAAATAGTCTGAGAAGATGTTTTATTTGCAAAAAAACAATTGTGTGATTCTTAATAAAAACATATATGTCGTTTTCATGGTTGTAGAGGATCACGTGCTTTCCTATGAAATACTTTGAATGTTGTTAACATATTTTTCTATACGCACGTACTGTGTAAAAATGGGAGCATCTGTATGTTCTTAAGCTCATTTATTTTCTTACCCTACGCCTTCACGAGCCATCGACTTGAACATAACATGAACATGACGCCGGCAGAGCAACTGCAAAAAATTCATCAACTTCTTTGTTTGTGGTGAATACGTGCGATGTCCATGTTCTGCCTTATCAATGTATTTGGTGGTAGTGCCATAGAAATGGAATATTTAACAATTTCTTTCCGTCCTTTTTCTTTCTATTAAAAATGGTTGTTGACGGCGAATCTCATGACGAACATTGATGCTTAAGGCCGTGTCAGATACAACTTTGTCGCTTTGCGTGACGTTTCTAACTTTGATAGAAAAGTGTAAAGGAAAAGGTGTATGACACAATGAAAACTTTGACAACACTCGCGCATTGATCGTTTACCAAAAAAGTAGTTGATAATTTTGCTATTTATATATATATTTTTTATAAAAATAAAAGTCAATTATGTTATTTTACGATTTATTATAAATAAATAAATGCCACATACATATTTAACTCTTATTAAAACAGATTCAAACGCGCAATATGTTTCGTTTGGCAATATAAAAAGAAAATTATTCCAGCTGATTGTCAAAGCAAGCAAAAAGATGAGAGTTGCCGAACTTTTCGCTTCACGCTGCGTCAAAAGTGCTTTATGTAGCATGTTTCGTATAAGTATGTACATTTCATCTTAGATGTCAAAGCGAATCTGTAACGCAACGCGAAGCAAAAGTTTTATCTGACATAGCCTTTAGCCATATGTTCGGGCATCGATGTCAGAGCATCGACGAAACATGGACATGAGAGGTCTACATTAGCCAATTGTGATGTCTGACATGATGTTCATACCAAGTTCATGGCTAATGTAGACCCCCAGTTAAGAAAGCCGATAAAGGATTTTATGATATATTGCAAATGCTCTCTATACTCGTATAACTCACTAGAGCATGGAAAATCAAATAAATATGTAAATGTAACATAAATCTGGGGATACTGGAAATTTTTGTCATTTCGTTTACAATTTCTATAAGAATCATTTGAGACTCCATAATAAAGTATGGATCCTTATACTTCCCACCTAAGAAAGAAAGTCCAACCTCCATTTTAGTAGTTTTGAGATATTAAGCTTTTAAAAAGAAAACAAAACCTAGAAGTTGTACATGTGACCAATTTGCTTAACGTTTTTCAGTAATTTACAGTTGAAAATGGGGTTTTTAAGCTTAACACAGAAATCAGAAACTCATTCGCAATTCCGAATCGGCCTTTATCTCAATTTTAGAATTTTGGCGCTCGTGACTTTCTTTCTTAGAAGGACAGTGCGTCGATTTGATGATACACAAATATCAGCATTTTACTTAAAATGTAGTATTAACCGAAAATGTAACTATAATTTCATTAAATACATTTAGGCCCTAATTGTATAAATCAACTCACCAAAGTGAAATTTATATAGAAAACAAAAACAAAATTTCAAATATTTTATAAATTTTATTTTATATTTCATACAAATTTGAACATTTTTGGAAGGCAAAGCAACGCTTGAATTTCTATGCATTTGTTTGGTGAAGCATTTGTATGAAAAACATAAACAAATTTAAAAAAATTTTCAAATTAATTTTTGCTTTAATATAAATTTCACATTAGCGGCTTAATATTTTGTAAATAATACACAATTTATATATAAATCAAACGTTTTATTAGCAGTTATATCCATATATTGAAATAAAGTTGCAGTCTGCAAAATTTAGCGATTTATCGCTGAAATTTTAGCCTGGTCCATAATCTAGCTATTTTCTAGCGATTTCTAAGCCACATTTGGCGGGTTTTGAAGAAAAAAGTTCTCATCACGGATCCAATGATACAGATCGTGTTGAAAGCACATATGATTATTTCGCCGCTTTAGCTGTATCTGTCAATTGTTTTTTAATTGTGTGTTTTTAAGTGATTATCAAGGCATAGACACTTTTATGTGGCAATAAACAAGAGAAGGTATTTATTTGAGGCATATGAATTGTAATCAGAGTAAATAAAGTACATTTTAAATAAATTTTCGTCTTCTATTTTTGACAGATACGGCCAACCAGGCGAATTGATATTGAGCTTGTTCTATTATTACCACCACCTGTAAAATTAATTCGCTTTGAGCCTTAAGCTCAACAAGAAACTACTATGCCCATTTTTTCATCTAATGCCTACTGAAAACAGTTGACTGCGCACACACACTACTAAATAAATTAGCGACAGTTTGTTATTTCCTCAGCAGCCAAACCAATAAGTCCTAGTCCATACGCATCAACTTTTGCTGCTGCAACTTTTATTTTCTAGTAAGAAAGAGCGAGAGGGGAATACATATGGTGTATATATCTATTTCATCACTCTCCAACAAAAAAAGTTGCAGCAGCAAAAGTTGATTCGTATTAGAGGGCTGCAAAGTGTACTCAAATGTATTCGTAGAATGTACTCGTGTGTGCATAGATGTATGTATACTTATGTATACATGCATGTATATGTGTGTACATACATAGCCACGACCAAATATATAGATACATATATACACACATTTATAACAAAAAAAAAACACACATGCATACACACACAAAGATACATACGAGTACTTTCGAGTATATTCGTGCAGCCCTCTAATTCGAATGGACTGGGACTAAACAGCAAACTGTTTTTAGTTTACAACAACATCAAAACTGCCCAGTCAGCAAAATTTCTGAGTTCAGTTTGGTGTTTTACGTCATAGCAAGGATTTTATATTAACGCAACTCGCCGTGGATAGCAAACATAACTCAGGCTGGTTTGCAGCGTTGTCAACTTTTTATAACCAAAACGCGCGATTCCCCTTCTCAAAACGTGCTAAATCACAGCGTTGACAAATTTTGTCAACCAAAATGCGCTATTTTCAAACACGCTAAATTAAATTTTGATAAAACCAGATGCATATCGACGCTGTTGCGTAAAAAGGGCCAATCTGCATTATTTTATGAGGGCCAATCGGTTTTTGTTTACATTACTACGACAAAACAAAAGGTCCCATCTGCTTGGGCATATCTGCAACGAGCTGGCTTATAAGGGCCAATCTGCATAATTAACTATTTTAAAAATTATATATTGTGGTATTTTTTAAAAGGGTTTGGCTTTCATACACTGGACCAAAATACATTAAGCTTTTGAAACCACATTTTCCAATAACAAACATAAAAATAAACTATTACTCAATGTAGTTTGCATGTTTACTTAAATGAAAATTTAAAATAGTGATTAGATTATTAGTAAAAATGGTCAGAACATTTGTATATTTATGCTCAGCTCGAAAATGCGAAGAAAATCTTTGAGCATTATACTCTGCTACCTTTTATTATATAAGAGATATTTCAATGCAAAAATTTATTTTGCATATTTAGCCATAATTTTTCGGGCTTTTAGAATATAATTGTTTTAGTATATTATCCTTATTTTTCCAAAGCTAAAGTATATAAAAACTTTTAAGATCGGCTGAGATATGCGAAAGTTACAACACTTTAAAATTTTTCCACATGCGATACGTTTAATTTTAGCGCACTGTAGAGTCGTCAGTACATATTCTGCAAATTTTCGCAAACTATATTGTGCAAGTGTAGCCCCTCATTTATTGATATGCCAAATGTCAAATAAATCTAAACAGTAGCTTAGCAGTTATTAATTTTTTTACCATTTATTTTGTGAGCAGCTGCAAAATGCACTGGGAATGTGTTGCATGTATAATTTTACATAGAAATTTTATTTTAAAAAATTGTAACTTTGCGAATTTGTCCGTGAAGTCCCAAAAGATCGTTTTTTTTATCGATAACTTCCGATTTTGAGGGCGTATTGCAATTTTTGAAAGTGGCAAAATGATCTACTTAACTAGATCTACAAGCCCCACTAAGTCGTTTTTCATATTTGTGTAAAAAGATGGAAGCATATAGGGCAAAACTGCCAGATTGGCCCTTTTAATTTTTAATTATTAGAACTATTGTTACGTAAAAAGGGCCAAACTGCGCAATTTTGGCCTTTTTGTCATGTTTCTTATAAATAAGAATGTTTAGATGATAATGGAGGTCCTGAAATAGGTAGACCACCAAATTGCTCGAAGATCCCGACCAAATATACTCGTAAACGTTATTTGCTTGCCGTATGATCTATGTAAATCTTAGAAACATTATTTTAAACTGCAGATTGGCCCTTTTTACGCAACTGCGTCGATATATTGGAAAAAATCAAATATATATTAAAAAAAATAATTATCTACATATTTGTTTTAAATTTCATTTAGGGACAAAAATTAGATGCTTACAACTATTAACAAAATGTAAGAAGCTTAGAACGATAACAAAACGTAAAATATTTGTTCAATTCACAAGCTCGTATTAACGTCGTATGTGTTGTGTAATCGTCTAATTATACAATATTGTATTTTTGTTGTTGGAAACTTTCATATAAAAGTGCGTTATAATTATACGATTCAATTTTATATGTTCTTCAAATAGTTGTATTGAGGCCAGTTCTGGGAGTATTCAATTTGTTAGATTAATTTGTAAAATTTTTTTATATATGTGATAAGTAACACCAGAAAATGCATTCGACTTAATGATAAATATATACCTGATTCATTTCAATTTATTTTCAAACTATATTAATCAAAATTGCTTGTCGCGAAAAAATTTATTCTATTTCGCGTCAAATTAAAGTTCCGATACTTGGTTTCATTTCATGGTATCAAATCAAGGTGAATTAATACTAGGTGGCCTCGATAGATCAGGTGAGTACGAATTGTTTACCATATATGAACTGCCAACTGTGTTAATGTATCAGCGTTTTTCACAGCCCAATTCTGCACGTCGAATTTATATTTGGGCTGTCAAAAAGCTGATATATTAATACAGTTGACAGTTCAAATATGGAAAAGTTTTCTTAGTCACCTGATCTCTCGAGGCCACCTGGTATTAATTCGCCTTGCCTTGGTATTATATAAATTGACATTTAAAATACGACAAAATAACGATACAACAAATTTGTCTGTTCACAAGTACATAAACAAATATCGTATTTTTTTAAACGATAAGACATACGACTGAGCTTGTGAAATTAACAATTCTTTTGGTATATCAATATTTACTTTAGAAAAAACGCGCCAATTTAGCGCATATTTATTAAACGCGCTAGGACGAAAATAAAGCGCGTTTGGCATACTTAAAACGCGCTAAATCTAGCGCGAAACGCGCTAAATTGGCATCGCTGCTGGTTTGCCGTGAGTTTTGAAGAAATTTTTATTTTTGTGTTTAATAAAGACACAAGAAAATACTTTGTAGTTTAGTGTGAATAAAATAAATTTTTATTGATGGATATATATGTATATGTATGTATATTTATATATGTATGTATGTAAGAATGTTGATGGATGTATGTATCAATGATCATTAATTCGAATTACCCTGCAGACAACGTAACTAGTATGTAGTTGCTTTTTATTTCAGACTAGTTGCCTATCTGTCTTCTTTTTCATATATCGAACTATCGATTTTAACATTAGGTTATCATATGCGCCCAACTAGTTCGTTTGTATACAGTTATATCCCAGTTGGAATCCTAGTTGTTGTAAACTATTGCTCTTACTAGTTTTTTTATTTAGATTTTGTAACTCTTAAAAAAACTGTGACTCAACCAGAGTACGAACACACATTCCTCATATTTCAAGGCAAGTACTCTACCCACTGAGCCACTTTCTAGTTATTTTTTAAAGAGGTAAAACATGTTTTATATACAAGTCGTATACCTGAAAATGTTGTCCTTTTTTGACCACTATACTAACACCTAGTTTTGTTATTGTTTCTGAAAAATTAAACTTGTGTTCTTTTGTAATTGTCAAATATGCAACACTTCTGAAAAATAAGGTGAGCAATTAAAAAAGTTGCCAAATCACATGTAACACTTGTGGTACACGTTTGTTTTAGAAAAGAAAACGCCAATAGTAAAAAACAAGCAAGATCACAATAATAAGCAGCTAATATGCAAAATTTTTAGCAAGTTGATACACACACATACATATCAAGGTGTATCTAACAGGTGGGATCACTACGTCAGCTGACTCGCCTGATTAAATATCAAACTAAGTACTGCTTGTGATATCACCACTACCTTCGAAATATCAAACACCATATACAGACTTCCTTATGTGTGGTGTTTGACATTTATTTCGAGATATCTACACTGATAATACCACCCGTTTTTTTGACAACTGTTAAGGTACTTTTACAAAAAATTTTCTGTTGTTTTAGTAATGCCCGTAAAGTTATCTGGAAGAATGGTAAATAGACAAAACCAAATGCTAAAACGTTCTACTGAAGAAAAGAATAATGCTAAATAAAAATTTTTATAATTATGTATACAAAAGATTTGTTTCAATACTTTGCACATAATATACATAGTATGTACATTATATGTATGTACTATTTATATATTATTGCAGTGATTTGTCCTGATAGCGGTACATTTGGGTTTTCCATATATACTTCTCTTTAAAGCCCATCCGGAGTCAAAGGCTGGTTCGATTAAATTGATTTATATCTTGTTTGAAAAGCAACTAAATTACGCTAACTGACTTCGGATAACAAATTACTGAGTTGTAGTGGATTTCAAAATTTTATGAAATTTTTAACATTTTTACCAATTGTCATTTCGGAAACAATTTTGTACAACGAATAATTACAAAATCAATAATATCATAATTTTATTAAATAGTCCATTCGATTACAAACGTTTTAAGACATAACGGACCGAAATTGGACGAAAACTGAAATGCTATGTTTATTATTAGAGCCATTGCACTAAAAAGTCCCTCAACGTCGGCGTTAGAAGAATGTAAAAATACAAAAAAATAAAAAAACCCCAATTATGCCCAAAGAGCATTTAGCATATTTTGTAAAAATGTGAATG
This sequence comes from Panzeria rudis, assembly GCA_956483635.1. NCBI lineage: Eukaryota > Metazoa > Arthropoda > Insecta > Diptera > Tachinidae > Panzeria > Panzeria rudis. The sequence continues at coordinate 51,138,762 of OY101449.1, read as the reverse complement.
CTTTATGCCAAAGGGAAATGCTAAATATAGCAGTGAAAATGCTAAAATGGCAACGCTGGCCTTGGCCGAAAGTGGCGCTACTCTGTTCTGCTGTGTACGTTGAAAAATTAAGTTGATGTTAATGTTTCCCTTGTTCCTTGGAATATTAATCAAGCCCAATTCTTTCTGAATATAACGTTACGAACCTTAGCCTAATAATCAATTTAGATTCACAAAGCAAATACGTTCGAAATAATCATATTAATAAATCTGATAATAGTTTTTAGGCTACAAGCTTCGATTTTCCAATACGACTGTAACACATATTATGTTAACATAACCCCACTTGATTACATAAAACATCCAAAAATTTCTGTAATTCTAAGTTATGTATACAAGTATTATTTTCGAGTTGCTCGCTATTATAGCTGTTTTGTTTTTTAAGATTTTCACATAAAAAATGGGCTACATGCATACTATGTTTTATTTATAGTCAAGCGAAAGTATTTCCTTTTTACAAAATATTTATATGTACATACATATATCGCTTGCTGAACTGCAAAATCACGTATACATTTTTTAAATATTATGGGAAAGAGAAAAAAATAAATAAAATACTTCAACTGAATAAAAGATTTTTAAGGTAAAGGTTTGGAAATTTATACGGACATGCTTTTCGATATAATATAAAACTTTGTTTTATTTATGTCTTCGTTGATTATCTATCCACGTTTTAATCGTTTGTGGAGATCTATTTTTAAGAGATGGGAATTTCTTGACAGCATTCGCGCATTCCCCAAGGCTTGGTAATTTTTTTCATTCTTTTAAGCAGCCGAAATGTTTAGTTATTACTTGTTTCTCTTCCTGGTTCCATCGAGATCGCTTTGTTTTGCCATAAGGCGATGCTTAAATAAAAAATAAAAAAAATATTTATTTGAAGTATTAAAATTATGTATGTATTCTATTAATATTATTATTATATCATTTCGAACAAAGTGTTTTTGATTTTGTGTGCCAAAGTAAAATTACATAACGCAACGAAATTATGGTTTTTTTAAGTTGTTTATATAGGAATACCTGATCCTTGTGTATATTTATCAGCTTATTACGATGCCATCTAGTCAAACGAAAGACGTTTTTGTGTATATTAATAATCCAAAAGTATTTTAAGGTTTTGAGAACCATTCGTGACTTGTTAAGCGAATAAAAAAAAAATGGCGTAATTATTGCAAATATTAAAGGTCACTAGTCTTTTGAACTAGAGCTGAAGAATTAATGTATCCATCGTAGTAAGCAGATGAAAATACATAATGATCAGCTATTTATATTTCAACAAAAAAAATTGTGTCATATTTCCAACTAAAAAAAAAATTTAGTCATACATTAATGAGGAATACTTCAAGTTATCTTTAATATAATGCGACAAAGAGACTCATATTAAAAGAGGTTTTTACCATGTTTTTCATTTTGATAAATTTTAATTAATTTTTAAAGATTTATAAATTGTACTTAATACTTACTGCTTCTTCTCTTTCTCTTGGGTAGTTTTTCTGACATATGAGTTCTTGCAGAATAATCTGCACTAAAATGAACTTCGTTATTTCTTCCGACATCCTTGTCTACCACATTGTAACATATTTCATTACCTTCCTCATCGCGTTTTCATCACCTTCTTCATCATCTTCGTCCCCAATTGCGTTCATCAATAATTTGGAAACACATGCTATTTCCGATACTGGAACTGACATCCTGTAGAAATGTTTATGGATATCTTTGTGGTGTCCCATAAAATTAGCTAATTTGTCCACAGTGGCCTCTTCGACGTCGAAGTAAGACGTATATGTTGCAATGTTTTCTCGAAGCATAATCCCTGGTAAACTTTCTGGCATCACTGCTCCACATTCCTCTGAGAAGTGCCTTAACAGAGGACAAGCTCTTATATACGGCTTCGCTAATTTAGAAGAGCATAGTTTACAAAATATATATTAGTTCGTTGCAGGTATACCTGAATTTTCTCTATATTTTATAATTAGGTCAATAGCTGTGATACATAAGGGGCTAAGTAGTACGCTGACCGCTCTTCCCAATTTCCCTCTAATTGATATTCCAATGAATTGTTTTGCAAACTCCAAAGATTCTTGTGATATGCTTTTTTAAAATTGCTTCCTTCATATCATCTGTTATGACTACCTGATTTTCATAGTTAGATAACGTTAACCGTGCAAGTTCCCCAGCTCTTCGTCGATTAAAAATTTGAATAAAAATCAATGTGGCTTTTATTAGCTCATTCCACGCTTGGAAACAAAATGTGTTTTCTAAAGCTGTGATTTCATTAATCATTTTGTTTTTTTAGAAATTGATATAATGTTTTAATATCCTCTTTGGCTGGGAGAGAAATAATCTTGTTGCGCTTGAGATTTTCTTGATCCTCAGCTGCCTTTTTAGTAATTTCTGGCAATTCTTCTTCCCACAAAAGTAAAAAATCGTTCAAGTCCTGTTTTAAATCATACTCTTGTATTTTTATATATTCCGCTCTTTGTTTGTACGCACATTATTTTTATTAAAAAGCTTAAACTTTGCGCGACGGCGGGTGCGTTGAAGATTAAAGTACTATCGCACTTTGCTACTTTTCGCAGGGCTGCAACGCACGTATTAAACATTTGCGGCTTATAAATATCCTTAAGATTTGTCACGTCAGGGCATAACTTTATTACAGCAATTTTAAATCGACCCAATAATCGCAAGTGTGCTCGTACCATGTCATGTTGATGGGTAAGCATATATTTTTCGGCCATTTTATTTCCGTACTTTATTATAAGATCATCATAGCGGATAACGCTAGTAACTTTGTCATTTCTTAATACAGGAAAACTTTTGGTTTTGAGAATTGCATTTGCTTCTTCGTGTATGTATTGGGTTAATCTTCTGCCTGATATCATGTTTCCTCGATCATTTTTCCTCGGTTTTCCACACTTGCGCAAATGAATTCGTAAGGTTTTCTTAGAAAAAAAGCCTCTGCAATTTTTGCAACAAACATTGTCAAGAACTTAATTTCTTGCCTTGGCAGTTTGTTGTCTGGTAGTAATTAGTATTCCAGTATTTAACGATTCAGTTGTATTGTGCAAAAAGTCTCCATATTTTCTAAGCTTATTAAAAATATGTACACGCTCTTTATATTTTTTTTTGGTAAATTTGAAATTGCTTTTATCTCTTTCTCTGACTTATGTTTAAGCAAAAGATGTCTTGCTAATTTTGTTTGTAGTTTTTTACAAAATATACAAAAATGCTTTTTGGTTTTGCTGTTGTGTGGAATGCTTACTTTTGTTATAATTAAAGGCGATTTAATCTCTTTTACACTTTCTTCAGTTTCTTGCAGCCACGTATTAATGGAGTTTTAGCTCTCAGTGGCAATTTTTTTATCGTTTGTTGAGTCAGGCAAATATTCAGAGCAGCTTTCATTTTCTATTACCACACTGTTCTCTGAAAAATTGCTATCTTCAGTGGAATTGTTTTTAAAATTTAAACGGATGCTTGTGTTTAAGATTTCTCAGAACTTTTATTCATTTCGGTGCGGATGTAAGAAACTGGTTCCAAATGTGACCTTGAAGCACTAAGATTTTCATTTTTCTTGAAAGGCAATTTTTTTAAAGATGTATTGAATTTGTTTGTAGTTCTGCTAATCAATAGAGGTATCTTCGAATAAAATGGTAAGGAAAATTTTTTGAAATTTCGTTCATGATGCGTTGTTTCAGATGTTTCGATATCGGAACAATTGATTAAATTATCGTTCTCACTCGCTGTTATGGTATTTAATGCGGCAATTTCATCTGGAAAATTGCTTATTACTGTGCTGTTATCGGAAATTTTTTCAAAACAAGAGAATTTGAAGTACTTGCGGCTTTAGTCTCATTTTGAGCCAATTCCTTTTTATTTATATTATGGGAAACTGTTACAAAATGTGAGGTTGCGATATATGTTGAATTTGAAGCACTTGCGCTTTTATGGCTTATGGCCATTTCGTTTGCACTGAAATCTTTGTCTGATGCTGTACTATTCATCTCAGGTAAAAATATTTTTTGGGATAAAATGAATTCTTAGATGATATTTTGGGCCATTTTTATGTTGAAATATTAGCTCAGTTTCGGAAATATTTAACTCCTTACTTCCGATGTTACTTTTTTTGTTATTCCTTCTTCAGACGATTTAATTTTAGTGTTTTTTCGGGTAATTACTTTATACTTTTTATTTCTTCTGTTTGTAGAGTCAGAAGGTAAACGTTTATTTGAACAATGTATATGAGTGGACGAATTACTCTCAAGTTTGAGTTTTATATATTTTTTATGTAAAAAGGTTTCAGAGCTTTCAATTTCCGAACAATTAGTTAAACTACAGACCTCACTCGCAGTTGTTGTTTTTAATTCGGTACTTTCATCAGAGAAATTGCATATTTCTGTGCTGTTATGGGAATTTGCTTCAAGACAGGATATTGTAATTAGGGACGTAACGATACGCCGTTTTGCCGATCCGATACCGATTCCGATACTTAAAAATAAATATCGCCGATACCGATACGAATATTGAAATTGAGTTCAAGTTTAGATTAACAAAACTCAAGAAGGGCAATTTTTTTATTATGCAAAATTACAGTGTAAGAGATTATTAATATTTAAAATAAATATTAACACAGTATATAAAATTGGAAGTAATTTTTAAGGAACTACATTTTCATTGCTTCCAAAGAATATATATTAAAAATATGCAGATAATTAGTAGAAAAGCAAGTACAAATTTGTAATTCCTTTATAATTTTAAAAAATACTCGCCATGCTTTTTAAAAAATTGATTTCTTAAAGGACATTTATCAACTAATATTCTTCTAAATAACTTATTAGCTTAATTATTAAAAGTCTTCTAAAAGTTTATATTTATTCACTTAAATTTACTTGAAAACACAGTTTTGTGTTTAAATTCGCATAAAAAGAAACAAGTTCTGAAAATGGGTAATTTTTTATCCTTTTTTAACCGACTTCCAAAAAGAAGAACGTTATCAATTCGTGTGTATGTTATTTTTTTTACTTTTTTATGTTTTATGCAATTTTAAAAATTCTTTTTTGCTGAAAAGGGTTTGCCTGCAGTTTGGTCCCATAATTTTGTTATATTTTTTTTGAAAATCGGAGGGGGAAATCCGCTCCCCCCATGCATAACTCTGTTATTTGTGAACCGATTTTCAAAATTCGGTTTTGCTTGAAAGGGTTTGACAAAAATTGGCCCCAAATTTTTTTTTTTGTCGAAAATCGGAGAGGCAAGTTTGCTCCCCCTCCTCACCCTCCCCACCAATCCATAACTATGTCATTTGTGAACAGCTTTTCAAAATTCTTGTGTTGTTTGCAAGGGTTCGCTAGTAGTTTGGCCCCATAATTCTTTTCGAAAATGGGAGGGGGAAACTTGCTACCCCCATGCATAACTTTGTCATTGGGAACCGATTATCAAATTGTTTTTTTTATTTTAAAGGGTTTGACTACAGTTTTTTTTCGAAAATCAGTTGCGAAATTTGCTGCAAACCCTCCTTCAGGTTGGTACCATAATTGTTCTCCAAAATCTGTGTGGGATTTCCCCTTCCCCCAGAAATATTGATTATCGCATAGCTCCTCCATTTATGGGCCGAATTCCAAAATTAATTTTTTTTTCGAATGGTTTGCTAGAGTTTGGTCACATAATTTTTCTACGAAAATCTGTGGGGCAAGTCTTCCACGCCTCCACCCAAAATATTTATTAGAGCAAAATTCCTCCACTTGCATACCGATTTTCAAAATTGTTTATTTGGAGGGCCATCAAGTATATTACTCTTTATACTGAAGTCGGCTTTTTTGGCCAGAATTATTTGAGGAATCATTATGGAACACCGAAAAAAAATTTGTCCTAACATCACTTCAAATTCGGTGATTGGTAATCGAAAAAGAGAACTTCTTGCAATGACAAGCAAATGTGAAACTAATTAGAAATTATCCAAATTTGCAATATTTCCGGATCGCGAATTCTACATTTTCATGATTTCTTTATAATGTCTTTTATTGCTGGGAATAAGATTTAAAAAACAACGAATTGAGTTTGAGTTCATGGTAAAATTAGCAATAAATAAATTATTGTTTTTGCAAAATAACAGCGTAAAATATTATTAATTTTTAAAATTGATATTAATAAGATTTAAAAAATAACGAAATGAATTTAGTTCTTGGTAAAATTAACAAAAAATAAATAATTTGTTAAAAAAAACTGAAAAAAAATTTTTAAAGTATCGTCGTATCGACAGTAAAATATCGCCGATACCGATGTATCGGAAAATCTGAAATATCGCCGATATATCGGTATGGGTATTCGTTACATCCCTAATTGTAATATCTACTGAGTTTGAATTACTTGCGCCTTTAGTCTTATTTATGTTTACATTTGTATCACTCGCAGTTGTGGTTTTTAATGCGGTTGTTTCATCAGAAAAATTTATTACTTCTGTACTGTTATGGGAAATTGGTTCAAAACAAGAAACTGTTATACATCCTGAATTTGAAGTAGTTGCGCCTTTAGTCTTATTTACAGCCAATTCTTTTTTGCAATATGTGTGGAATTGCAATCTGTGTGAGGTTGCAATATGTATGGCATTTGAAGCACTTGCGCTTTTAATTTCGCTTAAGACCATTCCGTTTTTATTTGTTTCACTCGCAGTTGTGACTTCTAATGCAGCACCTTCATCAGAAAAATAGATTTCTGTGCTGTTATGCGAAATTGGTTCAAAACAAGAAACTGTTATATCTTCTGAGTTTGAAGTATTTGCGCCTTTATCGTATTTAGAGCAGATTTCTTTGTATTTATATTATGGGAAATGTTTCAATATTTGAGGTTGCGTTTATTTGGAATTTGCAGCATTTGGGTTTTTAATTTCGTTTAAGCCCAGTCTGTTTATACTTGTCGCACTAGCAGTTGTGGTTTTAAATGCGGTAGTTTCATCAGAAAAAGTGATTGTTTCTGTGCTGTTATGGGAAATTGTTTTAAAACAAGAGACTGCCATATCTCCTGAATTTGAATTACATGCGCCTTTAATATTACTTACAGCAAATTCTTTTTTATTTATATTGTTATGGGAAACGGTTTCAAAATGTGAGGTTGCAATATTTGTAGAATTTTAAGCGCTTGCGCTTCTTACTCCGCTCAAGCCCATTCTGTTTATATTGAAATGTTTGTCTTTTGTTGTACTATTCGACACAGGTATATTTAACTTCTGACTTGCAGATGGCTCGGTTTCTGATATATTTAAAAAAAGTCTTGTCTGGAAACTCAGCGTCTAAATCCCCTATTAGCAGATTTTCTTTTAATATTAATGATTTTATTTTCTTTTAATTTTATGATTTTTTATTATGTTTTTTTATTACTTATTTCATTGTTATTGACAAAGATAAAATAAATAACTTGTAAAGCTACGTTCACATCTATCAAAAATTTGACGAAATAAGCGTAACCAATAATTTCTGGTTTAATTTTTTTTTTAGTTTTAGGAAAATGTTTTTAAAATCAGCATGTGTCTATTTGGTAAAAAATTCAATACACAATCAGTTGTCGGGCATACACACGAAATATTAATGAACCGTTTGTAAAAAATAGTGGTTACGCTTATTTCGTCCAATATTTGATATAAGTGAACAGAATCCATGACAATTCTTAAACAGTGTATATGGGCATTTCCAGAAAAAAGTCCTCTTTTCGTACCGTAACGCCAACAAGCAATTAATCTGTATTTAAAAAAACCCAATTTTTTTACTTATGTATTTGTACAATTTGTGTAGGTCGTAATTAGCTCTACATTTAGTAAAATTTTAGGAAAAATCGAACCACATGGTTCTGAAATACAAGCTTAATGACGTTACGTTACTTTTTGCTGGAAATGCCCATATGCACGTAATAATTACCATTGAAGTTAAAATAACTGAATAATTATTAATCTCTAACAGTATTTCGTCTTGTTAGAAATAAAAAAATAGTCTTGAAGAAATTTATTGAAATTAAATGTGTGTGAGGACAACGAAACTATTAATTTTGTTATTTTAAATTACCACAAAAAAGTTATTTGTTAAGAAAATGGAAGTACACTAGATGCAGATTGTTTTCCGCTGAACTTAACAGGTGTTTTTATTGTTTTTTATTTTTTTTGGGACATAACATATTTGCTTACCACTGCATAACAGCAAGAAAAAAATAGCATAAAGACATTTTATGGGTCGATTATGGATGGCAACCGAACTTCAGTTGCGTTGCCAGACGGCAACTGAAAATTTGTGGTTGCCAGAAAAGCACTTAAAAGCAACTGAAATTGACAGCTCTCAGTTGTCAGTTGCCATCGGTAATATGATTTTTAGCAACTAGCAACCCAACTGAAGTTCGGTTGCCATCCATAATCGACCCATTAATTTTTGTGTTTTGAGTTGCACTAGCATTCTACATTAAAAACTCAATTTGCATAAAAAGTGGACTGAGCATATTTACCGACAAAGCCAATCGATTATTGGGCTTTTAAAATCGATTTTTTTAACTTTCCCGTGAAGTGCACGCCACGGCTGGTTTAGGCCTTATGTAATTATGTATGTATATATAATTACATAAGGCCTAAACCAGCCGTGGCGTGCACTTCACGGGAAAGTTAAAAAAATCGATTTTAAAAGCCCAATAATCGATTTCAGTATAATGTCGGAGACGTAAAGTCGATTCCGAAAAATCGATTTCTTATAATGCTAAATCGATTTTCGATTGGAATCGAAATCGATTTACCATTCCCTAGTGCAGAATGAAACTTTTTGTGTATGTGCTTAAGGGAAAATAAAAATTAAACATAACTAACCGATAACGATTAGAAATTTTTTTAAAATATTCGTTTTTTGACATTCGAAATTGGCTGTTGATCAGCCGCAAAATAACAAATACATAGATATGGAGACAACTCGCTTGACCTGAGTTTCGAAAAAAGCGAACATTCACAACTGCGAAGAATTAGCGAAAGAAAAATGTTCGCTAAATGTTCGAAATTTTAAAACAAAGGTGAACGTTCACCACTGCGAAGAATTAGCGAAACAAAAATTTTCACTAATGTTCGGAAATTTAAAACATTCGCAATAACGAGGTTTCTGCGAAGAAATAGCGAACTCAATTTTAAGTAAGTTAGTTAAAAACCGTTATCTTCGCTAACCTCGCAACAAATCTTTATAAATGATATTGCGGTCTTCTTTTAGCCAACATAAATCTTTAAAAGCTAAAATGATTTCAAAACAGAAGCAAAACAAAAAATTAAGAGAGAAAACACTAAAAATTAAGAGAGAAGTTGCAATAGCTTCGATCTCGAGCTATTGCCAAACTATTAAAAACGAATGTTTATCGATATTAAAATCGAGTAACTAGAACTATTTTTAGTGAATATATAGTGATATCGTTAAAGTTGTTCGTTTTAGATATTGCTAAAGATTCGCTACTAATATCAAAGCAAAACTTCGAGATCGGAAGATTTGCTGTCACAAACTGAGCGACGGGTGAACTCTATGAGATCTTTTTCGTTTCACTAGCAATAGTCGTTCTAGAACGTTTTATCCGAGAAACATTTGCCAATTGATCGATGGCGATATTATTTTCGTCTGCCATGGTCAAGCAGGAAGTAAAGGGTGAATTCGTAAATGCAGTAAATTTGTGCAATCGGCCTGCAAACTATTGCAACAGTAATAAAAATGCTGCTGTAGTTGTAGCAATCTGCAGCACTACTGTAAAATGTTTACATAAGGAAACTTTGGACGAAGAAAATTATTTCCAAGTAATGGTTTTCGAGCACAGAACTTTGATTATTGCGCAATTACTGAATTTACGAATGTACCTAAAATTTTTAAAATATTAATATATGTATTTGTGACTAAACATCGTAGAAACGTGCTTTCTGTATCGGAGGAATGTCGGAGAAGTAAATTTAAGCTTAATATTTAAAGATTTTATTCGCGAATTTCAGGTGTGTCAGAAATTGGATTGGAAGTTGGATTTTCATTTTGCTAAAAACGAATACACAAAAAGTTCAATTCTGTTTTGTATTTTTGCTTTCCTGAAAATTATGTATTATGTTGCATGCAACTCTCTTTTTTCAGTGAGAAAGACAGAGAAGAAATACAAAATGTGTACATTTCTATTTCAACACTCTCACTTAAAATGAAAATTGCATGCAACAAAGTTGCATAGTGTAATTATGGTATTAGTTGTTTTGTAAAAAGTCCGCTGTAACATATGTACATATGTAAGTACTGCAACCGAACGTCTGTCCCGGTTGTGGTGTTGAATAATTGTCTATGAAACCTAACTTTTTAATGAAACGAAATAAAAATAATTTTTGTATTAATGCAATGTATTATATTTTCCCCATGGATTCGTTTATCTTACATGGTTTGGGTTAGATTTATTTTTATAGATGTCGTCTCTTTCAATACATGTTTAGAGAAGTGATCTGCGTAACTGTTCTTAAGATATTCAGATAGATTTTTTAATTTGTCCTTCAGGATTTCAAAATTTATCGATAGTTTCTGGAGAAGACAGCAAACATTTTTTTTACAGTTTCTTCATTGAAATAATTCTTCAATTCTTCAATATGAAATAAAACTTAAACTACTTATATGTATACCAAATTAAAGGGCAGACTCCATAGACTGAAGCCACATTAAATTTGTTTGAAAAGTTTTAGTAGTCCCAGTAAAAAAAGACGCTTCAAAGAAGTCATGAAAATGAAGAGTTTGCGATACGGAAGTAGTGCAAATTTGGATAATTTCTAATGATTTTTACATAGCGTTGTATTGCAAGAAGTTCCGTTTTTCGATTTCTAGTCACCGAACTGGAAACGGTATTAAAAAATTTTGCTTTTTTGGCGTTTTATAATAATATTCCTCTCTAGGAAAAAAGGGTAAAAGTTTGCACATTTTCGCAAGTGCTTAATTATCTGCATATTTTTAATATCGATTCTTTGGAAGCGATGAAAAAGTAGTTCCTTAAAAATGACTTCCAATTTTTTTTACTGGGAATTCACAAAAACAAAAACCACATACATACGTCAAAATAAAAGAACAACATACATATGTACATACGTAAGCATAAATTTTAATAACTGTATTTAATGAATTTTGCTCCCTTACGTTTTTAAGTCCATTCGGAAAAAATATTACCAGTTTCATTGTGTAATTTTTAGTCGGCCCTGTTTTGTAAACCGAATCTGAGTAAATTTCTCGTTTTCCAAAAATAAATAATGCCCCTATTGATGTATTTTAAATCGTTTATAGTAAATTAATTTTAGATATGATATCTGAAGCTCTAAAATATATGAAACTGCAAAAAAGTCTGAAAAAATTTTGCTATTAGTGGATTTAATTTCTCTAAATCGAGCGTTTTCAAATCGACTCGATTTACAGAACACACAGAAGTAATTATTTCCTTTTTACTTAGTTCAAAAATTTATAAATTTAGAGAGACAGAAATACATAAAATAGAGGCTTCGGAGATGGCGAAACGCACCAGTAAAACATTATTTTGTATCCGGTCCTTAGCGTTTGGGACTTTATGCTGTATCTCGTTATAATGATCCAACACAATAGCGTGATCTTAGACCATTTAGATATTACACTGTCCGTATTTTTTTTTTTTTTGCAAAATTATTAAATAGTCTGCTGACTTCACGTTCACCCTAAAAATACCTAGTTATCTACTTCATTTTATCTTGTCGTATCGTATCAAAAGAACCACGCTGCGAAAATGTAAAAACTTTTACCCTGTTTTTCCTAGCGAGAAATATTATTATAAAACGCCAAAAAAAATTTTAATTCGTTTCCAATTCGGTGACTAGGAATCGAAAAAGAGAACTTCTTGCAATGACAACCCTATGTAAAAATCATTAGAAATGATCAAAGTTTGCACTACTTCCCGATCGCAAACTCTACATTTTCATGGCTTCTTTGGAGCGTCTTTTTTTGCTGGGGTAATATATGATTAGCTCATGAGGCTTTCGTCCTGAAAAATTAACAAAACTTTAAATAACAGATTCATTATTTAGTTAATAAATAATAAAGAAAAAATTTGCTTCTTTTCAATATAAATTAATTCAGCTAGACTTGTTAAACAGTCGTATTACGAAATCCATTCAGGCAAAAGTGCAGTAGTGGTAAGTGCAGATGTATGTCATTCTTTAACAGACTCCGATGTTGTGTAAACAGCAGATAGATCGAGGAACGTAGCCTTCCTATTGGTATATATACGAATATCCTGATCGAATACCCTTCACCAGTTGACTGTTTTTTTATTGCCGACATTTCTGTTGGGTTGCCTAAAGTGTATCCTACATTGTAAGTACGAAATAAAGAAGATTCCACCTACTCCAATAGCGAACTTAAATCCGTCGGTATAAATCTCCAGCACATTCTCACGCTGATGACGTTATTTGTCTCAGATACGGTTGTTATCCGTCCTCGTTTTCCCGAACACTGTTCTCTTTTTTGGGTCTCTGTCCTCGGAAAAAATTTGTGCCCGGGAAAGTCTTACTTTTTACAGACTTAAAAAAGAAAGTTATATTCGAGTAAAGTTTCTGTTCTACATTTATATGTATACTTTTTCGCTTTTATTTTGCAGACTTAAGCATGATACTCTGTTCATCATTTCGTGGAAATGCTGTCAAAAGCCCATATAAAAAAATTTAAACGAACTGCTCACGAAAAATTGTTGCAGAAGTAGTACTCTGTTTTTGTGAAAAACATGTGAAATGTATCTACAACATTTTGAGTCTTCATGCGAAATAATATGAGCACCACTTTATTCGTGTGGAATTTACAACAAACACATTGGGTTTTCCTAAAAACGTACACAATTTCAGCATACTTTCAAGTGCTAGTTATGATTGATTACTTGTCATATTTTTCGTAAGAAAAAACCAATGTTGACCAACATTTTTCGCAAATTTGAACAGAGTACTAAGCTTTACAATGAAGTAAAAATTTTTGTTATGAGTTGAGTGTGGAGGTTGTGGGTTCAATTCCCACCGTAGACTCCGGTCTGTTTAGCTACAACAAGTGAAGGTTTTTGTTACTATTCTAGTTTCAATTAAGTTATAATATAATTTGTAATTGTATTTGTAACATTTAGTAAATAAATAAATAGAATTGCAAAATCCTAACTTTTTTATCTATTGTGCTAAGGACAGATATCTTAAAAACAAAATAAGCTATAAGTCATGAAAACCGATGGACAATTGTTGATTTTATTCACAATTAAGGGAAGGAAGTCAATAGACAATAATGACGCTTTCCGCACAAATTAAAATGTTTCTGTTATAAGGAACTTTTGATTTTTATCAGTTGAGTTCCTTCACTTAGTTCTGAATAAAATAACTATTTGCCCATCGATTTTCATAATTTATCTCTTATTTTTTTCGGGAGACAACTGTCCTTAGCGCATTTTTAAGGGCTTTTTGAAATTTCGTTTTAACTTTCCATAAAATCACTGTTTTGCGATACTAATTTGTGAATAACTGAGAAACCACTGATTTGCTCACCTAATTGTATTAAGATAGTTTGAAGGTAATGTGATCATCTGTTGATGCTTTGCTGGTCGCAATCTCGAGTTAAGGCAAAATATACTGCTGTACCTAGTGGAAATATTAGATACGCCCATAAAAAAATTTTGAAGTAATTACTTAGTTTTTTCCTATTAATAGGAAAAAACAGAGGACACAGTTTTTTAGCGCATCAAACTGATTAGAAAAACTTTAGTTTTGTTCAAAACTGAATGAAATAGTACCAATTTGAAAGTAATTGGTATTGGATGTCCAGCTTATGTTGTAATAATATTGTCCATGAATGTTGTGACATGTTATTCTACGACGTAGAACTTATAATATATATTTAAAATATCGCTAGTGTTGCGTACGAATTGCCAAAATAATATAGCTTTAAGCAAGAGTTCAAAATCTTTATTTTAGGAACAAATAAGACATTATTACCGTTAGAGATATTTGATGTGTAATCGATTGAGCTCTTAACTAATTTTGAGTTCTCAGTTAATTAAGAACTACATTTTAATGAATTCTTGTGCTATAAATCTTTTTTGAGAAGTACAACTTAATGTAAACATACCGATGGTGCTGTGTAAAAGGGCCAATCTGTTAAGTAAAATGGTGCGAGATAGGACCTTTTTACGCAACACTAGCAACATGAATGTACAGATAGACATACACCCCTTCTCGTGGGGTGGTGAGGGGGGAAATTCCGATTTCAGATGAGCAGATATTTAAGGAGAGAAATTAACGACAATTTGCACCACCTTATAGGAGTATTGGAGCGGTACATTTTCTTAATTTTCACGTATTAAGTGAGCAATTTCTATCCTACATACTGAATTTCAGTCATCTAAGACTTTAGTAAATACGCTTTTTATATAAAAGTTTTACAAATATCTGTCTAATATGAAATTAGTGATAACATTTTTAATTTTATGATTCATGATTTTACTCCTAATATAAAGTTAATTGTTAAGGAGTAAACTCCAAAAAATGTTGATATAATTACAGTTTTATTACATATCAAGAACAATATGCACTTCATCATCAAGAGTAGGATAAATAAATTGCTTCAGCCTTTCTTGAGTAGGTACAGAATAAGTGCAATAAAGTCTTAATTACATTCATATATTTTACAACTCGTAATAACGCTTCCTGAAGTTCAAATTGCATTCTATTTCACAGATGAGTTTTGATATG
>OY101449.1:51003983-51121483 GCA_956483635.1 Panzeria rudis | reverse complement strand
AAAATACCCAGCAGCTAAAGTTACAACTAGATACGCTTGGGACGATAGTCGATTGTTGCGAATATCGAGCTCGCACTGTAGTTACTTTGTCTGCAGGGTAATTAGAATTAATTATCATTAATACATAATACTTACATACATCCATACATACATCCATCAACATACTTACATACATATATAAATATACATACATGCATATATCCATCAATACAAATTTACTTTATTAACACTTAGCTACAAAGTATTTTCTTGTGTCTTTATTAAATACAAAAACAAAAATTTCTTCAGAAACACATGCAAAAACCAACCATCCAATAAAACTCGCAGCAATTTTTTACGAGAGAAACCAGGCTGAGTTATGTTTGCTGTCCGCGGCGAGTTACGTTAATATAAAATCCTTACTATGACGTAAAACACCAAACTGAACTAAGAAATTTTTCTGACTAGGCAGTTTTGTTGTTGTTGTAAACTAAAAACCGTTTGCTGCATGGTCGAATAATATAACAGGTAGCCGCATAACTAACACAAATGTAGTTATTGGGATAGAAAATGTCAAACATTAATAGAGAGTGGATGTGTGTGTTTGTATATCAGAAGTAGCAAACATACGTGTGGTATTGTGTATGCAACGTAGTTATTGCACATATACACAACATTTGACAGTTTGTACCATGAAAAAAGCAAATAAAAAAATAATCAGCTGGCGTTCCAGGGGTACCTTGTATATTATTCTACCATGGTTTGCAGTTTATTGGCTTGGCTGCTGAGGAAATAACAAACTTGTCGCTAATTTATTTAGTAGTGTGTGTGCGCAGTCAACTGTTTCCAGTAAGCATGGGATGAAAAAAAGGACATAGTAATTTCTTGTTAAGCTTAAGACTGAAAATAGTGACTGGGACAGCAAAATTCGACTAATAAAATTAGTTACTCGAAACCCTGGTTATGACTACCTTTTCAACTTTGACTTGGGTTCACATGTAAAAGAAAAATTAATATTAGTAATTTTTGGGAATTGCTACAATTTATGTTTTTAAAATTTATAATCTCACTATCTCCAAAAATTAATATTTTACTTATTCAGTAGAATTGTTAATAGAAACAAATTGACATTGATTACTGAGGGCTTTTAGCTAGTTCCTATGCGCATTTCACTGGGGCTTTTCTATGAGATTTTTGGGTAAAGGTTCCCCGACGATCCCGTCAGGTTCCCGTAAAATGCGCATAGGAACTAGCTAATACCACTCAGTAATCGATGCTAATGTGTTTTATATACAATTAATATTCTACTGAATAAGTAAAATGTTAATTATGGGAGATAGTGTAATTATAAATTAAAAAAAACATGGCCGCGCCGAGCCAAAAAACACTAGTTTGACAGCACACTATATTACGGGCTACAATTAGAGTAGAAAAAAGCCTGCCTGCGAGTATGTATATGTTAAAGTAAGAAAATAAAAAACATCATTGGTCGCATTAAGCATACGTCTATACCTGATATATTTTTATCATGACAAATGTCAAATTCCATACAGGAAAAACAGCTAATATAAAAAAAATTATTTTTCAATATAAAGTTTGACTTTTTTCATGATAAAAATATATCAGGTATAGACGTAGCTGTTGAGCTGGATTGTTGTGAAACTGTTGGCAACTGTTGCGCCCAACAGCTATGTCTTACCCTACGTCTATACCCTGGCGCGGATCCAGCTTGAGCTTTTGGGGGGGGGGGAACTTCTAAGTAAAACATACTATTTTTCCAAACTTCTTTCAAAAACTCTACAGAAATTTATTCGATTTGCGGTGGGGGGAATATCCCCTTTCCCCCTTGTATCCGCACCTGTCTATACCTGATATATTTTTATCATGACAAAAGTCAAACTTTATATTGAAAAATATTTTGTTTTATGTTATAGGCTTTTTACACCTACCCACATCTTTAATCTTTCATCAATTCACCAAGATGTGTACATCTTCCCATAACTTGAGGTCTACACGTAACATAATATGTAAGATGAGGTTGTCAAATTCAATCGCAGAGAGAATTATGTTACGTGTAGACTTCAAATTAGTGTTATCTCAATGTTATAGGAATTTTTATGAGAGCGTTGTTATAAGAATACTTATAACAACAATCTTATGAGATGAACTGTCAAAAAACACATGTACATAAAAATAAAATAGTGTGCATGTGTGAGTGTTTATAAATGAAAAGCGATGTTTTTGATAAAATTTCTGTGTTAAATAAATGAATAAATGCGTTTAGTTGATTTATACATTTAAATTTGTGTGAAAAATTAAAAATAAAACAACTAATTATTCAAAAGTGGTACATGTTAACTCGATGAGCATTTGCATAAAATGAAATCTTATCGGAAAAGTAAAATTACGTCTTTCCCTAGTATGAGATCAAGAGAAAATTCGACATTCTGTTTTTAGTATTCTGCCGACGTTTTCTCTCATGTTATCTCAAAGTTAATGTCTCGTGAAGACGCTGTGTAACCGCACGTCTCCACGCGCAATATTTATTTCCGAACATAAGAAATAACGTCGGCAGAATAAAGGCACAAATATGTTCATGTATAGGCTTATGTTCTGAGCTATAGAACACGTACTGGGGTATTGGACATAATTTTAAAAAATTCACTGTGAATGGATCGATGTTTTTTGTCTTTATTTTAATTTATTTAGTTTTGTTTAAAACTATTTTATTTTAATTTGCTTTATTTTATTTAAAAAACTTTGTATTTTTACCACAGCTACAAGTTTCTTTTATTTAATTCACCCAAACAACAAATGCCGATCAAATTTGACAGCTTATGTTCAACATTACTTCTTGAACATAAGTTTGAACAATTATGTCGCAATTTATTTGCAAATAAATGTTTCTGCGGTCCACACGTGAACCTATGATGTTGGAAATAGAATTTGACAGATGAGAACATAATTATTTCCAAGTTTATTGCTCGTGGAGACCCCCAGTAAGGGCTAAAAATGTACATCTTTCTTCATCTTTCAAAGATGTTCCTATCTCATTTTGTTTTATATTACATCTTTCGATAATTTTAGTGTCATCACTAGCAAAATGACATTAGATTGAAACATGTGTGTGAGCCAGTGATGGAAAAGTTGATACGATCGTACTTTTTTTATACTATTTGATATTAAAATGTGGTGGCATGCAATAACGTCCATGGAAATAATGACCATGGACGTTATTTCCACGTTGAAAATGAAATAATATCCATGGACACTATTTCCATTTTGAAAAGAACATAAAGTCTATTAAAAAATGGAAATAAAGTCCATGAAAATAGTATTGTACAGAAAAGATGTTTTGCGTTGCCGGCTTAAGATGTACTGCATAGCAAAAAATCTTTACTCAGCGAAGCCTTTATTCGACATTCTTAGGCGAGAATATCCATAAGACCGGCCGAAGGCGGGCTAGAAAAAAAATGTTGTCTGCGAAACCAGTAAACAGGGTATTATATCCTTTTCGAAATGGAAATAATGCCCATGTACTATTTTCCTTTTTTATGTGGAAATAATGTCCACGAATATTATTTCCATGGACGTTATTGCATGCCACCTAAAAAATACCATGTTACTCCACTAACTCACTTGACTACTCTCCAAATAATATCACTGCTGTATATTAATTCATTAGCTTATTCCATATTTTCTAATTTTTCAATACAATTGAACATGACAACATTACTGAATGCTTCAAATTCAATAAAGCTCACTCAAATAAGGTAAAAATTGCTAAAGCTAAGATCCTACTATCGGCGCAGTATAACAATTTTCGTCGGCGCCCGCAATAAGAACCATCTGTAAGAACCCTCGTATGATCTTGTATATCAACTAAGACTGAGGGCACACTTGCGTTTTCAAAACGCACTTTGAGATTTTTAAGCCTCATAAGCTGGTTTTGAGGACTAAATTTGTCTCTCTCATTCTTATCTACATATAATAACTGATATAATATTTTATAATAGCATGTAATGCCCAAAAACCATGAATTAAGCTCAAAAATTCAGGAACGTGCGTTTTTAAAATGCCTGTGTGACCTCAGTCTTAAAAAGAAATAAGGCCATAATTGCTCTGCACTGGTAATAAGGCCATTTTATATTATTGCGCAATTATATGAGAAGTATGTCCATTTGGCTTTAATAGATATGACTTTATTGCGCTTGCGAAATCGGTACGTTGCTACTATAGTTTTTATCTACTGGTATATGATGGAAATTGATCGATTTAAAATCGCATGATTTCATAAATCTAATAATAGCCAAATAAGTGTTCTGTAAATCACACGATACAGTGAAATCGAATTTAAGTTCGAATAAAGTAGTGTGAGCTTCGAATTTTTTTAAAAATCGGCGTTATCTGAAATCGATCGATTTCCATCACATATCAGATAATTTTATGTTGGCTTTGTATAATATGTCTCCATGGTGGCACGTAGTCTCCTGTACGGATTACAAAATATCATTAGTCAATGGCTGCAAAAATCGGGGTTTTTATAAAAGTTATAGAGAATACAATTTCCTACAAATTTTTTATACAGTTATATTTTGTAGGATCAACCGTGTTTGAGATAAATGGCAGAGTAGAAAGGGCTACACCGTATTTGCATACACCTAGGACCACCCCAACCCTCCGGATGAAAATTTAAAAAAATGTATACATATATATAAACTCATAATTCCTAGTAATACTAACAAATATGTAATTTTTTATCTAACTCTTTGTTTCGGTGTTCAAAACTTTTTTAAATTGGTCATAGCTATCGTACACAGAAAAAATTATAATTCGTATTCTATTACTAAATTCATAAAATCAAACATTTATTTTACGGAAATTGGACAAAATTCGCAAAATTAAACACTAAAATTCGTAAATATTTAATAAGAAAAAAATTGAGTTTTTTTCTATCAAAATGTTGTATTGGGATATTTAAAAAGCAAAGAAAAAAATTATAAAATTTAAAAACAAATTCAAACACATGTGTGTTAAAATAAAAACCTATGATAATTTTTTCTGTGCAATATGAAACCTGTGTTCATTACCACATACATAATTTGAGCCGAATCAAATGTAGAGTATATTTGCTCTTTTCAACAGAAATTCAAAAAACACAAAAATTTTGTTACTCTTCGGGTCGAAAAAGTAGTCTAAACAATTTGTTTGATACTGAAATGAAAATATAATTTCCCATCCCTGGTGTATGTATGTAAATTTATAAACACGTAATTCAAAATTAGTGGTACATGAAATAAATATTTATTTAACACGAGATTTTATTAACTAAAAACAGTGCATTAATTATTGTTTTTGTTATGTTAAATTGCAAACAAATAATTTGGTGTTTTTCTTAATAAACTTAAAATATTAATTTGTTAAGAACAATATGACTTTTCATCAAACACTTGAAAATAAATATAATCTGGTATGTGATGGAAATCGTTCGATTTAAATTGGCGCCGATTTTAAAAACAAATTCTTCTAAAAGATGACTTATTTACCCCTTTTATTATTTTTAAGGCTAAGAATATTTTATTCGAATATTTTTTTTCGATACAAAGCAATAAAAAGTGTAAATAAGTCATCTTTCAGTAGAATTTGTTTCTGAAATCGGCGCCGATTTAAATCGATCTAAATCGATTTTGCAAATGTTAACATGTTTTTTTCATTTTCAACATTTTTCACACATTCCTCTAAGATGTGGGTGAGTGTAAAAAGGCTATTAAGCTGTTTTCCTATATGGACTTTGACATTTGTCATGATAAAAATATATCAGTTATAGACGTAGGGTTAGAAACGGCTTGATGGATGTACTGCAAAATGGACAGCTGATAAATGTAAACAACTAAAAATAGTGACAAATGAAATAGTTTAAATTAACTAAATTAATTAGTTTAGCACTCAGTTTTGAGTGCATTTTGCTTCCATAAAATATTCTATAAACATGGTCTCCAATGCGATAGTCTGCAGAACACGAATTGTCCATTTTCAGTTTATTTTAAAATTTTTACAACAACGTAAAAAGCACTACAATAATATAATAAGGCCGCGCCGATAATTTTTTAATTTAACGTTAATAGACCAGGGTCGATCATTTTTGAAACCAAAAAAAAAACCCGTTAAAAAAGGACGAGAATATAACAAATATGAAAGGAAAAATAATTTACGGGCGATCTGAGGTCGGGAAGTGGAAGGGGGTGAGTTTTTAAGGGTAAAAAATGGTTTATCTCGATTTCCGGCAAAACTACAAGTCCTATGGAAAAAATGAAATGACAAAGTTGTAGGTAATAAAGAGACTTACGACTTTTGTGATAACACTTTTTTCACATAACCTCAAAATTTATGTGAAAATTTCAAATAATCAAGTTTTTAGTTTTATATTTTTATCTTATGCAAACAAATTTTTTTCTCGAAATTTGGTGAAAACTTGCCTTTTTATGTCCTAAAGACAATGTAATTTTTTTGATATGAAATACAGTATTTATCCCTTATATGCACGTCGGTTATTTGCATTTAACGTTTATATGCATCCTATCATGAACAATTTTCTATTGGTATTAAAAAAACCATAAATATTTTTTGTATTTGCATTTCGCTTATATGCATTTCTCGCTTTTATGCACAGTAAAGTAATGTAAATATTTTCAAAGTGTATTAAAAAATGCTCATTTATGCATGGTACATGTTAAGTGCATTTTCCAAAAATTAAAGTTTGTGAACCAATTTTTCAGCAGTAAACAAAAAGTTCTTTCTCAATTTAACAAAAAGTAGGTGTAAAATAACAAACTGAAATTCATTATTTGGTAAAACGCAGTCCATCGCTAGTTGATGTAGCAAAAGTCTAATTTTTCTCCATAGCGCTTTTTTTAATAAAGCGCTAAATTGGCGCTTTTTAGTCAAGAGTTTTTTTCCCATTTAGTTATTAAAACAGTTTTGTTTTGCTTTGAAATAAAAATTAATTAAACATTTTTATCTTAAAAAGATGCATCCAAGCTATTGCTAACGGTATTTTGTTCCAAAATCCACCAATTTGCACAAACACATTTGAGTATAATTGTGCGTATCAGGATATTGGGCTTGTATTCCTGGAATAATTAATGATTTTTAGCAAATTTTTTTTATTATCAACTTTTTATTGAATTACCAATGTTTACTTTACATCAATCTTTTTTCATAAGCTCTATTTTATACGGCTTTTATTCTCGAATATAATTTTACTTTAAATATTGCCTATAACAAGATCAAATATGTGACATGGAATGAAGTACGCAAACTGCGTCAACAATCTACTTTCAGCCTTCGGTCGATTCTTATAAAAAAAACTATGCCGAAGTGATTCATGTGGTTTGAAGACATGTAGTGCAAAGTTTCTAACATGCATTTATTGTCCTATAATTGAATTTGAATTGTCGTCATTGTACAATAAGAATCAAAAGTCTTTTTATATTTTCCAATATATTGGGCCACCTTCGAATATGACATATACATTAGCGATATTATTGTACAATACGAAAATTTGCACAATTATTTGCAAGTGGGTGGGCCGCTAAACATTTTTGTCTAATACAGGGATCACATATCTATTACCATGAATGAATTTAAATTAAACGGGAATGGGAACACAGAACACTGCGACCGAAGAAGATCTATTGTATCCCTGCCAGGTGCTAGAGCACCTCATCTAAACCTACTCTCTTGAGGAATCTCAAGATTGCCAGTGGTTCGAGTGTTGGCTGTTCTCAATCCTCCACTAGGTGCTTGCAAAATTGGCTATATCTTTTGTGGCATAACGCTTCACAGTCCACCAGAATATGCTCTGGAGTTTCATCCTCATAATCACAGAATCCGCACAGGTTGTTACTCTCAATGCCAAGTCTGCTGAGGTGTTTTCTCAGTCTGCAATGGCCTGTGAGGAAACCTGTGGAGCATTCATAGATTGTTTTTAGAAAATACTAACTAACAAAGTAGTATACTTTTCCATATGGAATTTGACAATTACTGGCAATAAAAATTGCTACGTGGAGACGAAGGGTTAGCGAAAATATTTTTTCTGTCAACTGAAACAAAGACTTATGTTCAGATACTTGTTTTTTAAAGGCATTTTTGACATTTTGTGTCGTCTAGTAAATAAAATTTTGTGTTTTGTATATAGTAATTGAGAAATTTAAATGCGTTTTGGCAGAAGTAAATGAAAATTTTCGAACCTTAAATTTAGGCGGAACTGCGTACGAGGCTTTGAAAATAAAATTTTGGATTTTGTTTACTCATTGTAGTTTTTTTTTTATATATGCACCACTGAATCATATAAGCGAGTTTTTTTATAAGCATTGCGAGTTTTTATAAATGCATTTCTCGCTTATAAGCACCCAAAGACGTGCAAAATTTGAAATGCATATAACCGGTAAATACTGTATTTATTTTTTTTTACCTTATTTTGACTTAATAGCAAAAAAACAACCTAATTTTCAATCGAAAGCTCTCGCGTCAAAATATCAGCTTAAAAAAAAAAGTCGGGGAGGGGAGTTTTTTTTCGTTGAAATCTCTTCTTTCTGATAATGTAAAAAAATATATACATTACTATGGTAAATGTTCTCAGAAAATGCAAAGAAAAGAAAAAAACTCGAATCCGACATTTTTTTTAATCACTATGTACAATTTTGAGCTATTTAGTAAAATTTACACTTTAATTACTTGAAAAACGTAAGATTCTATGTTACATTGATAAACAAAAAAAATTAAAAATCCATAAATCATAAATATTGCAAGAAACATTCGAAAATAGTTGTTCTAAATATTAAAGATAGGATTTAAAGGGGGATTTCAATTAAAAATTCATAATAATATTATTACCTACAACTTTATCATTTAGTTTTTTTCCATAGGACTTGTAGTTTTGCTGGAAATCGAGATACACCGTTTTTCACCCTTAAAAACTCACCCCCTTACACTTGCCGACCACAGATCGCCCGTAAATTATTTTTCCTTTCATTTTTGTTATATTCTCGTCCTTTTTTAACGGGTTTCATCCTACTATAATTTTTTCACTTTTTTCCATTTTCAAAGGCTTCAGCCCTGGTCTATTATCCAAAGTTATTTAATTAGTGTCGCTTAAGTTCATTTTTAATTTAATCTTTCAATAAAATTATTTTTGCAACGTAAGTTCCTTATGGCGCGCCATGCTCATCAATGCTTCGAATAACAAGAATCAATGCTTGGGGGGGTAAAACAAAAATGTTTTGAAAATAAAAAAATACTAGCGAATACTGGTTAGAAAAATACATAATGGTATTGCATACTTTTCGGATTTTTCTGATTTTCATTTGTGACTTGGATAAGTGGTTCGTGGCAGTGATAGCTGAAGCTGTTTCAGCTAACTAATATCTATCTATATACATACATATATATAAAAACGAATAGCAGTTTGTTTGTTTGTTTGAATGTTTGAAAGCTATGTACTCCTAAGCGAGTGAACCAATCTTCACAGTATATTACTAATGATGTGGAAAGAACAATAGTCTATATAATTTTGAAATATTATAAGTGGGCGTGGCACTTCCCATATAGAAGAAATTTATATTATAGGATATTTATGGAACTAATGCAGCTAAAGACTTAAAAATTTGTGTGAGTAACTCTTTTTATAATGTTTTTAAAGAGATATTATTAAGGAGGGGACAAGTGGGTGGCACTTCCCATATATAGCAAATATATATCTTGACATATCATGGGAACTAATGCGGTAAAACACCATGACGGGAGGTAGGGGGAAATTTCGTCCTCTTTGAAACTATCTATCTATTTTGATGAAATTCAAAATATATATAGATCTGAGTCTTACATAAGACATAGGCTATAAACTTTTTTCAAAAATAGGACCACGAGGGGTGGTAGTGGGAAATTTCTTACTCTTTGGAACTATCTATCCGATTTTAATGATATTCAAAACATAGATAGATCTGAGTGTAGAAAAGCACATAGGCTATACTTGTTTTCAAAAATAGGAGCGCGAGGAGGAGTAGAGGCAATTTCTGCCTCTCCAAAACAGTTTCGTCGATTTTGATGAAATTCAAAACATAGATAGATCTGACTTTAAAAAAGGCATATGCTATACTTTTTTTCAAAAATAGGACCACGAGGGGAAGTAGGGGATATTTCGTCCTCTTTGAAACTATTTATCCGATTTTGATGAAATTCAAAACATAGATACATCTGAGCCTGAAAGAAGACATAGGCAAAATTTTTTTCAAAAAACCAGGGAATGTAGGGGAAATTTCTTCCTCTTTGAAACTGTGTATCTATCCGATTCTGATGACATTTAAAATATAGATAGATCTGAATCTTAAAGAAGGCTAGGCTATACATTTTTTCAAAAATAGGACCCCGAGGGGAGGTAGGGGCCAATATCTTCCTCTTTGAAACTATCTATCTGATTTTGATACAATTCAAAGCATAGATAGATCTGAGTCTAGAAAAGCACATAAAGTTTCTAAAAAATAGGACCAGGAGGGATGTTAGGAGGAAACTTCTTCCTTTTTGAAACTATCTATCCGATTTTGATGAAATTCAAATTATAGATAGATTTGAATCTAGAAAAACATATTAGCTATACATTTCTTAAAAATAGGAGCACGAGGAGTTGTAGGGGGCATTTTCTGCCTCTTCGAAACTATCTAACTGATTTTGATGAAATTCAAAACATAGATAGATAGAAATAGGCTATAATTGTTTTAAATAGGATCGCGAGGGAATGTAGGAGGAAATTTGACATTAACATTATTGAACGCTTCCTCTTTTTTAAAACAGACATACATACTTACCTGAATTGTACAAATAAAATTATATTTTTCTGAAAAAAAAAACTCTTTTACTAAAGTGTTCTTGTTTTGTGTGTATTTTACTTGTAGATTTATCTTGTAGTTTTGAGAAACGGGCCCTAGGATGTAGTTAACAACAATACATTCACCAGTTAAATTGTATGCGTATATTATGTATGTCTAAAAATCGGCATTTTTCCTGAGTATCGATTACCAAAATTTAAAATTTCATCAACATAATGATTGGATTTCCTTAACGGCTGGTATATAATACATTTCTCAAACTCTCATATATTACCCTAAATATTCATCAGCTTGGAAGTGACTACATTTAAGACAAAAACATTAAAAGTGATCTCCTGTAAAATTTGTAAAATGTTACTTCGATCGGTTAGTTAAAACAGCGACGATATAAGTCAAGCATCCGAGAATAGCTTTAGAGATCATAATTCACCAGCAAATATTAATATGTATATATAGTATACATATGTATATAAAATTCTGCAAAATATGCAGTTTTTGTAAATTGCTCAACATAATATTTGATAATTCGTATCCTGATAAATCGTAAAAACTCCATTTCATTTCGGTTCCTTCGATAATTTGTATTTTTTTTCAATACATTATCCCCTTTTAATCCCTTATAAATCCTAATTTTTTGCTATAATGATTTATCGGCATTCTACTGTGGTATCTATAATAGCCCAGTCAAATTAAGGTTTCACTGCGGAATGAGAGATAATAAGCTGTAAATTCGCATACACCTTCATTTTGGTATTGTAAAAGTTGTCTGCAAAGTCTCATAAAATCTCATGTCTTCGCCATAAGTTATTCAAGGTCAAAGGTCACAAAAATCAGTTTTTCGCGATTATCTCGGTTATATTATAAATTAGAAATTGTAGAACATAAAATTTGCGACAAATTTTATATTAAACATTTTTTCATACGCCCAATCGTTTCTGAGATAGAAGGCAGAGAACCCGCAGCGCTCAGCCAAATTGACTGTAATGCAAGGTCAACCGTGAATCTCAGTGAATAATACCTTGTATAAAGTTATTAAATCATTGAAATATCATTTACAAGAAATAATTTGTATTATTTATTAGTTAATACATTATAATTAATAACATTTTGCATATATATCTAATATATTCGTTTAATAATACTTACACAGGAAAAAACGCCGTTCTAAATTCAAGTGTTTTCTAATTACTTTGAGTACGAGTCGTACTCAAAAATATAAGTACGAATAATACTAAAATGTACTTAAGTCCAGCCGAAACAAGATAAAGTTCTTAAATCATGTAAAAATCTTGAATCACGTAAAAATTTCTTAAATTAAGGTCAAAAATTCTTATTTTAAGTACGACAATTTTTATAAACTTTACACAAAGTCGTAGTGTGTTGATATTTGTTTGCTTGTTGATAACCACAATTCACTGTTGTGCTCTTGATGTTGTTTTTTGCTAGAAATTTTGTTTCTTAGTGCAGTGCCGACAAATCACCGGCAAACATCGTATTACATGCTGCTGGTGTATAGTGGATTTAGGTGTCGTTCTTTCATGTACTGATTTAGCTGAGTTGTCTGAGACGCTGGCTTACACACATGATGAGTTAAGTTCAATGCCAGGAATGAACAAATATAAATTTTAAATTAAAACAAGTAAGTAGCTAAGTATTAAAAATATAAACTTTCATGTCTGTTCTAGGATTAAACAAGGAAAAATAAGCCTGGTTCAGGCTTGATTCAAGTACGCAGCGGGATTGATTAAAGTATGCGGCGAGATTGATTAAAGTACGCAGTATGATTGATTCAAATATGCAGCGGGATTGATTCAAGTATGCAGCAGGCTTGAATAAAGCACGTATTACGACGTTAGTCGCTTCTTGTTGGCTATGCCTGAGAAATGAAAATATCAACAACAACAACAAGAGCACATAAGTGAATTGCAGCTATCATTAAAGCAAAGAAACAGCAACACAGTACGAGTACGACTGTGTATAAAGCTTATAAACTTTATACACAGTTTATAAATTCTTTACATGAATAAAGCCGAATCAGGCTAAAATTAAGTGTTTTGCACTTGAATATTCCGTAATTGAATCGATCTTTCTGTACTTGATTTCAGGAAATCCGGAATTACCGTACATTTGACACCGCTTTGGATTAATTTAAGTACGGGTGGACTGATTTTTCTTTTCTGTGTACCTACTTTGTGTAACTAAAAACTCATTAGATGAAATATTTATTGTACATTCTAATTTTATATTAATTTATTTAAAGTAGATTTTAAGTAGAAATAAACGGATATACAGTAAAATTCGCTTATAGTCCACTGCCACATTTGCACCCTTTTTGTGGACTATAAGGAGAATTGGACAATATCTTGATTTTTATATAAGCCAATTTGTGGCTTATATGCGAATCCCCATATAATTATTTCTTTTAACAAAGAAAAATAAAACTAACGTTAAGAAATTACTTCCTTATTTACTGAATTCACAAATATTGCAATTAAGATTGCTAAAATAAAAACAGTTTCTACTTCAATATGAGTAATATTTTCATAAAATTATGATTACAAAATATTTCATTTTTGACTTTTGCATTTTGGATTATATCTTCCATAACTTGCATATATTTAAGATATTTCAAACCAAATCTTGGTGGCTTATATATATATATATATATATATATATATATATATATATATATATATATATATATATATATATATATATATATATATATATATATATATATATATATATATATATATATATATATATATATATATATATATATATATATATATATATATATATATATATATATATATATATATATATATATATATATATATATATATATATATATATATATATATATATATATATATATATATATATATATATATATATATATATATATATATATATATATATATATATATATATATATATATATATATATATATATATATATATATATATATATATATATATATATATATATATATATATATATATATATATATATATATATATATATATATATATATATATATATATATATATATATATATATATATATATATATATATATATATATATATATATATATATATATATATATATATATATATATATATATATATATATATATATATATATATATATATATATATATATATATATATATATATATATATATATATATATATATATATATATATATATATATATATATATATATATATATATATATATATATATATATATATATATATATATATATATATATATATATATATATATATATATATATATATATATATATATATATATGTGTGTGTGCGATTTTGTATTTACTTGTATGTTTGCCTGTGTCCGCTACTTTTTGTTGTAGTGGCAGAGAAATATTGTAGTGGCAAAGAATCTGTGTATTTGTGCGTGTGTAGTGATTGATGTTTGATAGATTTTGTTTTGTTGCTGTGAGTTGTTACTGATATGCGTATGTACGGTTGTTATGGATATATATTTTTGGGGATATCTGGGGAAATAATCGAATAGCGGCACAGTCTGGCAACCCTGATAGTGGTTGTGCAGGTAGAGAGGTAATGTATGTATGTGTCGAAGTAATGTAAGTTATTGTATGTATTTTGGCTTTGAAGAATGCAATTATGTGTGTGTTGTTCCCAGCGGGAAATAGAAGGAGTACGGATGCCTTCTGGAAGGCCTCTGTACTCCTTCTTTTGGGTAAACAAGGCCTGCTCACTCCATTCCATACTCATATCTTTTTTACACACGTTTTCATTGGGGGAAGATCTTCCGTTTGTTAGTTCTGGAAGGCCTGACAAAAGACCTTCTGAAAAAGGAATTTTGAAGGGTTCCTAAGGAAGGTCTGTCAAAAAGCAAATGGAGGTACATTTTTTTAATCGCTGTATTTTTATAGTGACTTCTTTATTTTTGATTCATGTGATTTTTATTTCGAATTATTTCCTTTCATCTAAAGTAATTTTTATACGAATGTATTTATTAATAAGGATTTGGATGTGGACAGTCTCGCAGCTATAAGTATAAGTTAATCAGCTCCATCATAAACGAGATAATACCAACATGTATGATGTCTCGTGTATGTAAATTTCAGCTTTATATACAAATTACTTGCGAAAAAAGAATATGAGAATGTTTATTATTTATAAAGAACACCTTTAATGAATAAAACCAGTGTTGTCAACTCAATGCTTTTCGCGCTGTTTTTAGTTCTTTCACTTTTCACTTTTCGAGCGCGAAAATTTTTAGAGTTAGTGCTCAGTGCTTTCTTAATATAACTTTTAGTGCTTCTTTCTGTGATGGTGGCACTAAACCCGATATAACAAAATAAATTTGTTTATCTAAAAAATATTTTTTAAAGATAAAATTTTTTGTTAATGTAACTATTTCCTTAACATACTTTTTTGCATTCTTGCAGAAGAATAAAAATAGCAAATTTATATGAAGTACATTCGAGCAATCAGCTGTTTTTTTTTTTCTTTTAAAAGCATCAAAGTCCATATAGAAAAGTATTTCTGTACGTATTTCGCTTGCTTGACACTTAAGAGTAATTTAAACAATTTTTGACACAAAAACAAGTGTTTATATTTTTACTCTCTTCGATTTCAAACAAATTCGACATATATTCTATGTGGCATGCTATAGTGTTCATGGAAATAACCGGACAAATTGAAAACTATGCAAAATAAACCCTTGTCAGCTAAATGCATTCTGTGAAAAATAAAGAAAGCTGGTAGGCATTAATTGCCTGATTGTGTTACTTCTTTAAAAAAAATAAATAAAAATACCAAATAATGATAAAGAATACTTTGGCAATTTAGATGCACTTGTAGCAGGAATCAATACTTGTTAAGAGGACACTAAAACTTTTTGAATGACACCAAAATTATCTGATGTCGCGTTCTAAAGCTATTCAATTTTAAATATGAGCGAGTCAATTTGTATGGAGGAAAAAAAACGAAAAAATCATAAAGCAAGAACGTAATCTACGGACAATGCTAAAAAATTGTCGCCAAGAAACCATAGGTCGGAAATGGGTTCCTAGCCCGCGCAAGTCAATATGTAGCTTTCTATACAGGTAAAAACAAATAAAACTAACAAACCAGTTCCGATTTTTATAAAATTTTATACGAATGATGCCTCTGCTGTAACTAGTATTAGCGCAAAGTCTTGGTTCAATATACTTTATGGTTCGCGAAATATAGCAACTTGAAAAATTCAACAAAAATGTATTAAGCCGACATCACAAAATTATTTCCTACTACTTACACTAAATGTTCCACTGTAGTGTCATATTAAGGGCACAAATTGGACTTTAAAATGACATATGTATGTTACGATTTTATTTTTCAATATTCAGAGGTCCATTTTAACTGACCTTATGTCTGCATTAGTTGAGCTCTGAAGACTGCAAAATAAAAGCTTAACAAATGAAAAGTCCACTTTGTACCCTTGAATATGACACCTCAATGGAACATCTAAGGTAAAGAGTTTGAAATATATACATAATTTTGCAAACCCGTTTTAGTACATTTTTGTTGATTGGTATATTTTTGTTCAATTTTCCCATTTTAAAGTCGCTATAATTCGCTAGCCAGAAAGTATATTAAGTCAAGATTTTGCACTAATACTAGTTATACCATAGGTATCATTCATACTAAGTTTTATAAGATTTGGAAGGGGCAAAAGGTCAAATTTTAGAGACAACAGGCCAGTAAATTTTTACCTCTGAAGATTGAGAAATAAAATCATACATATGCCATTTTAAAGTGCACTTTATGCCCTTTAATATGACACCACTGTGGAACATCTACTGTAAGTAGGTTTAAATATATACATAATTTTGTAAAATCGGTTTGGTATATTTTTTGGAATTTTTCATTCTCTAATCGCTATATTTCGCAAACCAGAAAATAGATCGTGCTAAGATTTTTCAGTAATAATAGTTGTTACAGAGGCATCATTCGTACCAAATTTTATAAATATCGGAACTCCAACTGGGTTGATGTTATTATCTTTTTTAGTCCATATAAAACATTTATGTTGATTTGCGCGGGCTAGGAATTCATTTCCCACCTATGGCTCCTTGGCTAAAATTTCTTGGAATTATCCATAGATAGTGTTTCTGCTATACGCATGTAGGAGTAGAAAATACATGTATGTATGTAGAATTTCATTATAATCGGACAGGGTGAAAATCCTGACCTTGTCGGAAACTTTTGAAATTATTCAATATAAGAATTTTTTAAATAAAATTAAAAAAAAAAATTCAGTGCTTTTTTCAATATTACGCGTTAATTTATTTGTTTCAGTGCTTTTTGAAATTGAAAGGTTGACAACGCTGAACAAAACGAGTTTCTTTTGCTTTGGAAAAAAAACAAAAAATGCTACTCCTTCTCTTCTCATAGAAGCGAATGTGGAATGTGTACCTTATCTTTTATACGTAAGAGCCGAGGCCTTCTTTAAGGCATTCTTTAGCAGTTAGATAAGAATAGTAATTGAATAAAAAACTGTATAGGCAGGCCTTTAATAAGGCCTGAAGTAAGAAGGTCTTCTCAGTTTTCCCGCTGGGCAGCAGCACTTCTTTATACATATATCTGTATATGTGTTTCCTTGGCTATTTGCGATGCTGTTGTTATGGAGATAGAAAACTATTGTGTTGGCACAGGTTTTTGATGAACAAGTGCATTTCAGATGTTGAATATTTTAGTACCATCAGGTTCAGGAGCAGAGTTTAATGAATAGGAGTAACGAACTTGTGATGGATATTTTTATTTCCTTATTTTTTTATGTAAAATTGTAGAACATTTTTGGAAGGATTTTAAGATGACATTATTATTGGATGGGTTTTCGTCTGGTCGACTGTTGGTTCGTTGGTGGAATGAAAGTGCCGTTATGATACCCTCATTTATTTAACTAAACCTACGTCTATACGTTATATATTTTTATCATGATAAAAGTCAAATTCCATATAGAAAAAACAGCTAACATAAAACAAATTATTTTTCAATATAAAATTTTACATTTGTCATGATAAAAATATATCAGATATAGACGTAGGGCAAGAAACAGTGTTTCATATTGCTATACAAAGAAATTTTAATTTCACAATATACGGCCATGTCACAGGGTTCAATTCCGTTCGGAAACGGAGTTCAACCTACCCCGTTTTGGTAGCAGCTGGTGTCTAAAAAAGAAAACTTAAATACGCAAATGTGTCAGGTGTGTCCAGATTTTTTTTTATATATATGTAAACAAAAATTTTAATTTCCCAATATTACGCAATTTAAATTTCACAATGTGTTGTCCTTGATTTTGTGCTGATCGTGCGAGTTCTTCCTGTTGCTATGTATATGAATTTCATCATACCTCGTAATATCAAATGAAAAATTAGATTTGATGACTACTGCGCAATTCTCATATGATGTATATATATAAGTAGAAGAAATAATAAAGATTTTCATCGGTATACTCTGATATCTCAACAAGTTACGACCTATTATCCAAACTAAATTTTTAAGGTTTTTGAAAACAAAAAACTATAAAAGTGCTACAGTTAATTATTGCTTATTAAACAAGTTTGCAGTGTCTCAAAAAAAAAGAACTAAAGAAATTAATTAATTAAATAAAGTGTTTATAATTAAAAGAATTAAATAAATTAATATTTATTAAACAATATAGTAAATAAAACAATTAAATAAATTAATTTTTGTTAAACAATATAATAAAATAAATAATTAAATAAAAAAATTTATATTAAATAAATAATACAATAAATACTAGAATCTGTTCCATTTGCAATAAAGTCTTTATGACTCAAACTAAATTAAATGAACACATGGAAGTGCATTTTTTGGCTGGGCAGTTTAGTGGTGGTGTGAGTGTACAAAAAAGACATTGTAGACCTTGTAATGAAGTGCTACCACTCACATCATGGAACAATCATATCGAAACCACTAAACATAAAAAGAGTTTCCAAGAAGTTAGAATTAATGAAGATCTTACAAGGAGAACAAGCGATTTCAAGAGAAGGATCGAAACATATTTGTTCGTAAACAAAAATGAAGGTGTTTTGTATCCGGAAGAATTCCTCTCATCTGCCAAGAGCTCCATTGTGAAACAACTAAATGAACGTAGTAGGATACATACTACGTTCAAATTTAATATGGAGCTCACATGTGATTATATGAAAATGGGGAATGATGAGATCAATGTTGTCCAACTTATACACATTTCGAAAATGATGTTGGTGACCTTTTCTGATGTCATAGAAGAACTGTACAACAAACAGGCCAAAGAAATAAGAACCAAAATGGAAGAATTTCAAGAGAGGGATAGCGGATGGACGTTGATTTCAATCAATACCCTTGAAGTTAATATAAACAAGGCGTCTATTATAAGACGCTCCAGTTTTATCCCTCTCCCAAAAAATATAGCAATGAAACATGCATGTATAAATATCGAGAACTCTGATGTTTATTGCTTTAAGTGGTGTATCATTGCGGCTTTATATATAAATAGTGGTCTGAATCATAAACAGCGAAAAAACTACAGAAATTTTAATATTCCAAATATTTCTA
The DNA here is from genome assembly GCA_956483635.1 of Panzeria rudis. Lineage (NCBI taxonomy): Eukaryota > Metazoa > Arthropoda > Insecta > Diptera > Tachinidae > Panzeria > Panzeria rudis. The sequence goes on along the minus strand of OY101449.1, from coordinate 51,102,009 downwards.
ATGAGAAAATTAAGATAGGGATATGTGTATTAAATTTTGACGGCCTAGAGCTCCCACTCCCACTGAAGCAGCTAAAAAAATTTGAAAATCAGAATAAATATTGTAAAATATTTTATATTTATTAATACTTTATTCAACATACATATTGTTACGTTTTTAGTCCTTTACATAAAAACGGTTTTATTATTTTCACAGGATTCGTTGAATTGCAATAAAATAAAACACGGATATTTATTTTACAAATAAATTCTCAGTAACACTTTATTTATTACTTTAAAAACACGTACAACTAAACGCGATGTACACACTAACTATTCTTGGCGATGTTTACTCGTCTAAATTTAAAAACACACTTCTCCATGTCGTCTGGCAGCCTCCCCTTATATAGTAAATTATAAAACCTTCTGGTAACTTCGCTAACGTTCTGGAATGTAGTTGTCTCTTTTCATCTTTAAGTATACGGCATAATCATTTGGTCAAGCTATAGTGTAGTGTATGTGCGTGTGTAGATGCATGAGATTCTTCTTCTGTTTGTTTATCTTCGCACACACACATACTCTAATTTAAGCAAATTATGCTGTTATCAAGTTTACATCTCTTGCAGCTGATGTTGTTTAAGTTTCATGTCACTGTTTGTAATTGCAATTAAGCAGTCTCGAATAATCTTGTAGGTTCTAGCTACCGTTTCCTGAAGATTCCGGAAACTTCCATTTTCCGTTATTTTGAATTCTATTGGCAGTTTTCGAGTGATGCCAAGTTTAATTGTGGTACTTGGTTGCCAGGTTTTGAAATTATTACAGTGATTTAGGGGTATAAAGCAGATAATGATCGGGTTGTCAGTTTGTGCCGTTACATTTGAATCTGCATTTTCATTTCGTAACACTGCCGCCCTCTTAAGCCTGTTCGTCCCGAATAGGCACACAATCACCTTTTCCATAGTGCGCCAGTCGTTCCAGGTGTACGATTTTCATTTTGGACCTTGGGCTGTTGTACTTCTGTATCCTATAGACGACATCGTTCAACCTTTTAATAACCTTATACGGTCCATCCCAATGAGTCTGCAATTTTGGAGACAATCCCTTCTTTCGTTGTGGGTTGTAAAGTAGAACCAATTGACCCTCATTGAATCCCTCAGAATTTGCAGCTCGGTCATATCTAGCCTTCATCTTGTCACTGGCCATTCTAATTCGGTTGCGTACAAATTCATGTAGCTCATTTAAATTTTCTTGCTCTTGGGAAGAGCTGGTGCCTTCTTCACTTGTTGGTGTAGGCTTAACGCCAAATTCCAAATCACCAGGCAATTTTAATTCCGTCCCGAAGACAATTTTAGCAGGTGTTCGTGATGTTGAGTCATGTACAGCTGACCTATATGCCAACAAAAATTTGGGAATGTGCTCGTCCCAGTCCCTTTGATGCGCGCTTACCACTTTTCGCAGGTACTCCTCTAGAGTACGATTAAATCTTTCTACCATGCCATCGGACTGTGGGTGCAGCGGCGTCGTTCTTGTTTTCTTTATCCCATACAATTCGCACATTTCACGAAATATAGCAGACTCGAAGTTTCTACCTTGGTCAGAATGTAATTCTATTGGAACACCATAGCGACATACCCAGTTGTTGACAAATACATTCACAACTGTCCTTGCTTCTTGATTGGGTATGGCATATACTTCTGGCCATTTACTAAAATAGTCCATCACCACAAGAACATAGCGATTCCCGGCGTCGCTGACGGGAAAAGGACCTGCTACATCCATTGCTATCCGCTCAAATGGTGCACCGGAGTTGTATTGTTGCAGCTGTCCTCGACTTTTTCTTGCTGGTCCTTTTGCTGCGATGCACTGTGGGCAGTTTGCTATCCAGTCGGCTACGGCTTGTTGACACCCAACCCAATAAAAACGCTGTTTTAGCTTCTCCAGCGTTTTTGTCACTCCCAGATGACCGCCACTAGGACCATTGTGGAACTCGTGCAAAACTTTATTCACCTTGGAGGATGGCACAACTATTAGGTTGGAAGCCATTTTACCATCTGCACTTTCCCATACGCGGTACAAGCACCCGTTTATCAGCTTCAGGCTATTCCACTGAGCCCAATAACATTTCACAAGTGGGCTTTCAGCTGATATTACATTGCGAGCAGGTCTTCTATTTTCCTCTTTGGCTGCTATAATTGTCGCCAATATGGTGTCGTTTCTCTGTGCCGCTGACCAGTCCTCATCGGAATCGATGTGCGTTAGCCGAACATCAATAACACATTCCTTCTTTTCGGCCTTAACACAATGTCTGCACTCCAAGCTGCAGGGCCGTCGCGATAAAGCATCTGCATTGTTATGCTTTACGCCCCTTCTATGCTCTATGCTGAAGTCGTAGCTTTGAAGACGTTCTATCCAGCGCGCTAGCTGCCCTTCAGGATTTTTAAACTGCAACAGCCATCTCAATGCAGAATGGTCGGTCCTCAGCGTAAAGTGTTGGCCATACAGGTACTTATGGTAGTGTTTTATGCACTCCAACACTGCCAAAAGCTCACGTCGTGTCACACAGTAGTTTCTCTCAGGCTTTGAGAGTATACGGCTATAATAGCCTATCACTTTTTCTGTGCCATTGACAACTTGCGACAACACACCTCCTATGCCATAGCCGCTCGCATCGGTATCAAGCAAAAATTTTTCTCCAGCTATGGGGTAGGCTAGTACTGGTGACGTACTCAGTAAATCCTTTAGTGTCTGGAACGCATTCTCCTGCTGTTCACCCCAGTGATACGGCCTCGACTTCTTGGTCAGCTCATGCAGGCTTGCAGCGACGTTGGCAAAATTTGGTACAAAGCGTCTGTAGTAGGTACAAAGGCCCAGAAAGCTGCGCAGTTCATGAAGATTTTTCGGACGAGGCCAGTCCTTTACTGCTCGTATTTTATCTTCATCCGTTGAGATTCCGTCTGCCGTAACTCGATGGCCCAAATACTTTACTTCTCTCTGGAACAATGCACATTTCTTCACGCTAAGTTTTAAACCAGCTGATGATATGCGTTGAAGAACTTCTGCCAAATTTTTGAGGTGCTCATCAAAAGTCTTTCCCATCACGACGATGTCATCAAGGTACACCAAGCAAGTCTTCCAGTGAAGTCCCTTCAGCACTCGTTCCATTAGGCGTTCAAAAGTAGCTGGAGCATTGCAGAGCCCGAATGGCATAACTTTAAACTGCCATAATCCATCGCTCGCGCTAAAAGCAGTTTTCTCCTTATCTTTCTCTGCAATCTCCACCTGCCAATATCCGCTTTGTAGGTCCAACGTGGAGAACCATTTCGTTCCAGCCAGCGTGTCTAAAGTGTCGTCAATTCTTGGTAGCGGATAACTGTCCTTCTTAGTAACGTCATTGAGCTTTCTGTAGTCAACGCAGAATCTCGTACTGCCATCCTTCTTTTTGACTAAGACCACAGGCGAACTCCAAGGACTTGAAGATGGCTCGATTACACCATTCCGCTCCATTTCATGGACGAGTTCTTTTACCTCATTCCGTTTTGCTAGGGGTACACTTCTGGGTGGCTGTTTGATCGGCCTCGCTTCGCCTGTATTTATTTCATGTTTCACTATTGCCGTTCTCCCTTGGCTTTGATCTTTCAAGGCGAAGACGCTGGTGTGCCTTTTTAGCAGCTGTTTAGCTTTATTTCTATCAGGAGCTGCTAATCCTGCTACCCACTTCCCCACATGCTCTTCAAATTGTTCACGTTCTTTTGCGGACATATTGTCTGGTTCTGGCTTTCGCTCGCAGTTTATTATTGCCTCTGGTGGAGTACATTGGCCCATAGCAGAATTTCCGTCGACGACTTTTTCGTTGCCTGATAAATTAAGTACTCTTATAGGGATCTTTCCTCCTTTGCAAGTTTTTACGAGGGCTTTTGCTGTTAATAGCTCGCTCTTAATTTCTGTTGGTTCTACTACCCACAACCGATTGTCCTCACAATCTCCCTCCATGCGTGCCCATATTACTGATTCAGACTGCGGTGGTATCGTCTGGTTTTCAATAGCAACTAGTTTCCCTACGTGCGTTTGATTGTCATATCCAACATCAAGCGGTATTTCAACATTACGCCAAATCATCACTTGTTGCCCCATATGCAGGTTGATGCCATGGTTTATCATAAAATCGGCTCCAATAATCACATCGTCAACAATATCGGCAACGATAAACACATGTTTCACGCTTATATTGGCTATAGTCACCTTTGCTTCAGTCTTACCGTAGACAGTGGCAGGCTCCCCAGTAGCTGTACGTAGTCTTATATTCCTTAAAGGTTCACACTTCCCCTTCACTATATCGGGCCTGATTATTGACTGCGACGCTCCTGTGTCTATGGTGAAGATGTGCTTTTCGCCGTTGATGTATCCACATGCAGTAAGGTTGCTATTTTTCTGCTGCATTACTGATATGGAGATTGTGGGGCCGTCGTTTGTGGGAGCTAGCTCTTGCCCCTTAGTGCTAGCTCGTTTTAGTTTAACGGGGACTCTTGTGTTGTTTGTTGGTTCACCCGTTTACTATTCCTTGGTGGCGAAACAGATCTGGCTCTTTTTCTTGGCACCTTGCAGTTGCGCTGGTAATGGCCGACTTTGCCACAGTTATAGCACTTAGCTTTTACTTTGCCGTCCTTCTCCGCCAATGCTTGTCTCACTGCCTCCTTGATGCTAGAGACTAGATCACTCTCATTTTCGGCAATGACCTCCACGTTCCGCACCTTGCACACCTGTGGCTTCCAAATCACCCTAGCAGTCTCCTGAGCTAGTGCAAATGAAACCATTTCTGCGAATGTAGGCTTTTGTGTAGTACACACTGCAAGCTTGATGTCAGGATCACGGATGCCATTAACAAACGCCTCTGTTTTGACATGATCCAGGAATGGGTGGTTTTCACCTGGATACGTAAGCTGCACTAACCGCTCAATTTCCATTGCGAAATCTTGTAGAGACTCATTGGGCTTTTGTCCTCTACATCGCAATTCCATGCGGTATATATCTCGCTTATGTTCGCCACCATATTTCCGCTGCAGTGCCGCCATTATGTCATCAAAATTATTTCTGCAGCTCCATGGTACGGTTTCAAGTACTTCTGCTGCGGCTCCTTTTAAGGCCAAAATCAGCTCTATGGCCTTTTCTTCACTGTTCCAACCATTTTTGCTGGCAACTGTTTCGAACTGGAACTTGAAGATGTTCAAAGGTGCGCTGCCATCGAAACAAGGCGTCTTTACTTTGCTGGAAGCCTCTGGAATAACTCTCACTGGCCCTCCTTGACACTGAAGATTAACAATTTTTGCTTCCAAGTCATGCAATTTCTCGTCCACATCTTTTACATGCACTTCGACGCCACCAATTTCTAGGCTATGAAGTTTATTCTCTAGTTCTGAGAGTTTCTCGTCAAATTTGATGACTTGTACCTCAATGCCATCTACTCTTCTATTTATGACCTCAGAAATTTCCACTAGCTTCTCATTTGTGGCCTTAGATATTTCCTGAACTTCAGCCTTAACTTCAGCTAGCAGTCGCTCGTTGTTAGCTCTAGATGTTTCTTGAACTTCAGCCAGCATTCTCTCATTGTTAGCTCTAGATGTTTCTTGAACTTCAGCCAGCATTCTCTCATTGATAGCTCTAGATGTTTCTTGAACTTCAGCCAGCATTCTCTCATTGTTCACTCTAGATGTTTCTTCAAATTTCTCATTTGTGGTTTTAGATGTTTCTTCAAATTTTTGCATCATAGCGGCGAACATTGTACTTAAGTCCATGCTACTTGTCGTGGCACGAGTACATACCTCTATTTCCTCTTTATCCTCAAAATCGTATGTCCCGATATCGATGCCACGCTGCTTGAACTCATCTATCAGTCTCTTCTGAAGTTCCACTTTATTGCCTACAGTTGGCAGTTCCAGCTTACTCAGCTCCTTTTTTAGCTGCTCCACTTTTAGCTCTTCAAACTTCATGGCTTCTATTTTTTTTAATGTCCTTTTTATTATTTAATAATGTCCTTTTTTTATTTTATTAATTAATAATGTCCTTTTTATTTTATTTTGCAATCCCACTTCTGACACCAATTGTTACGTTTTTAGTCCTTTACATAAAAACGGTTTTATTATTTTCACAGGATTCGTTGAATTGCAATAAAATAAAACACGGATATTTATTTTACAAATAAATTCTCAGTAACACTTTATTTATTACTTTAAAAACACGTACAACTAAACGCGATGTACACACTAACTATTCTTGGCGATGTTTACTCGTCTAAATTTAAAAACACACTTCTCCATGTCGTCTGGCAGCCTCCCCTTATATAGTAAATTATAAAACCTTCTGGTAACTTCGCTAACGTTCTGGAATGTAGTTGTCTCTTTTCATCTTTAAGTATACGGCATAATCATTTGGTCAAGCTATAGTGTAGTGTATGTGCGTGTGTAGATGCATGAGATTCTTCTTCTGTTTGTTTATCTTCGCACACACACATACTCTAATTTAAGCAAATTATGCTGTTATCAAGTTTACATCTCTTGCAGCTGATGTTGTTTAAGTTTCATGTCACTGTTTGTAATTGCAATTAAGCAGTCTCGAATAATCTTGTAGGTTCTAGCTACCGTTTCCTGAAGATTCCGGAAACTTCCATTTTCCGTTATTTTGAATTCTATTGGCAGTTTTCGAGTGATGCCAAGTTTAATTGTGGTACTTGGTTGCCAGGTTTTGAAATTATTACAGTGATTTAGGGGTATAAAGCAGATAATGATCGGGTTGTCAGTTTGTGCCGTTACATTTGAATCTGCATTTTCATTTCGTAACAATATTATAGAAATCTTGTCAAATAAACAGTTCTGTTTCTTTTCTTGGCCGAAGTTACACAAACTTAACAGGAAGCTCTTTTTAATAAAAAATTTATATTTAAAAAACCTTTTGGTTAAGTTTGGGTAACTTTGTGCATCTACGGGGACAGACTGAATATATTTATTATAAAAAATTTTTAATTATTACATTTGACCCGACAACAGAACTCCACAAACACAGTAAGATAAATAAAACTATTTAAAAGCTGCAAGTATTTCGAAAGGCACTTTTCGTCAGACTGTATTGGGAAGAAATATTTGAAGCGTGGTGCTGTGCCAACCTTGAACTTAAGCGACAAAAACGTGCCAAAGGCGGACACTGCAAAAACCCTTCGGTTCACGAATTTCATATCGTAGTGGCTAACCTATTATCTTTAAAGATTACAGTAATCCCTCGATTTACGTCGCGATTGGTTCCGGAAAATGGCGACGTAAATCGAAACAACGTAAATCGAATTTGTATTGCACATAATAAAACTTGGATTTCCATGTATTGTTTCTTTTTATAATTGAGGCGACTTAAATCGAAATGACGACGCAAATCGAAATGGGAGTGGACGAAAATCTCGCCGACCGCGTAGAAACATTTAAAAAACAAACATTTTAACTAAACTCTGGGATTCCCCGGGTTTCGATAATAACTTGTAAGCAACTCAGGCGACGTAAATCGAATTTGGAAGGCACCAAAAATGTAACGACGCAAATCGAATGGAGACGCAAATCAAATTTGATAGGTACAAAAAATTTTACGACGTTAACCGAAACAACGTAAATCGAGGCGACGTAAATCAAGGGATTACTGTACTCAGCTTAGCACCTTATCAAATTGTGCAAACGACGATGCGATGTTTTTACCTATTGATTTTCAAACGAATTTAGAAGATACTCAAAAGACTGGCAGCACATCAGAAAGAACTCACACCCCGGATTTAGATGTCACAGATATATGCGATGAAAAAGAAGAATATTTTAATGAAGATGCCGATTGTTTTACCTGCGACAATGTGCCATCAGAACTAACTGCACGTCTCCACGCGCAATATTTATTTCCGAACATAAGAAATAACGTCGGCAGAATAACAGCACAAATATGTTCATGTACAGGCTTATGTTCTGAGCTATAGAGCACGTATTGTGGTATTGGACATAAATTGAAAAAATTCACTGTGAATGGATCGATATTTTTTGTCTTTATTTTAGTTTATTTAATTTTGTTCAGAACTATTTTACTTTAATTTGATTTAAAAAACAATGTATTTACAAGTTTCTTTTGTTTAATTCACGCAAACAACAAATGCCGATAAAGTTTGACAGCTTATATTCAACATTATTTCTTGAACATAAGTTTGAACAATTATGTCGCAATTTATTTGCAAATAAATGTTTCTACGGTCCACACGTGAACATATGATGTTGGAAATAGAATTTGACAGATGAGAGCATAATTATTTCCAAGTTTATTGCTCGTGGAGGCCCCCAGTAACATCAAGTCGATATTTTGCTGGTTACTTAGCTCAACGAATATCTTGCGTTAAATGTCGTATGGATATATTAAACAAGCTCAAATTTTGTCTTATCCTTCAGATATGTTTGTTCACGCAAAAAAAAATTATGAAAAAATCAGACTTTGGAAGTTTGTGTGCTCCGTTCGACTTTTTTTTTGCAGTTTGTAAGATTCATATCAGTCTTCGAAAAATATTTTTAGAAAACAAAGAAATAAAAAACATAAGAAAACTATTGTTGAACAACGCGTAAATTGCACCAAAAATTTAATTTATTCGTTTTGGTTTGAAGAAAGTAACATATGCTATAAGCACAGGATGGAGATGCTAAATTTACTAGTTATTATACTATTACGGAAGCATGGGAAACGTACAAATACAAATCATCAAGTACTGAAAAAGCTAAAATTTTGAGCCATTAAACTTTTAAATAGCATATGTATATCGTCGTTGCTCTGACGTAACCAGTTATGTGAATATTGCCGAAAAATGTTTTATTGCACCAATCTAGACATTTATTATTCATACGTCTACCCACCAAAGGGTTTAAAGATATTTTTACCAAATCCTGCGAGAAAAAATAGTTACATGCCCAAAAATATTCTAAAATAAAAAATTATTTTCTTAGAAATGTTCCAACAAAGTGAGTCATATGTAGTTCTTTGAGCAATTTCATTATAGCATGCTAGTATCCAATTATGTACTTATCTTGTATTTTGATACATAATTATAGTGATGGAAATATTGTTTCAATAAACTGTTTAACTTAAAAAAAATATCGCATGGTTACGGCATAAAAAAGGGGCCGAATTACCGCATTCGTTATCGAGTAGGCTTTCGTATCGAATAAAATTTCGTCACGTATCGAATGGATGGATTCCGCATTCGATAGCTAACGTATGGAAATGTTTAAGAAGTGTACCAAGTTTATATTATACCGGTTGTTGAATCAACTAAAAATTTGTAATACATTAAAGAAAATGTTTGTGTTTCTAGCAGCTAGTACAACAACTAAGTCGATTGTCCAAGTGTAATAAGGTTTATGCTTTTTTGCAAAACAAACACAATAAAAGAAAATATTGTATTCGATCGCTCTAGTGCTAACGAGTGGAATTTAAACAGCAGCTACTCGATTGTCGTATGCCGTAATCCCAAAAAGAAAATTTACAGCATTGAGGGTTTGAAAACGAATCTTTTGCTTATCACCAGACTATTATAATTGAAAAATGAAAAATTTTGATACCCATATTGCCTATATTTGAAAAAAGATAAAATATTTCGCGATTTTCGCGTTTTATGTGAATAATTACAAAAAATGAAATAAATTAACATTATTTTAAAACAGATTCAAGTTTCAAAGCAGATCAATATCTCCAAATAGGTAGAATTTGTATGAAAACCCGAGACGAAAATATGTATATAGTTAAATATTTCAATTAGTAGGTCGCAAGTGGTCAAGTTTTATATACCATTGGATGATGCTTCAAAAACTCTTTTCGATGATACCAAATTTTATTTATGTCATCTTGGAGCAAAGTCCAAAAAAAATCGAAAAACTGGAAAAATGCATTTTTTTAAAAATGGTCCAGCTCACGGATGGTCAACGCTAGAACCAAAATATTTTGGGAATCATCATAAAACATATCAAGCTGTATTTTCAGAGGGGTAACAAAATCACTTTTTTTTTAGTCGCTCTATAGCTTCGCACCGAACTATAATCACATTTTTTAGAAAATTGAGTTGTGTACTTACGATATGCATTTATATGTACATACATATGTACATTGTACATATGTATGTACATATAAATGCATATCGTAAGTACACAATTGAATTTTCTAAAAAATGTGATTATAGTTCGGTGCGAATCTATATAGTTGTAATTATACAACAATAAAACACATATTCTTACCCTACAATTACGCAATCGGCAACATTATTAAGGGCCATTATTACAACTCGGCTTTAGTTATAATTAGCATTTTATCAGACGGATAAACAGTTTTTCATTATTACAACTTTAATTTAACCTAAAAGTGTATGATAACTTACTGGGAAGTTCATTCTTCCGCTAACTTTTATCGGCACACATATTCATAGGCTGCCATACTTGCTTCTTTATCAAGTAAACACCAAGACGTATCTAACAGGTGAACTCACTAGAGCACATGACCTTACTCGGAAAAGTTAGTGGAGTGATGAAATTATCACAATTTCGTCACTATCTGGAGCTTCACTTTTTTACGGTACTGGACATTTTATTATAGAGCTACCTGCGCTGATAATTCCTCCAAACTTTCAACATTTTTTGAGAACTGTATTGTAGTTTCTACAACAAATGTATACTTGTTGTAGACTTGTATGTACCTGTTATCTGTGCCTTTGTAAATACACATGTATGACGTTGCCACTTGTACTCTGGTATGGCCATACTTTGAAAAAGATAATTTATATTTTACAGGCAAATTGTAATAATGAAAAATTGTTGCAGGTCAGTTTACCGATCACTTCTGCCAATCATGCCAGTAACTATCTTCCACTTTACTGCTGAGTTGTAATAATGGCCCTAAGTGGGTTATTTGCACATAAATTGTATGAAAACAAGACTTCTTTTGGTTTTTGCATATTGTTTTTACTTGAATGTGTTTTGAACGAAAAACAAACACAAACAAACAAAATTTTTAACATGCACCATCTACATGTGTATGTTTTAATGTGTGTTGCATTTTGCTCTCAATAAGGGCCATTATTACAACTCAGCAGTAAAGTGGAAGATAGTTACTGGCATGATTAGCAGAAGTGATCGGTAAACTGACCTGCAACAATTTTTCATTATTACAATTTGCCTGTAAAATATAAATTATCTTTTTCAAAGTATGGCTATACCAGAGTACAAGTGGCAACGTCATACATGTGTATTTACAAAGGCACAGATAACAGGTACATACAAGTCTACAACAAGTATACATTTGTTGTAGAAACTACAATACAGTTCTCAAAAAATGTTGAAAGTTTGGAGGAATTATCAGCGCAGGTAGCTCTATAATAAAATGTCCAGTACCGTAAAAAAGTGAAGCTCCAGATAGTGACGAAATTGTGATAATTTCATCACTCCACTAACTTTTCCGAGTAAGGTCATGTGCTCTAGTGAGTTCACCTGTTAGATACGTCTTGGTGTTTACTTGATAAAGAAGCAAGTATGGCAGCCTATGAATTTGTGTGCCGATAAAAGTTAGCAGAAGAATGAACTTCCCAGTAAGTTATCATACACTTTTAGGTTAAATTAAAGTTGTAATAATGAAAAACTGTTTATCCGTCTGATAAAATGCTAATTATAACTAAAGCCGAGTTGTAATAATGGCCCTAATTCTGTCAATAAAATGAGTATAAAACTTTTGCTTCCCCTCTTACATACTTCGCCCCCTCATCCAAACAAGCAGAAAATTTTTGTAAATTTCAATTGTACAATAAATAGTCTTTGATTTTACACTTTTTATGAAAACTGTAATAATTATCTGTCTTTCATAGCTCGCTGCGGACTGTGTAAACAATGAAGATGTCTGAAATTACATAGCGCTATAGAATTTTATCTAGTTTTAGCCAATACAATTATGATAAAAACTTAATTTTAAAATTTCAGTGTGAATCGGTTTAAATAATTTAGAGAGTTTAGAAAAAATAGATACCAGTACTCGGCCACACCATGGGTGGGGGTGTCATGGCCCCCTGGATGCGCGCTTGCCGGTATGATACCGGTATTGAAGGAAACTGTATTTGTATACCGGTATTTTACAACCGAAAACAATTACGGTATCGGTAGTGATACCGGTATTCAATTTTAAAAGGTATTTAATCAGTAGCGGTAGTTATTACGGCATCCGTTGCCAACCTTGGTTTGTACGCATGAGGAGATGAAAATGGGCAAAATAAACATTTTACTTCTATACTTTTGCCCTTAATTGACACATTTTTTTTATCAGATTTTCATAAATAATACCTCTGGAAAGGTTTAAAAATTTTCTTATTTACTGCCTCAACACTTTTTCAAAAAGTTGCCGCAATATAGCGCTGTTCGAAAATTTGTTAGAAAATTGTAAAAATTTGCCACAAGATGAAAAGTGGATGCTAAACACATCAATATTAAGCTTCAATATGTGTTTGTGTGCGTTTGTTTACAAAAAATTTTTACACATATACGGAGGGGAAATATTGAAGAATATAAAAATGCTTTTGATTTTAATAAAAAACGCACACAAGCACACATATTGAAGCTAAAATATTGATCCGTCTAGTAGCCACTAAAGATCTAACCTTCTTTAACAAAATTGTGGCACATTATTAAATCATATTTTGAGGTTAAAGCCAATTTGATTGAGTTTTCAACTGTTTCTACATATTCGCTTATGTCCTTAAAACTAATTAGTTGGGTTGTTGTAAGTTTTCTTAGCAATCTACACCGACGTGTTAATCCAGTATCATCATAAGTGGCTTGAATTTTATCTCATACACCCAGGGGTGTTAAGTATGACGATTTTTTACGATATGACAAAAAACGATATGACATACTGTGTTGTCATATCGTAAGTTATTTACGATATGACAACACCGAGAAAGCCATACACGGTGCATCGCTTTCTCAGTGTTGTCATATCGTAAAAAAAACTTACGATATGACAACACAGTATGTCATATCGTAAAAAATCGTCATACTTAACACCCCTGCATACACCATTCGCCGTTGAAACACATTGTATGTGCACATATAAATTTAGAGATATGTATATATAATACTACCCTCGACATAGCTTTCCCATTCACTGCTGCATCGGTTTCCGTGCCCAAAACAGATTTTCAAAACACTTGGAGTTTCATTGCGTATTCAATGCCAAACTTCCATTTGTGGTAATTTTTTCTACCAGTCACATGTTTTCTGGGCCCATAACCTGATGGAATTTAACCAGAAAATCTTATATTTATTGAAAATGAAACGCGCCTTTTTCGTTTAAAGTGTACAAAAGGAAATAATAATATGTATGTAGTTTAATTTTATTATAAACAGAGTTTACGATATAATCATATTAGTAAAATGTTGCTAATGTAGTGATTAAATAAATTTTACTTTTTCAAGAATAATAATTTTCTTCAAATTTCATATAATTAAAAGAAATTCGTTACTTTGTCTGCTTTTACACAGATCAGTTTTTCTTGAAGCAACTTTTATTTTCTTCCGTGCTTGCTCTTTCTCACAAGAAAATAAAAGTTAGTTCAAGAAAAACTGATCTGTGTAAAAGCAAACTTTACAAACTCTATAATTTTTAAAATTATATGCATGAACATGAATATTTTAGTAATTAATTTAATACTCAATTTCAGAAAAAAGGACTATTTGGCGCAAAGCGGCATATCATATTCACATCGGAAGACTCGCATTATTCGATTGAAAAATTGGCAATGTTTATGGGCTTAGGCAGCGAAAATGTATGGAAAATAAAAACAGATAAAGTTGGAAAGGTAGATATTAAAGATTTAGAGGATAACATACAAAAAAGTTTGAGTGAGAATTGTGAGCCAATGATGATATCTGCTACTTCTGGAACTACAGTTCTTGGAGCATTTGATGATTTGAATAATATAGCTGATCTTTGTAAAAAATTCGGAATATGGATGCATGTTGATGCGGCCTGGGGTGGTGGTGCATTAATGAGCTTGAAATATAGACATCTTTTAAATGGAATTGAAAGGTAAGTGTATAAATATCTACATACTGCATATGTATTCATGTATTTTTTACTATTTCTTTAGAGCTGATTCTGTCACATGGAACCCACATAAAATGTTAACGGCATCGCAGCAGTGTTCAACCTTTTTAACACGACATAAGGATATTCTTACCCAATGTCACTCTACGAATGCCACTTACCTCTTTCAAAAAGATAAATTTTATGATACTTCTTATGATACAGGCGACAAACATATCCAGTGTGGCCGAAGAGCGGATGTTTTCAAATTTTGGTTTATGTGGAAAGCAAAGGGCACAAAAGGCCTTGAAGAACATGTGAATCAACTGTTTAAAATGTCAGAGTTTCTAACCAAACAGATACGTGAGCGGCCGGGTTTTGAGCTTGTTTTAGAAAAGCCTGAATGTACAAATGTAAGCTTTTGGTATGTGCCTACCAGTCTACGCAGTTTAGAAAGAAACGAAAAGTTCTATAGTGAATTGCATAAAGTGGCGCCAAAAATAAAAGAAGGCATGATAAAGAAAGGCTCAATGATGGTAACATACCAGCCTTTGCATAATTTACCCAACTTTTTCCGAATAGTCTTGCAGAATTCTTGTCTAACAGAAACAGATATGAAGTACTTTTTAGATGAAATTGAAACGTTAGGCAATAAATTGTAAAACGTATTTGGAAATTTTAATATATTAAATATGTATCTGTATGCTTATTTTTATATTTACATACATATATATTATGTACATATGTATCAAAGTACCCAAATATAATAAAAACCTACATATTTAAAATAATTCTTTTATCGAGTGCAAGGCATATTCTGCAGGTAACATCCGCCCAGCTGAGTTTTATTTCTTGAAGTATCGTTTGATGTCAAATTTTGCTTTGCTTTGTTTTCAAAATTAAAGAAAATTTATTTTACAGCAGGAATATTAATTAATATTGCTAATATAAGCTAAAGAGGCCTAACGTACTTTATGTCAATAAAAATGCATAGTTTTTATTACATATTTTCCCAACGTTTAGTAAATTTTGTGTTCACCTTCTCAAGGGATTCGTCTATTTTACTAAAAAGATCATTTCAACACAGTTAATTTAAATGAAATTTATATGCTTGTGTTTAAGCCTTGTCTATATGCATTTCATTGGTGCTTTACCAAATCGTCAGTAGACTTCAAGCACAATTTTGAACCCTTTATCTTATGTACAGGCTTCCAAAAACAAATATGTAAATGATTTTCAAAAATAAGCATAGTAGGATTTGAAAATTATACAAAACCCAGTAAATAATTTGTATTCGATATGAATCTATTTAATTTTTCTACGCCTTTATACAATTAAAAATCCATTGGATAACCACAGAAGTATTTATAAGGCAAAATGAAAAATATAATTCAAACAAAACCTTTAACCTTTTCACAATGTATAATTAAAAGCTAACGTCGACTTTAACGGCAAGTTTTGTATGCCGAACTTCCCGTTAAAGTCCACGTTAACTCGTAATCGTACATTGTGAAAAGGGCCGTAAGAAATTTATTATTTGACATATTGTAATAATTTTATTTTAAATTAAATTTATTTGCTGGCGTTTATGCATTGTCTATATGCATTAAAGAAAAGAACCAGGCCCAGACGCCTCAAGGCATAAAAACTGTATCATTTTAAAAACGAAATACAAAATAAACGGAATTTAAAGCAACAAAAATGTACTTTTTCGGAATGAAAACTACGGAATCAAAACCAATCCGAACGGAATCTGTGACATGGCTGTATATCGGGAACAAATTCCTCTGGACAACGACGTCATCATCATCATTATCATCACAAGAATCGTGACTCAAAGTAAAAAGACCCAAAAACAAAAGCAGTAATTTTACGTCTCCACCTAACTTGAAATGCTGTTGTAACTTGAAGTTATGACTGCGTTGTTAAAACAATTGCACTAACAACTATGTTATAACCTGAAAAAATCATTAACTTGAACGGTCTACACTGAACATTAACTTGAATTTAATGTTCCCACTAAACCTGAGATTCGAAATAAAAGAAGGTTCGCTAAAACGAAGAATTTTCGAAACAAATTTTCGATAAATGCTCGTGAATCTAAAAAAAATCTAATGTTCGCAAATGCGAGCTTTTGTCGATAATGTTGCGACAATAAGCTCAATTGCCAAATTTCATAAAATGTGAATGTTTGCAGCATCGAAATATGTCTCGATAAGAAGCGCAATTGCCAAATTTCATAAAAAGTGAATGTTCGCAGCATTTAACTATTTTCGATAATTTATCGAATGTGTAATTTACATTCATGTGTGCAATAATTGAACAGAAAAAATTTGCCACGATAGCCTAGTGGATGTGTGCTAATCTGTTAGCATGGCGGTACCGTGTTCGAATCTGATTGACTGCAGCCTAAGTTACAATTTTAAATAAATAAATATTCCATTTACATTAAAATAGATAAATTAAAAAAATAAAGACAACAATTTTGAAAAGTTACTTTTTCCTACATTTTTGTGGTATCGATATTTCTTCGATATTGGTTCGCTATTGATTTGTCAGCGAAACATCGAAATCGAATGATTTGCTGCCACAAACTGAGTGACGAGTGGGCTCTAGCAGCTTTTTCTCTTTCCGACTTCGATAGTCGCAACATTCGAAAGCGATATTATTTTCAAATGTTTTGGTTTGCTGGGTTAAGTTAAGTTAGGTGATTGTATTGCTGCGTACTAGTATTAGTGAAGAATGAGTGTTCCCAGCAAACACAAAGTCAAGCGTTTGAAATATGATGAATTACAATTTTTTTATTTTCCAACTTTTTTTTGCTTGCGAATGAGAATTATTTTTAATTCTTTTTTTGTGTCGTAAAGCAATGGGCAGATTTTGTATATACAAACGCTTGTTCATTTTGTAATTGTATGGAAAAATTTTGTTTTGAAACGCATTTGAGTTATTTTTCATACAAATTTGAAACTTTTAAAATGGAATTATTGCACAAAATCTGCATATAATGATTATATATTTAGGGCTATTTTTCCTATTTTGGCTTTACCCTACGTCTCACGCTTTACCCTACGTCTATGCCTGATATATTTTTATCACGATATATGTCATGTTTCATATAGGAAAAACAGCTAATATAAAACCAATTATTTTTCAATATAAAGTTTGACATTTGTCATGATAAAAATATATGAGGTATAGACGTAGGGTAAAGCGTGATTTTTATATGTTTGTATATTAAGATATTCATTCAGGCGTCACTCTGCAATTCGAAAAGAAAGAAAATGTTTTCGAGTTTCAATATAAAAAAACATACAGATTTGCTTAGACTCATTTTCGAATCGTATTACAGAGTAGCCCAATAGAGAATCAAGTTTAGACATTATTTACGTACCTGAAGTGACTGGCTGAGCTACAGTAAGTTTTACGGTAAGTCGCTGCACTATGGAGATCGGTTGTTTGTGGAATGATTTTCATGTCGTGGACTTACGACCACTCTGGGAAGTGGTGACGGCAATAGATCATTATCACTGCCAGTGTCAGCTTGGTTATTATATATACAAGTGCTGGATAATTGGGTCCTCTGCTGCTGCAGTCCAACACAATCATCGGAAATATTCCAGGCTGATTCTAATCGTGACATCGTTCCTAAGGCACCATCACCAAAATTAGGACTAAAAGCCGCTTGCGAGCTAGATGCTGAGTTCGGTTTCTTCGGTAGCAGTGGCGCCTCTCCAACATTGACGGCATTAAGTGTTCCATTATTTGCTGTATGACTTCCTACAGTATTTGCACTACTATTACTATTATTTTGTCTTCGAGGTTTAATACCAGGAGATTTCAGTGTTACAGAGCTCCATTTTCTAGGCTGCATTAAAAATAAAAATAATTTTTTTTATAAAACGTTGGTTAAAAAAAACTTAATATTCAGCGTTATTCATAAACGATGAATTTTGTTTAGAAAATCAGGTTTCTAATAACTGAGTAATTTTTTTTTCGGTTATATCTATTTATTGTATCTTCAATAAAATTGAACTAACAATAAGTAATCAAATCTTAACTCTAAAATTTAAATTTTTAAGTCCAGCCAGTGCCAGACAAAAATATTTGTTTCAGCGGTTGGTTGTTTGGTTGTTTACGTCTCTCGTGTTCGGCTGAGAGCAAGAGTGTCCCTCCTTCTCAGCCGAGTGTGGCCTCTAAAATGAATGATGTTTCGGGCTAGGGGATTTGGGTGCAACTCAAGACTTTTTATGCAGCTTGTCACGTGTTTAGAAAACACTGTCTTAACCGGCGGCACATCTAGGTCTTTATGAATTCGCTTGTTTTTGACATACCATGGGGCTGCTGTAATCGTACGGAGTATTTTATTTTGTTGCCTTTGGATTTTTTCTACATTTGATGCCGAGGCAGTGCCCATAACTGGATTCCGTAGGACCATATTGGTTTTAGAATGGAGTTGTATAGAAGAAGTTTACTATCTTGGCTTAGAGTGGAGTTCCTTCCAATGAGCCAATTCATTTGAGCTGCTTTTAATTTCATTTGGGTCACCTTTGCATTTATGTGTGACTTCCATGTTAGACGATGATCAAGATGAACACCGAGATATTTTACTTCAGTGTGTTGAGGTATAGTTTGGTTATTTATTTGTATAGGTGGGCAGGTTTCTTTGCACAATGTAAAAGTAATGTGTAGACATTTTTGTTCGTTAATTTTTATCCGCCATTGTCTTAGCCATTGTTCCAACTGGGGTATATAATCTAGCAAATTGCGGGTGGCTTCTTGATGGCTTTTGTGAACACTTAGAAAAGCTGTATCATCAGCGAATGTTGATATGTGTATGTTACTGCTTACCGGCAGGTCAGAGGCATATATCAGATATAATACAGGACCGAGGATGCTGCCTTGAGGAACTCCGGCTTCAATGGGTTGCGGAGGGCTTTGAAAGGCACATTTGATTATTTCGATGATATGGCTTGTGGTTTGTGCTATATAAAATTTTTTTCTTGGCGCAACAATCAAGCTTTACAGCGATAGTCCTTTGATTCAATTCGCCGATGCGGGGACCATGCTATACTAACTTGTCTTGGCGTTAAACAATAAATAGAAAATTGAACGATAAGCGATTTCATTAAAACTTTACTGAAAACCGATATAGATTCACGGGGCTTATTCCATTTTTTCAGTTGTTGTTCGATGTTTTTACACTACAGTTTAAGTTATTTTATATCGTTCTTGTGTCTCAGTAATTCCTATATAGTATGTAGCATATTCAAAATTTTATTTGTATAGAATATGACTTATATGTAATTATTCGCATTCGCAAAAATTTTAATTTATTATTCGCATTCGCTAAGCTAATATTCGCTACTCCCCAAATTTGCAGTGAACAAAATAGTTTAATTTTCACCAAAAAATATTATTTTCATTCATAAGTATTTTTTTATTTTTTTCCTTTGAATATTGCTTATCATAAAATACTTATCGCATATAGTGAATTTGCTTAAATTATTTGCCTTTCTTGTGAAATTTTTTTTTTATTATTTGAAATAATAGTCCAGCCCCCTTATTCCGTAATTCGCTTAAAATAAAGACAATTCAGTATATTATTTGTTATTCAGTTTAAAAATTATTTAAGCAAAAAACAAATAAAATTAAAAAAGTAACCGTTATTTTCTAAGCAAAAACTAAAACTCAAAAAAATTATTTTTATATCCTGAGGAATAAATAAAACTCAAAGAATAACTTATCTTCTGAGGAATAAATAAAACTGAAGAAATAACTTATTTTCTGAGGAATAAATAAATCTTTTATTTTCTAAGCGAAAAAATAATACTCAAGAAATAATGATTAAAAGGTAATTTTTAAAATAAAACTTATCACCGTTACAGTCACTGGAATTTAACTAAATTTTGCGTTGAACTTTTTTCCACATCAAACAACCATCCTCTTAGTTTTTCTAAAAAAATATTATTAAATTCGGTTGCGTACAAATTCATGTAGCTTATTTAAATTTTCTTGCTCTTGGGAAGAGCTGGTGCCTTCTTCACTTGTTGGTGTAGGTTTAACGCCAAATTCCAAATCACCAGGCAATTTTAGCAGGTGTTCGTGATGTCGAGTCATGTACAGCTGACCTATAGGTCAACAAAAATTTTGGGAATGTGCTCGTCCCAGTCCCTTGGAAGCACGCTTACCACTTTTCGCAGGTACTCCTCTAGGGTACGATTAAATTTCTATCTACCATGCCATCGGACTGTGGGTGCAGCGGCGTCATTCTTGTTTTCTTTATCCCATATAATTCGCACATTTCTCGGAATATAGCAGACTCGAAGTTTCTACCTTGGTCAGAATGTAATTCTATTGGAACACCATAGCGACATAGCCAGTTGTTGACAAATACATTCATAAGTGTCCTTTCTTCTTGATTGGGTATGGCATATACTTCTGGCCATTTACTAAAATAGTCCATCACCACAAGAACATACCGATTCCCGGCGTCGCTGACGGGAAACCATTCAAATGGTGCACCCAAATTGTACTGTTGCAGCTGTCCTCGACTTTTTCTTACTGGTCCTTTTGCTGCGATGCACTGCGGGCAGTTTGCTATCCAGTCGGCTACGGCTTGTTGACATCCAACCCAATAAAAACGCTGTTTTAGCTTCTCCAGCGTTTTTGTCACTCCCAGATGACCGCCACTAGGACCATTGTGGAATTCGTGCAAAACTTTATTTATCTTGGAGGATGGCACAACCAATAGGTTGGAAGCCATTTTACCATCTGAACTTTCCCATACGCGGTACAAGCATCCGTTTATCAGCTTCAGGATATTCCAATGAGCCCGATAAGATTTCACAAGTGGGCTTTCAGCTGATATTTCATTGCGAGCAGGTCTTCTATTTTCCTCTTTGGCTGCTATAATTGTTGCCAATATGGTTTCGTTCCTCTGTGCCGCTGACCAATCTTCATCGGAATCGATGTGTGTTAGCCGAACATCAATAACGCATTTCTTCTTTTCGGCCTTAACACAATGTCTGCACTCCAAACTGCAGGGCCGTCGTGATAAAGCATCTGCATTGTTATGCTTTACACCCTTTCTATGCTCGCTGCTAAAGTCGTAGCTTTGAAGACGTTCAATCCAGCTGCTAGCTGCCCTTCAGGGTTTTTAAACTGCAACAGCCATCTCAATGCAGAATGGTCGGTCCTTAGCGTAAAGTGTTGGCCATACAGGTACTTATGGTAGTGTTTTATGCACTCTAACACTGCCAGGAGCTCACGTCGCGTCCCACAGTAGTTTATCTCAGGCTTTGAGAGTATAAGGCTATAATAGCCTCTCACTTTTTCTGTGCCATTGACTACTTGTGACAACACACCTCCTATGCCATAGCCGCTCGCATCGGTATCAAGCACAAATTTTCTCCAGCTATGGGGTATGCTAGTACTGGTGATGTACACAGTAAATCCTTTAGTATCTGGAACGCATTCTCCTGCTGTTCGCCCCAGTGATACGGCCTCGACTTCTTGGTCAGCTCATGCAGGCTTGCAGCGACGTTGGCAAAATTTGGTACAAAGCGTCTGTAGTAGGTATAAAGGCTTAGAAAGCTGCGCAGTTCATGAAGTTTTTCGAACGAGGCCAGTCCTTTACTGCTCGTATTTTATCTTTATCCGTTGAGATTCCGTCTGCCGTAACTCGATGGCCCAAATACTTTACTTCTTTCTGGAACAATGCACATTTCTTCACGCTAAGCTTTAAGCCAGCTGATGATATGCGTTGAAGAACTTCTGTCAAATTTTTGAGGTGCTCATTAAAAGTTTTTCCCATCACGACGATGTCATCAAGGTACACCAAGCCAGTCTTCCAGTGAAGTCCCTTCAGCCCTCGTTTCATTAGGCGTTCAAAAGTAGCTGGAGCATTGCAGATGCCGAATGCCATAACTTTAAACTGCCATAATCCATCGCTCGCGCTAAAAGCAGTTTTCTCCTTATCTTTCTCTGCAATCTCCACCTGCCAATATCCGCTTTGTAGGTCCAACGTGGAGAACCATTTCGTTCCAGCTAGCGTGTCTAAGGTGTCATCAATTCTTGGTAGCGGATAACTGTTCTTCTTAGTAACGTCGTTGAGCTTTCTGTAGTCTACGCAGAATCTCATCCTGCCATCCTTCTCTTTGACTAAGACTACGGGCGAACTACAAGGACTTGAAGATGGCTCGTTTACATCATTCCGCTCCATTTCATAGACAAGTTCTTTATCTCATTTCGTTTTGCTAGGGGTACGCTTCTGGGTGGCTGTTTGATCGGCCTCGCTTCGCCTGTATTTATTTCATGTTTTACTATTGCCATTCTCCCTTGGCTTTGATTTTTCAAGGCGAAGACGCTGGCGTGCCTTTTAAGCAGCTGTTTAGCTTTATTTCTATCAGGAGCTGCTAGTCCTGCTACCCATTTCATCACGTGTTCTTCAAATTGTTCACGTTCTTTTGCGGACATATTCGCAGGTTCTGGCCTATTCTCGCAGTTTATTATTGCCTCTGGTGGAGTACATTGGCCAATATCAGAATTTTCGTTAATGACTTTTTCGTGGCCTGATAAATTGAGTACTCTTATAGGGATCTTTCCTCCTTTACAACTTTTTACTAGGGCTTTTGCTGTTAATAGCTCGTTCTTGATTTCTGTTGGTTCTATTACCCACAACCGATTGTCCTCACAATCTCCCTCCATACGTGCCCATATTACTGATTCAGACTGTGGTGGTAACATCTGGTTTTCAATAGCAACTAGCTTCCTTACGTGCGTTTGATTTTCATATTCAACATCAAGCGGTATTTCAACATTACGCCAAATCATCACTTGTTGCCCCATATGCATGCAGGTTGATGCCATGTTTTATCATAAAATCGGCTCCAATAATAACCTCGTCAACAATATCGGCAACGATAAACACATTTTTCACGCTGATATTGGCTATAGTCACCTTCGCTTCAGTCTTACCGTAGACAGTGTCAGGCTCCCCAGTAGCTGTACGTAGTCTTATATTCCTTAAAGGTTCACACTTTCCCTTCACTATATCGGGCCTGATTATTGACTGCGACGCTCCTGTGTCTATGGTGAAGATCCGCTTTTCGCCGTTGATGTATCCACATGCAGTAAGGTTGCTATTTTTCTGCTGCATTACTGATATGGTGATTGTGGAGCCGTCGTTTGTGGGAGCAAGCTCTTGCCCCTTAGTGCTAGCTCGTTTTAGTTTAGCGGTGACTCTTGTGCTGTTTGTTGGTACGCCCGTTTACTGTTTCTTGCTGGCGAAACAGATCTGGCTCTCTTTCTTGGTGCCTTGCAGTTGCGCTGGTAATGGCTGACTTTGCCACGGTAATAGCACTTAGCCTTTCCTCTATTTTGACTTTCTGCTAGCGCCTGCATTAGTCCTCCTTCTCAGCAACAACCTCCATATTTCGCACTTTGCATACCTGCGGCTTGAAAATCACCCTAGCAGTCTCCTGAGCTAGTGTAAATGAACCCGTTTCTGCGAAGGTAGCCTTTTGTGTAGCACACACCGCAAGTTTAACATCAGGATCGCGAATGCCGTTTACAAACGCCACTGTTTTGACATGATCCAAGAATGGGTGGTTTTCGCCTGAATAAGTAAGCTGCACTAGCCGCTCAATTTCCATTGCGAAATCTTGTAGAGACTCATTGGGCTTCTGTCCTCTACATCGCAATTCCATGCGGTATATATCTCGCTTATGTTCGCCCCCATATTTGCGCTGCAGTGCCGCCATTATGTGATCACAATTGTTTCTGCAGCTCACTGGTACGGTTTCGATAACTTCTGCTGCGGCTCCTTTTAAGGCCAAAATCAACTCTATGCCCTTTTCTTCTTTGTCCCATCCGTTTTTACTGGCAACTGTCTCGAACTGGAATTTGAAGATGTTCAATGGTGCGCTCCCTTCGAAACAAGGAGTCTTAATTCTGCTGGAAGCCTCTGGAATAACTCTCACTGGCCCTCCTTGACACTGAAGATTAACAATTTTTGCTTCCAGGTCATGCAATTTCTCGTCCACATCTTTTACATGCACTTCGACGCCGCCAATTTCTAGGCTATGGAGTTTGTTCTCTAGTTCTGAGAGTTTCTCGTCAAATTTGCTGACTTGTACTTCAATGCCATCTACTCTTCTATTTATGGCCTAAGAAATATCTTGAAGTTTCTCATTTGTGGCCTTAGATGTTTCTTGAAGTTTCTCAT
This sequence comes from Panzeria rudis, assembly GCA_956483635.1. NCBI lineage: Eukaryota > Metazoa > Arthropoda > Insecta > Diptera > Tachinidae > Panzeria > Panzeria rudis. Next base: position 51,077,691 of record OY101449.1, on the reverse strand, counting down.
TTGTGGCTTTAACTTCAGCTAGCACCCTCTCGTTGTTAGCTCTAGATGTTTCTTGAACTTCAGCGTTAACTTCAGCTAGCAGTCTCTCGTTGTTCACTCTAGATGTTTCTTTATTATCAGCCTTAACTTCTTGAAATTTTTCTATCATAGCGGCGAACATTGTACTTAAATCCATGCTGCTTGTCGTAGCACGAGTACATTTCTCTATTTCCTTTTTATCCTCAAATTCGTATGTCCCGATATCGATGCCACGCTGCTTGAACTCACCTATCAGCCTCTTCTGAAGTTCCACTTTATTGCCTGTAGTTGGCAGTTCTAGCTTACTCAGCTCCTTTTATAGCTGCTCCACTTTTAGCTCTTCAAACTTCATGGCTTTCATTTTTTTTAATGTCCTTTTGTAATTTTTATTTTTTTTTAAATTAATAATGTCCTTTTTATTTTGCAATTTTATTTCTGACACCAATTGTTACGTTTTTTAGTCCTTTACATAAAAACGGTTTTATTATTTTCAAATAAAACTCGGATATTTATTTTACAAATAAATTCTCAGTAATACTTTATTTATTACTTTAAAAACACGTACAACTAAACGCGATGTACACACTAACTATTCTTGGCGATATTTACTCGTCTAAGTTTAAAAACACACTTCATTACGTTCTTCCGGTAGCCCTCCTTTTATAGTCAACTATGAACCTTCTGGTAACTACTCTAGCCTTCCGGAATACAGCCGTCTCTCTTTATCTTTAACTGTACTGTAATGCAGGCCTCTTTTCATCTTTAAGTGTACGGCATTATCATTTTGGTCGTGCTATGGTGTAATGTATGTGCGTGTGTAGTATGCATGAGATTTTTCTTGTGCATGTTAATCTTTGCATACACACATATACTGATGTTTTCAAGATTGATACTTATAGGCTTTTTCCTCTTGCCAACATCTACCATCAATTTGCGAAGATGACAACATTTTCCCATAAGAATTATACAGGGCTAAAAATCTACATCTTTAAAAGATGTTCCTATCTCATTTTGTATCATGCTACATTTTTCGATAATTTTGGTGTCACCACAAGAAAAATTACATTAAATTGAAACGAAATTAAAAGCTTGTGAATCAGGGATGGTACATGAGATATTAAAATTGTACCAATTGCTGCCTAAAATTGTAATTTTTAAATATTAATTGTACCAAAACACCAGAAACATGTATTAAGTACAGAAAATATATCACTTTTTTATACATATATCCGTGACAAAATGAAAGTGTGGCCGATTTCATAAACGCCACAATGCATTGCAGTGATGCAAAGTTGTATGTGCTTTGTTGTTGCAAACAATGTAAAGTCGCATCACTATTATGCAATGTGGCGTTTATGAAGTCGGCCTGTGCTTAAGTCGGATTTAGCAAATTGAATTTCTAATCGAAATTAGCTCATTAATTTGGACATAATAGCTATTCGAAGGTAGAACGATATATTCTCAATAAAGCTCCGAAATATTCACCTTTTATACAATGCAAATAAATTTATAAAAATATGACTTTTTCAGACTTTAATATTGGGTAATTCAACGTAGTGCCATATCAGTCCTAGTTTTGATATTTCATATTATTTTATGCTTGCATAAAATTGTATTTAAAATTTTGAAACAAAAAATTCATAAAATTTTACACATGAATTTTATGTGTTTTAAGAAAAATTGTATATCATATTCTTTGATTTTCTTACAAATTTTGATGTTTAAAATAAAATAAATTAAAATAAAATGTATAAAATTACTGAAGTTTTTGTGAAAAATAAATGTGTAAAATATATCGCAATTTAATACGAGCGAATCTTAAAATGAGCTTTTCGGGGAAAAAATTATTACCCCTCTGATACATAGCCTGTTCAAAGCATCAAGTACTATTTAAATACAAAATACGGGAAGAACAATATGGAAGCTTGCTTTGAATTGCTCATATGTATCATGATCAGCAAGAGCTTTAAATTAGCAGAGGCTGTGTTTCGTGAGTTAAAATTATTGGACCACTTTGCAATATTTCTATTTTTAAGGCGAACTTTGTTTTCAATACTTCGCAAAACTAAAATTTAATTCATATAAAAAGTCGCATATGTAGGAGTGGACGAAAAATATAAAATATTTTATTACAATGAGTAGGATTTCTAATAAATACAAAAATTATTAATTGTACTATATAAGCCATTGGTATACCATTGTACTTTTAAAATCGGCATTGTACTAAGAGTGGTAAAATTGTACCAATTTTGCCATCCCTGATGTGAACACTTTTCAGATGTATGTGTGAAAATTTATGCAACAATATTTAAATATATAATAAAATTTTATCTCCTTCCTCTAAGATGGGTTTTTATTAATTAAAAACACTGCACTAATTATTGCTTTTTTCATTTTATATTACAAACAATTAATTTCTTGTTTTTATTAATAAATTACATTTTTTAATTTATTACGAACAATGTGACGTTTCATATATCTGACATTTTGAAGATGGTAGATGTTAGATGTTGCAAGTGTAAATCCATGTTTCACATTTTCAACATATTCCATGCGTTCCTGCGAAATGTATGCAGGTGTAAAAAGCCTATTAAGCAAATTACACTGTTATCAAGGTTACATTTCTTACAGCTGTGGTTGCTCAAGTTTAATGTTATCGCAATCTACAATGTCTTTTAACATTCTCGAATAATCTTGGATGTTCTCGGCACTATTTCCAGAAAGTTTTATTTCCGCTATTTGAATTATTCTAACGGCTATCACAAAAGTGCTGCCAATGCTTTTATTTTGACGTTACATAGGCAGTGTTGTATTTAGTGGTAGCAAATACAGATTATCATCACAGCTGTTATTTTTATGTCGTTATATCTGAATCTGCATTTTTCGATTCATAACAATATTATACGCATAAGCCACAGAGTTGAAATCGAGACGTATTCTTCATATAATAATAAAAATAGTTATTCTAAAAAAATTTTGTCACATTTTGTGTAAAGTCTACTTTTTATGCCTTAGCACACATACATACATATGTTTTTTGTGTACATACATATTTTCTTTATTATCATGCGCATGATAATACAGAAAATATGTATGTACACAAAAAACATATGCATATATGTGTGCTAAGACATAAAAAGTAGATTTTACACAAAATGTCACAAATTTTTCTTTCTAAAAGCACTATTTTATATAAAAAAGACAGCGTTATGACAAATGTATAGCAAATATATGTAATAATATATTAAACCTTTATGGAATATATTTGACATATTGTCATAATTTTATTTTAAATGAAATTTATTTGCTGGAATTTAAGCAATTATCTATATGCAGTATTTCGTTGGTGCTTTACCAACTCATCAGTAGACTTCAAACACAATTTTAAACAGTTACAAACCCTTTATCTTATGTACAAACATTTAAAAACCATTTGAGAGTTTACAAATAACAACATAAATGATTTTCAAATAATAAGCATAGTAGGCCTTGAAACTTATTGTAATTATTTGCTGGGTTTTGCATAAGTTTCAATGCCTACTATGCTTATTTTTTGAAAATCATTTATGTATTGCTTAAACTCCAGCAAATAAATTTCATTTAAAATATGTAATAATATTTAATTATAACCACCACTTTACCTTCTTCATTCTTGAAAAAGATCATTTCGATTGCCTTTTTGCTTGCGAGTAAAACCTCGAAAGGTTGCGTTCGAATACTCTCTCGCTGTCTAATGTCATCATTAGAAACTTCGATACATTTTATTAGATATCGAATAAGATAATACCAAAACTGCAAAAACTCGCACGTTCGAGTAACAATTCGCCTCGTAAGCGAATGTGAGAATTAGCCCCCAGTACAACACTGTCCTTACTTAGCGTACTGCAATTAACCAATTTCGCAAAAAAAGATACCCCCTAATGAGCATGTATTACAATTGTTTCACTTTGTACTAAATATCTGCATGAAACATTCGTTTTTCAATTCACAGTATTGCTTTGTTTTACAAATCACTAACACTATTGCTAAAATGTGCGACGGAACAATAAGCAAATAATGAGTAATAGCAATCACCGTTTCATTAAGAGAGAATCAACTCAAATAGTGTCTTTTTGTTTTTTTATCACTAGTGTTAAAAGTATTTGTAAACAAAAGCAGTTGTTCATAAAATAAAGCACTGAAACTTAGGAGGGATTCGTGTGAGCTATTTGTTATCTCAATGAGGATATGAGAAAATTAGAGCACGTTATGCTTTTAAATTGAAGAAGAAAATAAGAAAACAACCGTTAATCAGAAAATGCCTTTTTATATGATATAATATTTTTTAATTGAAATAATCTTAAAAGCTGAATCGATTTTATAAAAAATAACTTTATTTAATTATTGAAACCACGAGTAAATAAATTTTTTTTACAAAATGGAACTAAATAAAAAATTTTTAACTTGGTAAAATTAGACAATTTGTTAATAATGTTGGCAAATATATGGCAGGTATTAGACTTTTAGAGGGCATAGCTTAAATTAAGCTATGTTTCTGTTATTTTTAGGGTTCCGTACTCCAAAAGTGTAAACGACCCTATTGTTTTCGATACACTGTCCGTCCGTCCGTCTGTCTGTTTTCTCGAGAACCGTAAGAGCTACGAACCTGAAACTTTCACAGAGTATGTAAAACTTTTGCCGGTGCAACAACAAATATATGGTGCTCTAAATTATAGGGTGTTCTAAAGCGAGCAACGAAACATGTTAAAATACTAATGTGATATACATACAGACACTTACTTATATATAGACACTTGAAATTTTCAAATTATGTATAATAGACTATACCAATTAACACTGATATTAAAAACAATCAAAATTAAAGAGTTTTCTATCAGTTAATGTAATTTTGACAATGTAATTTAGAAAATATGTTGTATCTTGGAAACCGTAAGAGGTAAAATCATAAATTTTAAAGACTAAAAAAATCCAAAATTAAAAAAATGTCAAAACGAAAAAAAGCTAGAATGAAAAAAAATGCTTAAAGGAAAAAAGCACCAAAATTAAACAAAAAACGCTAAAACACAATATATCACCAAAAGTAAAATGATCGCCAAAAAACTAAACAAACGACAAAACCCGAAAAAGTCGTCAAACGAAAAAAGCGCTTAAAGAAAAAAAACTAAAATTAAACAAAAAATGCTAAAACGCAAAAAATCATTAAAACTAAAATTATCGCCGAAAGACGAAATAAATCGCCAAAAATGGAAAAAAATCATTAAAATGAAAAAAAGCGCCACAACAAAAAATCACCAAAACTAAAATTATCGCCAAAAAACGCAATAAAACAAAAAAGAAAGCATCAACAAAAAAAGAACCAAAACAAACAAAAATCGCTAAATTCAAAAAACCACAAGAAACCAAAATTATCGTAAAAAAACGCAATAAAACGAAAAAAGCGCCAAAACAAAAAAAAGCACCAAAACAAAAAAAATCACTGAAACGCAAAAAGTCGCTAAAACTAAAACTATCGCTAAAAACGCAACAAAACGAAAAAAGCGCCAAAACAAAAAAAAGCATTAAAAAAATCGCTAAAATGCAAAAAATCACCAAAACTAAAATTATCGCCGAAAAACGAAATAAATCGTTAAAAATGGAAAACAGCACCAAAATGAAAAAAAGCAACAAAACAAACAAAAAACAGCTAAAACGCAAAAAGTCACGAAAACTAAAATGATGGGCAAAAAATGAAATCATTTTGAATCTAAATTGATTATTAGGCTAAGGTTCGTAACGTTATATTCAGAAAGAATTGGGTATGATTAATATTCCAAGGAACAATGGAAAAATTAACATCAACTTAATTTTTCAACGTACACAGCAGAACAGAGTAGCGCCACTTTTAGTTTTGGTGATTTTTTGCGTCTTAATAATTTTTTTGGTTTGCTGATTTTTATTTGCTGTGGCGTTTTTTTCCTTTTAGTGCTTATTTCCATTTTTAACGATTTCTTTAGTTTTTTTTTGCGATATATTTAGTTTTTTCGATCATTTTACTTTTGGTGAGTTTTTGCGTTTTAGTGTTTTTTTTTTATTTTTGTGCTTTTTGTTTTGGCGTTTTTTTTTTCTTTTTGGTGACTTTGTTCCATTTTTGGCGATTTATTTCGTTTTTCGGCGATAATTTTATTTTGGTGATTTTTTGCATCAGCGTTTTTTTTTTGTTTTGGTGTTTTTTTTCTTTTTTTTTTTGTTTTATTGCGGATTTTGGCGATAATTTTTTCGTTTTAGCGTTTTTTGCTTAATTTTGGTGTTTTTTTTTCTTTAAGCGCTTTTTTCGTTTTGACGACTTTTTCGGTGTTTGACGTTTTTTAGTTTTTTGGCGATCATTTTAGTTTTGGTGATATATTGTTTTGGCGTTTTTTGTTTAATTTTGGTGCTTTTTTCTTTTAAGCGGTTTTTTCATTTTGGCGATTTTTCGATTTGATATTTTTTTAATTTTGGAATTTTTTAGTTTTTGCTTTTTTTTTAAATTCAAGAGTTTGCCTCTTGCGGTTTCTAAGATACAGCAAATTGTCTAAATTACATAGTCAAAATTACATTAACTGTTAGAACACCCTTTAATTTTTATTGTTTTTAATATCAGTGTTAATTGGTGTAGGCTATTATACTTTGAAAATAAAAATTTAATTAAAAATTTCTACCAAATTTGAGATCAATCGGTCGAAATTAAGGGGGTAAAACTAAATATGTATTACTTTTTGCGGACGTGGCGCAGCCCACTTTTATAAGCACCGTATTGTATTGTCAACAAAAGTTAAGGCGCTTACCAAATTTCAGATCAATCGGTTAACAAGAAGGCGTTAAATTGTGAATTACCATATTCTACCCAAACACCACACAACTATGACACAAACAATAAGCTAAATAAAACCGTTTAATAAATTTTGCAAAATTTTATAATAAAATACATTACTAAATGCAAAATCTAAAATTAACAATAGTTCATTCGTTGTTAAAGCTTGTTTACATCTACAACACTTACCAGTGTTGCCAGAATGATGATTTTATCATATTGTTACGAAATAAAAAATGAAATATGAAAGGAGGGCTGGCGGACGAACGTGAATAAGTGTGTTTTTTAACTTAGACGAGTAAATATCGCCAAGAATAGTTAGTGTGAACATCGCGTTAGTTGTGTTACTGAAAATTTATTTGTAAAATAAATATCCGAGCTTAATTGTATTGCAATTCGACGAATCCTGTGGAAATAATAAAACCGTTTTTATGTACAGGACTAAAAACGTAACAATATTTTTGATGATTTTTAAAGCAAAATATGATTTTATTATTTTCTTTCCCAAATGATGATTTTTTTCTCATAAATTATGATTTTTCATACTTGCTTGAAAATATTTTAAATGGTTGTTTTAATTGTTAATATAAAAGTTTATGGTAGTTGATTGTGCAGCGCGTGAACTTTCTTTGACTAAAGTATTTTGAATTTTTGATAATAAGATTTCTGTGTTCTCCGAATTTAGTTATTTCTAAAATAATCACTTTTAAGTTTTAGCGACTTTTAATATGTAAAGCGGTGTACATATTATCGAAATTGAGTGATGTTAAAAAATTCATCAGATTTGAATGACGGTTTTGACTAAGGGGGGGGGGGGGGGTTAAAGATTTGTTACGGATTAGATACTTTATACTGAAAATTAAAAAAAAGCGTTACGAAGGGGGTATGAAACCTCCGAAAATAGCGTTACGTAATATGTGAATAGGCCCTAACAAAACTATCATTAATTTTGGGTATTAAAAAAGTCATTCAAGAAAATAATTTACTAGAGAACATGGAAACTAAGAAAGATGGATGCACTTCGTTGATAACAAGTTTATATTTTCATAATATTTAGCAACTCCTGAGATACTTCTGTTTTAACATCACGCATTATACCCTAATCCTGTTATATCTAAAGACAACATTTTATTTCTGCGCATCTAAGTCACATCAGCAGATAAGCACAAGCAACATCACACAAAAACGTTTATTTGGTATAGGGCAATTTTGTTTACATTTCGATTTCAGCGCATTTTGACGTCACATCAGCACACAAAAGTTAACGGACATGCGCAATCTGTATTCTATCATTCTATATTTTTTTTACAAAATCATTGTTTATCGCAATTTGTAGTTTTTATGCTACAAATAAAACTCTTGACTGACACTTTTTGGTACACACATCATCAGTCAAAAATCAATATGGCAGCTGACTGTCAATCAACCGTCCCAATCACCACACTCGAATCCCATAGAGCACCTCTGTGGTGCTCTAAAAAATAAGAAGTTAAAACGTAAAAACTTACAAATAAACTGGTTATGTGGGACACAATTCAGTAACCTTAGTACTCAAATTCTCCGGATATCTGCGCCAATCTTGTGAGTTCAGTGATGCGACGGTGTCAGTAAGCCTTCAAAGAGGAGCTTCTATCAAATATTGAAATAATATTAGGATTAAATAGTAAAAACTAATTTTGTTCTATAATATATAAAATGTCCCTATTAGTTTTTCAAGGTATATATTTTTGAATTACATAAATTTCCGAATGCAGCAGGATTGTAATTTTTTTGGTATTTTTTACATGGACGAATTGAATGCCTTGAATTTAATTTGTATATTTAATTTTATTTATGCAAAAGCATATAAATATTTAAGAAAATACTAAAAACTTTATGTGTCCCTGTTATTTCTTCCACCACTGTATACAAATATATATTACATTGATTTCTTTAGTTTCTGGCTGCGTCAAAAATGTGAAATCACATTGTGATGATGCAGCTTTAGCAAAACACAGCAACAAAGTCACTTATTTGACATAAAACACCGTTACATACTATAAACATGTATTTTTGGACACTTTTCGTAACTGGATTTTTCGTTACATATTTTATGAAATTAATTTTTTCGAGAATATAGAAATTTGTTAACATTTAAAACTTTTGAGAAACTCAATGATGTGACTTTCATTAGTGATTTAAAAAAGCTTATGCGAAAATATCATACAGTTTTTATTTTAGTGACATTGATCATTTATTTTAAAGCTTTTTTGCTGATACTAGTATGTTTTCGATATTTACTCGAGTTATGTTTTCAGAGCTGCTTTATAATTTTGTGCGTGAATTTGACCATTTTCGTGGTGGAAGTGATTTTGCCACTTTCTTATATATTCTTACCGTCATGACAATTTTTAATATATACTTCGGGGATTGCTCCTGATCTTAATTCTTTTTTACGAATTTTTACTATGTATTAAATAATATGTATAATTGAAAAAAAATGCATAAAATTTTCAAATGTACAAGAATCTTTTATATATTTGGTTACCAAAAAAGTATTAACTTTCCTATCTAGAAGGAAATGTATATGTAAGGAAATCATATAGCTTTTAAGAATGCATTTTTGTTTTAGTTTTATATAAAAGTTTAATTGTTTGTCCTTGCTTGGAATAAAATATTCATGATGATTTTTTATATCAAAATATGATTTTTATTTCGTCAAATGATGATTTTTTCGGAAAACTTCTGGCAACGCTGACACTAACTCTAAATGTTTCGTAGCCTTCTTGTTTTACTGTCTTCCGCTCTCATAATTACAGTCTCGTTTCGATTCGTAATCTAGTTGTCTTGTTGTTGTTGTGCACTCTCATTCATTCACCTTGAAAGCTTCGACATGTTATGATTCTAAAATGTTGCGAATGATTCTAGTCTCGTTATTTATGAGTTTTGTAGATGTCTACTTTGTACCCAATGAAAGAAAACAACGCAAAAAATAAAACTGAATCAGGGATGAAGAATATGGTGCAATTGTACTTTTTATGGTACATTGTTCAATAACGAGCCCATGTAAAAACCACAAACAGGAGCTTAATATATGTCTATGTTGGAAGCGCTTTTTTCACTGTACATGTTAATGATGTAAACGCTACGAAAGCAATATCCGAGACGAATAAAGCGGCTATTAGATTTAGTATTAATAGTTGTCAAAAACTCAATCTTAAGTAAAAATCCAACAGTGTGAAAACAAATTGTTATGATTTGTCAAATAATACGTAAAGAAACTTGGCAGTATTATGGTATTCGTCATTTTTAGAAAATTTTCTAAGCAATCACATTATTAATTTTATCAGAGTAGTCTGTTACACAAACAAGCATAGGAATAACAAAAACAGTTGTGTATTTGTTTGCCGGCATAAATAAAGCAAAAGAAGAAGGAAAAAATTTGCTTTATTGAAAATTATTTGGAATGTGATAGTGTAGAAACAAAATGTAACGAGAAAATTTTTTTAAGATTTTTTGACAGTCAGACTGCTTTTGATTTGATTTTCGTCTTACAAAATTTAATAAAAATCTTAAAGCTTGTATTACAATGTGAAAGGGCCTTAAGTAATATAGTCGAGAAGGTCAAGAAGAAGTGATATATATAATTGAACCAGAAAACACATTTTCCTTTTCAAATTTCCCCAAAAGTAGGTAGTATTATATATGAGAACAGAATTTTATGTATGGTTTACCTGAAGGACTGAAAAATAAACCCAATCCTCTTGCTTCATTTGCAAATTCATTTCTTTAGTTTTATTGTGTACATACATATATTTTTATCCGTGAATTTATGTATATTTTTTTCTAAACTTTTGGTTTGAGGGTGCTGTTGGCTGAGTAGATACCGCGTTTGACTACAAACCCTGAGGTCTTGAGTTCAAGACTACTTCAGGCAAGCCAACAACATCATGCATTTTCTCATGTGCATTGGTGTTGGTTGCTGTTGGACTGTTAACGTGATGAAGGCATAGCACTGATCACTTTGGCAGTACCGGCAGCGATTAACACTAACATATCCTAATGCACTTCACAGCACCCTCCTTCGTCGGAATTGTAGCGGAACCGTCGGCGAAGTAAAAGAACTAATAAAATGGCTACACAGCTTTAACAAAAAAACAACGCGATGCCTCTACTTGACATCAGAGAGGCTTGTAACACTGCTCTACAAAAATGCGCAATAGCAGGGTTGTAAATGAATTAAGCTTTCTATGTCTCTCCCACTTCACCACTTGTTCTCTCTACTCTATCCCTTTCCCAAAGAAGGTAACACATTAATTAACTGGTAGGCATTAATAGCCTGATTGTGTTACTTCTCTTAAAAAAACTGTTTTTAAAAAAGTTGGAGTCTAAGAAGACATTATAGTGCATATACACCAGAGCGAAATCTAGTACTTACGAGATTTTGAGCTAAATCTAGTTGCTTTTTACTAAATTTCCCATACAAAACGAAATCTACTACGCCACTAGATTTTGACAAAATCTGCTAAAATCTAGTAATACTTAGTTATACAACAGTGGGTTTGCTCATATAGCACTAAAAAATACTACGCTGTTCCAGAATACATACTTTATAAGGTCGGCGCAGGAGTTGTTTTGCATTTGACTGATCTCATTTTCTATGCAGTTTGACATTTCAAAATAAAAAAGGCCAAGCAACTATCTCTGGTATGGAAACGAAATCTTGATAAATGTCAAAAAAGCCTTGTGTAAACGGTATAGATTTCAATTGAAATCTACAAGATTTCGCTCTGGTGTAAATGTAGTATTATGTCTTTCTAATAATTAGTACAAAATCAAAAAATCCGTTTTCCATCCATGTTCGAATGAAGTTGTTGTTTATGTGGAAATACATACATGGGCTTGCCAGACGTACTATTTTCAGCGTTTCGCGTACTTTTTTTTAGTTATTGTACTGCTTTCTGCTTTAGCTGCAATTTATTCTACATTACTGGGGGTCTACATTAGCCATGAAGTTGTTATGAACATCATGTCGGACATCGCATATGGCTGATATAGACGGCTCATGTCCATGTTTCGTCCATGCTCTGCCATCAATGGCCGAACATATTTCTGAGCATCAATGTTCGCCATGAGATTCGCTGTCAACAACCATTTCTAATAGAAGGAAAAGAGACAGAAGGAAATTGTTAAATATTCCATTTCTATGGCACTACCACCAAATACATTGATAAGGCAGAACATGGACATCGCACGTATTCACCACATCAAAGAAGTTGATGAATTTTTAGCAGTTGCTCTGCCGGCGTCATGTTCATGTCATGTTCAAGTCGATGGCTCGCGGAGACGTAGGGCTAGCTATCTGGGGTATGTTTTCCTGCCATTGTACTTTATTTTTACTAATTTTGTTTTCGATTTCTCGTTAATTTTTACAATGTTCGTGGTAAAAACAACTTTTTGCAAGTTATCAGCTTCTTTACAGCTTTCTCGATTTTGAAACAATATTTGACTTTGCTTTTTTTGGATCATGCTTTTAGAGGCAAGTTTTCGGGAATTTTCGCCTATTTGCGATTTTTACCGAATTTTTGTCATACAGAATTAGGGGTTTTTTAGTCAAAATTGTGGTGGTTCAAAATTTTGCAATTTTTCGTGATAGGCGGTTTTAGCTTTCTTACATTTTAATGACATTCAAATCAATATTACGCTTTGCAATCTTTAAAATGTTAGCAAGTTTTGGGGAATTTTTATAATTTTCTTGATTTTGCCAGAGTAGATCAAAACAAGGGTCCGAAAAGAGTTTGTCTATATGATATTTGAGGATAGCATTGTGTAAAGAATACAAATCTGAAAACACTTTTTTCCTTTTTTCAAGAAAGTCAATATATAACTGTTAATTTTTTACTGATAGTTTTGCTCTAAAAAATAAAGGTTAAAATATGACTGATATTTTTTTGGTTGGAAATGAAAGTTTGACTAAATTTGACTAATATTTTCTTATCAAAAATAAAAGTTAATTTTGACCTTAGTTTTCAAATTTATAATTGCAATATATACCAACATTAATATTTTACTTATGCTGTAAAATATTAATTGCTATTAAAAACACATTGAATTTATAAATTTTGAGCTATTCCTCCTCCTTATATGCACTTACAAGTTAAATTGATGTTGGTTAGTACGAAATTCCCCATGTCTGATTATTAGCTACAAATATTCTTGCTTTTTTTAATTTTGAGTTTTATTTTTGAGCAAAAAATATCAGTAAAATTTTAACTTTTATTTTTGACCTAAAATATATGGGTCATATTTCAACTTCAAGTCATATTTTCCTAAGACTAATTTTTAAAAAGTCTTAACAGTTACGGTCCCTGATTCAGAGCACAAAAAACTTATCAATTCAATATAAAATTTGATTTTCCTATAGAAAACTTTTCCATAAAAATGGTATTGATCTTTCTGCACAAAATTTTCTTTTTGCATGTATCTAGCAGCGGTGTGTTTCTTATATTTTAAGCTGCCTGTCCAACGATGTCGAAAGGAAATGAATAGAAATGAGTTTTGGGTTGAACTCAGATTTAAGCAGACGAAACAGCTTTCATCTAGTTAAATAGTATAACTTTATGAAATAAAAATATTATTTTTAAAAGCTAAAAAGACGATTTTCTTATATTTTACCATCGTTGTATGTGTTTAGCACGAACACATACTACAAAAGCACAGCCAATTAAACTGCGCATATTGTTGAAGATGGCCGTATAAAGCATACATATTTACAATACAATAAAAAGTAGATGATGGTTGTCAAAAAATAAACGTTTTTGAGGTATCATGGATGGCAAATGAGTTTTTAAAATTGTACCAATTGTAGTCTAAAAGTTTACTTTTTTGGGCATAATTCTACCAAAAAAATATTTTTGAAACCAGAATCATTTTTTAAGTAAAGAAAATACCTTACTTTTCTGTACATGTATATGTGGCAAAAGGGAAACTGTGCTTAAGTCTGATTTAGTTATTGCAATTTCTAATCTAAAATAGCTCACATACTAGCTATTGGAAGGTAGAACGACATACTTACATAGTTTCAATAAGGTTCCGAAAAATGTAACTACTACAATGCAAATAAATCTATAAAAATGTATTTTTAATATGTATCACGATCATTAAAAGCTTGAAATTATAGAGACGTTTTGTAAGCTAACCTTATTTAAAAACTTCTAACCAAACTTTTAAATTTAAATCAGTATAAGTGGCATATGTACAAGCGGAAGAAAAGGATAACATATCTTATCGCTATAAAAGTACTACAATAAGGAGGTTTCCGAAAAATTAGAAAAACTATTAATTGTACTAAATAAGCCATTAGTGTACCATTGTACTTTTAAAATCCGAATTGTACCAAAAATGGTACAATTGTACCAAATTTGGCAATCCCTGTACGGTATACACAAAACTAACAGAGCAAAAAATAATCAGCTCCCGCAACGCTGCCACCAGTAGGCTTAATATAGTATGGCCGCACTCATGAGGTTTTGTGTTTGTAACATATACATACCTACAAATGTTCTTTTGATGTATCAAACAACTGATAGCATGTGCGTAACAGGAATTAACAAAAAGAAGAACAACAAGTTGATTTATTCTACAGCTTTATTATTCTATAAAATGTGTACTTTTTTTGTTGTGATATTTCGACTAGGTGTTCATGCTTTACCATTTTATAAGTACTTCACGTGTTCGAATAACTCGCTGCAGAGCTCTTATGTACATACATACTAAAGTCCTGCAATGAATTAATCAATTCATTGAATAACAATGAATTCAGCTTCATAGTGTGCTAACATTCACTACACAGCATATACAATAACAAAAAAATTAAATGAAGGCCAACACTTACCATTCCCAACAACATCTCATTCACTTAAACACGAACTCATGAACAACTGCTCAATTCACAGCATAGCAATAAAAATAACAAGTGGTACACCAAATTAAAAACATGCATTCACTCAAAAAACCATGCATTCATTAAAAAAAACCATCCATTCACACAAAAACCATATTTTGTCTCTCTGTCTCTTTAGCAGAGCAGATGAGATTGTACAAGTTCGAAAAATAGTTCGAGTCAGTATTGCCAAGAAAATATATATGTACACAAGAAACTTGGAGTTAAAATTGCATAATTATTGGTGTCAAAATACGTCTTTAATAGATTTATGTAAAATAAATCGTACAGCACAAGTATGTATATACATTTTTTTATTGACCTAAAAATACATAAATTACTGCAAAATGATGTAAAATTAATACATTAGGTAAAAATGTTTTTTTATCTGTCGTATTCAATGTGTAACAAATGATACACAAACATGTTATTTGTTTAATTGTAAGCATCATATTGAAGCATTAAGTAGCTGTAAAAGTATTGAAAAATACCTAGAATTGGTTTAAATGAATATATGTGACAGCGCAGATATCTGAGCATCGAATGAGAGCGATCCCATGCCCCAAAAGTGTTCCCTCCCAGAGATATGCGCATTTTATGAAATTGAAATCGACGATTCTAAGCGCAAATAGAAAGGGACCTAACGGTAAAATTTATTTATTTATTTTTTTCCTTATGAACAATTTAAAAAAATAGAAAAATCATTTTAATCGACGGTTCTTGCGAATTGGTTCCTTAGAACTTGACGGTACCGGTCCTTTATTTTTTCGATTTCTTCTTAACGTCTGCTGCCTCCACTTCTTGAGGATTGTCCACTTCCACCGAATCTTCCTCTCCGTTTCCATTTCCAGAGACCAAAGGAAGAGGAGCAACCGAATCTTTTCTTGAATCGTTAAAACATAAACCCCGGATCTCTTTATACAAGTCCCATTGACGCTTCATCGATAACCCTGGTGACGGAATTATAATTGGTTTGTCATCGAAACTGGTATTGTTACTCAGATGTATGTTTTCATTTATGATGGCTGAATTCGCAAACAGTTTACATTGCACTGGTGACTGAGCAATAAATACAAAGTGATGATACTTCGATATTCCAATTAAAGCTTTATATTTAGTGGAGAAGTATTCGTCCCATTTTCTCCACTCAATAACAGGCTCACTTGAGTTTGGAAGTCGAATAGGTACAGGAACATTAAATCCATTACGAGATGATTTTCTAACACAATCAACTACATCCATGAAGCAGTCGACACTAGTTTGGGCATATTTTGATTTGAAAACTCCGAATAAACGATCAGGTGAAAACTTTGTATGTCCGCTTAACAAAAAAGTTCAATTCAACTGACTCACATCTGGAAGTATCGACAAGGTGTTGTAAATATCGTATTATCGCATTGTTTTTATTTTGTGAAACATAGTTATCAGCGAATATCACTAATTTTTTAGTTGAATGCACTTCTCAGAAGATGTGTTGAACATTATGACGTTCGTTTGTAATTCCGAAAATTGCTGTTTTGCGACCTGATTTAAAGTATGCAGTTCCTATTTGCTGTGGACCCGACGGAAAGCTAACATTTTGAGCATAATCCATAGATATTACTAGATAATCCTCCTCTGGAATACGTGGATACATGGCATTTGGATCAGGCTTGACTAATGTTCTCAAGTCGTTATAGTACTCTCGCTGAGTGCTAGCAGATTGCAAATGATCAGAATACACCTTCAATGCTGCTTCTTTTTCAACTTCAGTAACGTTTAAGGCCATGTCAGATAAAACTTTTGCTTCGCGTTGCGTTACAGATTCGCTTTGACATCTAAGATGAAATGTACATACTTATACGAAACATGTCACATAAAGCACTTTTAACGCAGCGTGAAGCGAAAAGTTCGGCAACTCTCATCTTTTTGCTTGCTTTGACAATCAGCTGGAATAATTTTCTTTTATTATATTGCCAAACGAAACATATTGCGCGTTTGAGTCTGTTTTAATAAGAGGTAAATATGTATGTGGCATTTATTTATTTATAATAAATCGTAAAATAACATAATTGACTTTTATTTTTATAAAAAATATATATATAAATAGCAAAATTATCAACTACTTTTTTGGTAAACGATCAATGCGCGAGCAGAGGGCGAAGCCGATGTAAAATGCTGATCGGCGCCGGCTAAGAACAAATATAGTCGGCGGCGGCTATTAGCCGGCTAAGAGCCGAAAATTTTTCGCCGGCGGCGGCTACCTAAATTTATCGGCTAACGGTCGGCTAACAGAGTATTTCTTGCTTACTTACATACAAGGTATATTTACAACAGGTATACTCGGCCCAATTATAAATAAACTTGCCTTTCTAGACGATTTACTGCCTTATTTATAAAAATAATTTTCATAAGAAATTTTTTTCATATGTTCCAAAACCGAATTAAATATTTTTAAATGCGCATGTTAGTAAATATCCACTTTTTATTATAAAAAATCGGCTTAGCCGCTAGCCGATATTAGCCGCAATAATCGGCGGCGGCTAAGTGATTGTGAAAATCACCGGCGGCGGCTAATAGCCGGCTATTAGCCGACCGGCTTCGTGCTCTGTGCGCGAGTGTTGTCAAAGTTTTCATTGTGTCATACTCCTTTTGCTTTACACTTTTCTATCAAAGTTAGAAACGTCACGTAAAGCGACAAAGTTTTATCTGACACGGCCTTTACTGTATTAACAGCATCTTTTGCAAGATTTCGACACAATTCGCACAAATCGTATGCCGGCTTCATAGTGACGATGTAGGGACAATATTTCTTCCACAGCGTTTGAAAATTAAGAAGTTTTACGATTTTACCACCCGGTTCGACGCTGTTGCTGTATCTAGTGTAAACAGAAGTCTTACTTTCAGTAGTTGGAAGTTTCAATAAACGATAATCACGATGATTTCGTTGACGTCCAGGTAAAGTGATAGCAACAGTTTCAGCAAAACGGCAGATAAATGAAACAATTTCTTTTTTTCCAAAATAGTTAAAGCATCTGTACGATTAATTTTATTCGTCATGCCATGTTCGCGTGGATAAACACCATTTTTGTCGTAATGTTCGATTAGATTTTTGTAGCGTTTAATTCCCATTGTATACAGGAATAAGTACATATCACGGCATATCGGCAAACTTCGAAAATGATATATCTGATTGTACCGTTTCTTCATAGCTCGCGCTCGATCACCAACTTTTGACCTGAGCATTGCATCGTCACGGTGAGCTGCCAGATGTGCGAGAATAATTAAATCTTGGGATTCCTTATCTAAATTTATTGAAAGACGTACGAAAATCCACAGCCATCTTCTTAGGGATCACTTCATTGCATTGATTTGAACAACACGGAGGTATATTTGAACCATGCAGTCGAGCAACTACCTTTTCTTCGCGTAAATCAAGATCATCATCATCCTCGTCATCAGGGAAGCGATAATGTAAATCTACTTCTTCGAATTCGTCCACCATTTCATTCTAAAACAGTTAGTAAGAATGTTATTAGTTTTAAATTATTTTCGCGAATAACATAATAAGGTTGTGTGAAAAACTTTCGTACTAACAGAGTGATATTCACGATTTAAAAGAATCATAAATGAGTATTTATTATAATTCACAATTAATAATTTCAGAAAATAAACCCGGATTGGAAAAAACGCGAGCAAAATCGATATCAAACTCATGGAAACAGCGCGCTAGGTAGAAAACAGTAAAAACCGACTACACAAAACAAGAGGTAGGGACGACCTACGCGCGTTTTCAAGGTTGACCAACACGTTCCTGACGCCATGAGATGTGTCGCTTTCAAATGAGAGCAATACCAACACGCTCAGTGATGGTACACCAACACGTATTTAAATCTTTAAAATGGCTCTCCTGAACAAAACCGGTTTTTACCCTTAGGTCCCTTTCTATTTTGCGCGTCACATATAGTGAATTATAGCGTTTACAGTGTGAATTGTGTACATCGTCGCCTTTCTTCTTAAACCACGTAAGCGCCAACAACTCGTTTTTCAGAAAACGAAAAAAACGTAACGTTTTAAATATGTGTTTTATAACAAAAATTGTATAACATGGCTTTACGACTCTCTGAAGGGTGTAGCATAATTTTTTAAAAAAATTTATTACTAACAAGTAACTGCATCCAAACTTTTCGCTTACGTATTTTTGGCGCAAACAGCAATTCGCAAATTTTGTTGCTTACGAGGTTTTGTAAAATTAAAAAAACATAAATTTCTGTGTGGAAATTAACATTTACTGAATATTTCACGATGTCGAAAGAATTCTTTCTTACTTACAATTACATTTGAAATAAAAACAAAATTTCAAAATTTGTTTTTGTTTAAAATGTATTTATACGAAAGAAAGAACTGTTTCGATATCGTGAAATAGTATATTTTTCAAAGAAAATATTTATTCTCTTAAAAAAGTAACGAAAGATGTTATATAAAATGAATACAAAGAAACTTATTATTTATTTCACTCTTAAGCTCACGTTGAAAATTCAAAATATTGTGACGCTGATAAAATGTAACAAATAAACCGAAGATATAATATCAAAAAAAGAACAAGCCGTTGGTAAAAAAAAAAAGTTTTCTTACCGCACTTTATACAATGAGTTAACGTGGACTTTAGCGACAAGTTTTGTATTTCGAACTTGGCGTTCAAGTCCACGTTAACTTTTAATCGTACATTATGAAAAGACCCGATAACTAATTAAACTTAAAAAATCTTACTATTTATTATTAATAACGAGTTGTTCAAAAACATGGTCAACTATTTGCCGGCATTACTTTTTTCAAACTTGTCAAATCTTCATATTGTTACGAAATGAAAATGCAGATTCAAATGTAACGACACAAACTGACAACCCGATCATTATCTGCTTTATACCCCTAAATCACTGTAATAATCAAAACCTGGCAACCAAGTACCACAATTAAACTTGGCATCACTCGACAACTGCCAATAGAATTCAAAATAACGGAAAATGGAAGTTTCCGGAAGCTTCAGGAAACGGTAGCTAGAACTTTCAAGATTATTCGAGACTGCTTAATCGCAATTACAAACAGTGACATTAAACTTAAACTGCAAGAGATGTAGACTTGATGACAGCGTAATTTGTTAAGTTGCAAGCATTAGAGTATGTGTGTGTGCGAAGATAAACAAACAGAAGAATAATCTCATGCATCTACACACGCACATACATTGCACCATAGCAAGACCAAAATGATCATGCCGTACACTTAAAGATGAAAAGAGACCTGAATTACAGTACAGTTAAAGATAAAGAGAGACGGCTGCATTCCAGAAAGTTAGCGAAGTTACCAGAAGGTTTTATAATTGACTATATAAGGGGAGGCTGCCAGACGACATGGAGAAGTGTGTTTTTAAACTTAGACGAGTAAACATCGCCAAGAATAGTTAGTGTGTACATCGCGTTTAGTTGTACGTGTTTTTAAAGTAATAAATAAAGTGTTACTGAGAATTTATTTGTAAAATAAATATCCGTGTTTTATTTTATTGCAATTCAACGAATCCTGTGAAAATAATAAAACCGTTTTTATGTAAAGGACTAAAAACGTAACAATTGGTGTCAGAAGTGGGATTGCAAAATAAAATAAAAAGGACATTAATAATAATAAAAAGGACATTAATAATAATAAAAAGGACATTAAAAAAAAATAGAAGCCATGAAGTTTGAAGAGCTAAAAGTTGAGCAGCTAAAAAAAGAGCTGAGTAAGCTGGAACTGCCAACAACAGGCAATAAAGTGGAACTTCAGAAGAGGCTGATAGATGAGTTCAAGCAGCGTGGCATCGACATCGGGATATACGAATTTGAGGATAAAGAGGAAATAGAGGTATGTACTCGTGCCACGACAAGCAACATGGATTTAAGCACAATGTTCGCCGCTATGATGCAAAAATTTGAAGAAACATCTAAAACCACAAATGAGAAATTTGAAGAAACATCTAGAGTGAACAATGAGAGAATGCTGGCTGAAGTTCAAGAAACATCTAGAGCTAACAATGAGAGAATGCTGGCTGAAGTTCAAGAAACATCTAGAGCTAACAATGAGAGAATGCTGGCTGAAGTTCAAGAAACATCTAGAGCTAACAACGAGCGACTGCTAGCTGAAGTTAAGGCTGAAGTTCAGGAAATATCTAAGGCCACAAATGAGAAGCTAGTGGAAATTTCTGAGGTCATAAATAGAAGAGTAGATGGCATTGAGGTACAAGTCATCAAATTTGACGAGAAACTCTCAGAACTAGAGAACAAACTCCATAACCTAGAAATTGGCGGCGTCGAAGTGCATGTAAAAGATGTGGACGAGAAATTGCATGACCTGGAAGCAAAAATTGTTAATCTTCAGTGTCAAGGAGGGCCAGTGAGAGTTATTCCAGAGGTTTCCAGCAGAATTAAGACTCCTTGTTTCGATGGCAGTGCACCATTGAACATCTTCAAATTCCAGTTCGATACAGTTGCCAGTAAAAACGGATGGAACAGTGAAGAAAAGGCCATAGAGTTGATTTTGGCCTTAAAAGGAGCCGCAGCAGAAGTACTCGAAACCGTACCAGGGAGCTGCAGAAACAATTTTGATGACATAATGGCGGCACTGCAGCGAAAATATGGTGGCGAACATAAGCGAGATATATACCGCATGGAATTGCGATGTAGAGGACAGAAGCCCAATGAGTCTCTACAAGATTTCGCAATGGAAATTGAGCGGTTAGTGCAGCTTACGTATCCAGGTGAAAACCACCCATTCCTGGATCATGTCAAAACAGAGGCGTTTGTTAATGGCATCCGTGATCCTGACATCAAGCTTGCAGTGTGTGCTACACAAAAGGCTACATTCGCAGAAATGGTTTCATTTGCACTAGCTCAGGAGACTGCTAGGGTGATTTGGAAGCCACAGGTGTGCAAGGTGCGGAACGTGGAGGTCATTGCCGAAAATGAGAGTGATCTAGTCTCTAGCATCAAGGAGGCAGTGAGACAAGCATTGGCGGAGAAGGACGGCAAAGTAAAAGCTAAGTGCTATAGCTGCGGAGAGAAAGGCCATATCCAGCGCAACTGCAACGCAGCAAGAAAGCAAACAAAATCTGTCTCGCCATCATGGAATAATAAATGGAAGAGTCATCAAAAGTCTCATTGTGATGGCTGTTATCAAGAGCGACAACAGGAGCAGTGTCATCAACCTGAAGCACGTAACGAAGACAGACGGCATAAAGAAATAAGAGAGCGTCTGCGCCTGAAGGAAGCCCGACTAGCTGAGGAGCGTACGAAATTGGCTGTGGAACGAAAACGTTTGCAACGAGAGGCTGAATCATTACGCTTGGAACGGGAGCGCCAAAAATTAGAGCGTGAGAAGCTAGAAATAGAGCTTCGAGAAATTAAACGTCAACAAATGCAAATTTCTGCGGCGCGTGATGGTTTCATAAAAGGTATAAGACAACGTGGTGCCAAAGAGTGCAGTATTAATGAACGTAAAGGTAATAAAGGCCCAGGGTATGACGATACACGCTCTCCGATGAGATTTGATGCCACTCCAGCCTCTGCAAGATCTGCGCGTAAAGGAAGTAGTTACAGCTACACTTCGCCCGGTACAAGTAAAGAAGTCTTTAGTTCATCTACCGGCAAAGGAACAGATTACAACAGAAATAGTCACATGTACTCAGTTAATAATTATAATCGAGCAGTACCCAGTGGATGTGGTACACACGCTTATAGCACGGAAAAGAGACTGTCATGGGATAACTACAAGTTGGAAGCAGAGATCCGTGGTATCATCGAAAGGATGAATGACGTCGTACACATGATAGAGCAGTACATTGGACGGAAGACAAAAATTAAGTTTGAACCACTGGCGCACTATGGAAAAGGTGATTGTGTGCCTATTCGGGACGAACAGGCTTAAGTGGGCGGCAGTGTTACGAAATGAAAATGCAGATTCAAATGTAACGACACAAACTGACAACCCGATCATTATCTGCTTTATACCCCTAAATCACTGTAATAATCAAAACCTGGCAACCAAGTACCACAATTAAACTTGGCATCACTCGACAACTGCCAATAGAATTCAAAATAACGGAAAATGGAAGTTTCCGGAAGCTTCAGGAAACGGTAGCTAGAACTTTCAAGATTATTCGAGACTGCTTAATCGCAATTACAAACAGTGACATTAAACTTAAACTGCAAGAGATGTAGACTTGATGACAGCGTAATTTGTTAAGTTGCAAGCATTAGAGTATGTGTGTGTGCGAAGATAAACAAACAGAAGAATAATCTCATGCATCTACACACGCACATACATTGCACCATAGCAAGACCAAAATGATCATGCCGTACACTTAAAGATGAAAAGAGACCTGAATTACAGTACAGTTAAAGATAAAGAGAGACGGCTGCATTCCAGAAAGTTAGCGAAGTTACCAGAAGGTTTTATAATTGACTATATAAGGGGAGGCTGCCAGACGACATGGAGAAGTGTGTTTTTAAACTTAGACGAGTAAACATCGCCAAGAATAGTTAGTGTGTACATCGCGTTTAGTTGTACGTGTTTTTAAAGTAATAAATAAAGTGTTACTGAGAATTTATTTGTAAAATAAATATCCGTGTTTTATTTTATTGCAATTCAACGAATCCTGTGAAAATAATAAAACCGTTTTTATGTAAAGGACTAAAAACGTAACAATATATTCCTTTTTAATGGCAATGGACCTTTTGTAAAGTGAAGGCAACGTTAAATTGAGACCGACATAATTTTTGTTATGGGGAGACAAAAGAAATTTATTTTAAAAATTCAATTTGTAGAACATGCATGTTCATTATATTGTGTAAAAAAGTAGTACAGATGGCGCTTTGAATCCTTTGAAATAAATGTTGGTTATATCAATATAATTGGGGTCGGTCTTAGAAATTAAGCTCAAAACTGCTTTTTGTACGGCAGCCATGTTTACATACCGAGATAAAGCTTTCGCATACAGAAAAAAGCAGCATTTTATTCAAATAATGGGGGTTCGAGGAACATTTGTGCTGTTTAGGATATATAGTTTTTGAGTTACTCGACGAGAAGTATCGTTTTTACCAAAGTTACTGACTTTGAGAGCCTGACGCCGCACCAATCACGCTCCGATTGGCCCGAAACTTTACAGATTTTATTTTATCTCAAAAACAACGAATTTGGTGGGTGAAAATTTAAATATAAAAAGAATTCTATTTTGCATGCAAATTTCATTTTGTGTGGCGCTTACGAGTTTTTCGATATGGCTTTAATTTTTTTTTTCATACAAAGTTGTCAGGATAAGAATGCAATCGGGTGGCAAATGTTATTTTCTACCATAAAAACCAAAAGTCAATTTCGAAAAAAAATGGCGCTTACGTGGTTTAAGAAGAAAGCCGACGATATATGTATGTATCAACGCAGCTACTAGCATGTGCACTCGTCGCTCTCGCATTAACGACTAAATGATGAGTATAAAAAGAAATGTGGGTTTAGCTTCTAAACAATTGTTTGGTGATTTGAACAACAATGGATTAATGACAATTTGTATGGAAAAACTCGTCTAGCCCCAGTTCTGGTTCATTAACACCCATGTTGCCGACAATATCCATGAGCTTAAGAAAATACACCTGCTCCCATTTTTACACAGCACGTACGTATAGAAAAATCTTTTAAGGCCATTTCACATTGTACTACAAGCTGTGAGATTTTTATTAGATTTTGTAAGACGAAAATCAAATCAGAATCAGTCTGACTGTCAAAAAATCTTAAAGAAAATTTTCTAATTACATTTTGTTTCTACACTATCACATTCCAAATAAAACGTAACATAAATAATTTTCAATAAAGCAAATTTTTTCGTTCTTCCTTTTTTTTATTTATGCCGGCGAACAAATACACAACTGTTTTTGTTATTCCTATGTTTATTTGTGCAAAAGACAAGCCCCGATAAAACGAAAAATGTGATTGTTTAGAAAATTTTCCAAAAATGAAGAATACCATACATAATACTGTAAAATTTCTTTACGTATTATTTGACAAATCATAACAATTTGTTTTCATATTGTTAGATTTTTTCTTAAGATTTGAGTTTTTGACAAGTATTAATACTAAATCTAATAGTCTGAAGGCCGCTTTAACAATACATACTCAATTTGGGTGGAAAGCAAGCGTAAAAAGATCAGCCTGATCCCCTAAAACCATGAAAACGACATATACTTGATTTTATTAAGAAATATGCAATTGTTTTCGTTAGATGTGTTCTTGCAAATAAAACGTTTTCTCAGGCCATTTGCGTCAACACTTATTTTTAAACAGCACGTACGCATGGGTAATAAAATCCCATATCGGCTTTCTTATCATGTTGCCAACAATATCCATGAGCTTAAGAAAATACACCTGCTCCCATTTTTGTACAGTACGTATGTATAGAAAAATCTTTTAACAGTACTCAAAGTATTTGGTGGGAAAGCACGTGTAATCTACTTTAGTGACACAGCTCCAAACAAACAAACAAAAATCCATATGTAGGTGAGTAGAAAATGCAAAAAATAAGAAAATGTGCAATAAATATATAGGAGGACATGCATAGTTTTTGAGTTATGGGCCTCTGAACTGTTCACATACTTATATGGGTATTTTCCACTTGGGTTAAGAAAATTTCAATACTCCGAAAGATCTATTCAAAAGCTTTAAAATGATACCAATATTGGCCATATAATTTCAGAATACGAAAACTTCAGAGACCCATAACTCGAAAACTATGCGTTTCCATTTTTTATTTAACATTTTGTTCTTATTTTTGCATTTTCCACCCCCCTATTTAATTTATTCTTTGTTTGGAGCTGTGTCACTACTAGATTTGTTCCAAAAAGAGAAATAAAAATCCAGAACAAAAAAGAAATATCAAATCGAACGCGAATACTATTGTTAGTCATCAATGTTATCAAATTATTTATACGATTTTGTAGCAAAATTAATGAGTCATTCATTACTTTCAATGAAAAGATAATTTTATTATTTATTACATGAAAATCAATAGTTTTCAACGCAGGATGGTTTTTTAGATTTTCAGATTTTTCATGGAATTAGTAACACTGTCAATATCCCAAATGACTAACTGTCCATCGACACCAGAAGTGCTAATCCGAGTGCAGTTTAGTTTTTCAGCTGTATATAAACGTATGCATGTGACTGCATTTTGATGTATAGTATCCACAAAAGTATCAGAATTTTCTGTGCGTAAATTTCTGTCGAGAGATTGGAAAATGCGCATTGCGGATATACCGCTAGACTCTTTTTTTTGGGTCTTATCCAACTTATTAATAAGTATCAGTTGCTCATCCTGCAGACCATAAACCAAAGGTACACAGCTATGACCAGCTACCACAATCGACACTGGCGATATCCATTCACAAGCCAAAAATGGCAAATATTCCGTTTTGCAACATACAACAGTGCTGGAGTTTGTAGCATCTGCCACACTAATACAACTATCGTGACCAACCCAGCAGATTTTGTTTCCATCGCTCGAGAAACTTACGCTATTAATCCACCCACCTCCAGAAGTTGCTGAATTTTTAAACTCTGCCATTAAATTGCCCAAAGGCATGCGGTTGCCCCATGGAGTTGGGGTAGGCTGATCCTCAATATCCTTAATATATGCTGAGAAAACTCGCACCTATGTGACGAATTAGCTTTTTTAATTGATAATGAAAAAAATCAAATACTTTTATACCTTGTAATCGGTGGAACCAGCAACTAAAAGGACGTTATTGGGATGCCAATCCAAAGAAGTTATTGTTGATCTGATGGGCTTCTTTATATGTTTTGATACCCACCAGTCATTTTCCGATTCAAAATAACAAACAGATATAAGGCGCGCTCCAGATCCCACTGCAAATTTATTTTCGGCGGGAGACCATTTTACGCACGTTGCAGCTCTATTAATACGCAATAATACTAGCGTTGGTTTCCACTTTCCATCTTCACTTTGTTGCCAGACATAGGCATTGCGATCGGCTGCACAACTAACGATACGGTTAGTATTCCTTGCCCAATCAATACCCATTACTCTTAAATCATGTTGATTTAAGATGTCCATAAGTTTCCACCCATTGGCATCCTTCCTATATATGTGAATTTCGTTGTTGTTTGGCGACAAAGCAATTTCTAAATTGAATCTTTGATTATAAGTTCAACATGCATTAGTTCTTTAAGTACTTACGGGTCTTGTCTTTATTCCAAGCATGACATGTAATCGGTGCAACTGAACCACCGAATGTGAATCTCTCAGTCATTTTAATTCAATTATCAAGTCGCAATATGTATAACTCAATCGCGGACTCTGGGCAGTCTACGCGATTACTTTTATTAAATTGTGGAAATTATTTTTCAAAATATAAAACTTGCCTATGACAAACTGGGCCGCTCCCGTCCAATGAACCAAGCCGATTATTTGTAATCGGCGGCGCGAAAAAATAAGTATCGGCGGCGGCCGAAATTCGGCTTAGAAGCCAATTACATATATCATGGTAGAATAATACAGGTAGTGGTGAAGCGTTAACGAACTTTTTTTTTTGGTTCGACTCTGTCAAAAGTTGTTTATGTTATACCAACACACACCCACACCAGAGACTTGCGCCGAGGGGTTTTGATCGGCGGCGGCTGGCTGGGAAAAAATAGTCGGCGGCGGCTCAAATTCGGCTGGAAATGCACATGGACATTTAATAAAAGTGAAAATATTCATTTTGTTGTTAAATTAGTTTTTCTTTTTCATACCAATTCTTCACCAAACAAAATGCATAGAAATTAAGCATTGCTTTGCCTCTCAAAAATTTTTAAATTGTTATGAAAAATAAAGCAAAGGCTTGATTGTCAAACTTTTTTAAGGCTTGTCCAGATTCAACCTAAAAAGCTATTTGTCAAGCTAAAAATTAATTTCTCTGTTCGCAATTTTATGCATGAACATCAATTATATATTTTACCGTTGGAATCTAATTCATGGATCATGCTAGAATTATTCGGATATATAATACATTATAATTTATGTATATTGAAACAAACGTATATACCTGATTTATTTGTACACAGAAAAAAATACGTTTAGTTTTTGATAACAAAAATCCCGGTATTCAATATTTTTTTTCAAATTTCCTGTGATAAAAAATTCCCCTATATTGATAACAAAATTATTTCAAAATAAAAATATATATATAAATTAAAAAATGTTGACATGGCTGGAATACGAACCCGGGCTTTCCGGACGTAAAGCATACACTCTCTAGCTGAGCAATATCCCATTTATTTTTTTATGCGATACAACTTGTTTTAAGTACTTATGTATAAACAGAAAAGAAATAACCGGCATGGAAAAGAAATACTTACAACGAAATATTTTATTATGTTAAAGATAAATGTTATTGAAATTCATATTTTTTTAATAACATGGTTTTATTGAATATAATTCTTGTCTATTTTTTTCTGTGTATCATGATAAATGGCAAATTCTATATAGGAAAAACAGATAAGATAAAGCAGGTTATTTTTCAATATAAAGTTTGACATTTGTCATGATAAAAATTTATCACGTATAGACATAGGCTAAAGCAAGGCGAATTGATACCAGATGGCCTTATTATTGTAAATGAACCTTACCAAAATGTCAAACTCTATGTAAAAAAACTAAATAAAAACTTTTATGTATGCATTTCACATGACAGATAGGTGAAGTCCAGTTGTTGTCGTACTAATAAGGCCACTTGCTATTAATACGCTTTGGGTTACAATGAAAGTCTTTCTCTAATAAATTTTTAAATGTAATTTTCACTTTTGCAAAAAGCTGTTTGCTGGGAACTATCAATGGAAATTCGTCGAGTCTATAGAAAATAATAAATTATATACAGATTAAGAGCTTCTTCTCAAAGATATTTCTAATGACTAAATATGGTCTAATTTAAAAACTGGACGAAGAGGAAATCTTCATAAATTAACTTCGTTTGTATTTTCGATTCCTATTAATAATGCGTTTGTAAAGAAAGAAAAATAATGTAATTTCACGAATTAATGATAAGAATTAATTTTAATGGAAATTTAATGTTTTCAATATTTTTTTGCAAACAAATTAAAGTAAAGAAATACCAAATATATGTGGGAAAAAATAAAAATTCTTATGAAATAAAAAACAGGACCCATTAGGAAGTAAGTAATATAATCCAAATAAAGAAAAAAATTTTCAACTCGAATCGTATATGGCAGAGCCCTGAAGGAACACATAAGAAATACAAACGAATTGATAATTTTCTCCTTTTTTAAGTCGGATAATGAATATTTATTCTTTTGAATAGTTTTTGACAGTTTTTGGCAGTTCGTCTTAGTAAATCAAGCTTTTTTTCTCTAAATGTCAAGCTTTTTCACAATTTTGATCTGGCAAGCCTAGGTCGCAGAGTAATGCATACAAAAATATCTTTCGTTATCTTACTCTACGTCACAGACTACTTTGTGTCATACTTTGTGTCTACGTCTCCACCTAACCATAGACTACTAACTAGACCCGTCAATATATAACAACATTACGAAGATTGTATGAGAGGGAACGCAATTCTTATTTTATAATGTGGTTTCTAATTTGACTATGTCCTTCATATTATCTTAGTAAGAGCACTTTGTATGTAAAAATGCACAACACATGACAACAGCCTCTTTTAGCTGTCAAAAGTGAGCATTCTGTTCCTAACTTGATATGCTGTTGTAACTTGGAGTTATTACTGCGCTGTTAAAACAATTGCACTAACAACTATGTTATACCCTGAAAAAAGCAAATAGACTGCAAATTACTAAAATAATGCTTGAACAAAAATTATGAAAAAAAACATAAAAAAGTAGAAGTGGAAATTAAAAAAAGCAATCGGCGGATTATTTTAAGCCGTTTTTGAGCCGAAAAACGATCGTCGGTGGCGGCTTCCATTAAGCCGATTTTAGCCGCAAGATAAATCGGCGGCGGCTGTGGAAATTAGTCGGCGGCTCGGCTTAGCCGCGGCTCAGCCGTCTCCGCGCAAGTATCTGGTAAACACACACTTGTGAACATATAAATTTTTTTTCAAATTTTCTTTTGTGCTTTTTGACAACCTCGAACATAAACAACAATAAAAAGCCGTGTTGTTTTTGCTGTTGTTGGGTTGTTGTAGCTTCGCTACTACCTGTAGTATAATTCTACCATGACATATTGTTGCGGGCCTGCTCCAAAAAAAATGTACAAGTCCCGAGCAAAAAAAAATTTTGCGTGGACAGGTCTTAGGAGGAACGGTCGGAAGGAGGACCAAAAATAAAACCTACGGCCTCGAGTCCCTAAACAAAAATTCATAATATAGGGAGGGGCATTAAACAAATAAATGGATTCGCCAAATCCTGCCCGAGTCCCGGCGCATACAACCCCAATGTGTTTGTTTGGGGGTTGTGTTTTTTTTTTTGTTGGATGTTCGGCCTGAAAAGAAAGAGAATGAAGATTAGTATATTAAATTAAATATATTGAAACGATACGTGGTTACCTATCGTTGTTGTAAAGTCCTTGTTGTGTTAAATCGCTGTAAGAATTTCGTGAGTGTTTAGAGTTTGTTAAGTACATCAGTCCCTCGATAGTCGGATTAAAATATATAAGAAAATATTTATATGAGTATATTTCTTATCTAGGGCACAAATTGATCGCGTGTTAGGATCTGGAGCGTTTTGGCTCTCAAAATTAACTTGTCTCAGGGAGCTCCTTTATTCAGGAAAAAGTAGGTTTCGTTAACCCCGAAGTTGGGATAATTTTTTTTGAATTTGCGTTCTAGAATAGGCTCAGTTTGAAGCGATAAAATATACTGATATAAAGGGAATATATAAGCAAAGAGTTTTTGTTTATATTACAGGGCTGAAGAGTGTTGTGTTTAATATTTTTGTAATTTACGTTTTTTCTTATTTTATATGTATACTTACGGTTTAGTTGTTCTTAAGTATAAAAATAGCCATTTTGTGGAGTATTGTATTTAATAATTATTTATTTAGCAAATAGGATGAATCATTTATTTAAATAAAATTGTTGTTATAACGTTTGCAATATGAAAACATTTGAGTAAGTTTCTTGAAGGGGATTGTTGAGTTCAGACAGGGCGTCGAAAGACGGGTAAAGGGGTCTGTACGTAAGTATGACGTGGATACGGTACGGCCAAGGTAGGGTTAAGGGCGACTGGAGTTTAACATCTAACTCCCTTGTTCCATTATGTTCCAGGTTTTTGTGTGTTAATAGTTGTGGTTAACTCAGTTGTTGTTTTTTTTATCGTGTTGCGTACCTCGGTCCTTCCTAGGGTTGAGAACACCCCCCATGAGAGGAAGCCGACAAGCTAGTAGGGACATCTGACCGGTCCGGGTTGCGTAACAGATATGGCGCCCAAATTAAAAGTAGAAAAGAAAAAGGAAAATAAATTAGTGTATAACATCTAGACACAATGCAATAGCCTAATAAGTTTTATCAATAGCTTTACGTATATTTCATCGATTAAAGAGAAGATGAAAGTAAATGTCGTATCCGTTTTTAGTATATATCTAAAAAGTCCGCTGTGCGAATAAACTTTTATCTGATCGATTGATCGATGAAATCTACGACCAGTTCAAACGGGGGTATGGGAGGTTCTTAGTTAGTGGAAAAGTTCACTCTAAAGGTACACCAGACCTCGGAAATTGTTTTTTTTAGTTTCAGCCTGAATTTTTATTTGTGGAGCAGTAGTAGGGTGGGGCGATATCCGGTCAAGCCGTGCGCTTGAGATCCGTTGTGTCGATAAGCCGTGCGAACTGGCCTTCTAGAATTATGGAAGCACAAATAAAAATGTCATAGTATAAATTTAGTACATTTTGTTGTAATAATGATTTTGGAACATTGGAATAGCTCTAGTATAGAGAGTCAAAATGAATAGCCGTCGATACCGCCGCTGAGGTCAACAATCCCTACACGATAACCTTCAAAAGTAAATTGTTTCTGAATTATTTTATTCTATTTTATTATAATAAATATTTAGTCATTATTTGTATGGGTGATGCTTTGGTACTCAGTCTGATTTATTTGATTATTAATTTATTTATATTATCGTATTTACGTTTTTTTAGTACGTATTCATGTCTTTTGTGTGATTCATTAAGGGCAAAGCAATTAATTATTTATTCACCTATTTATTTATTCATTAGCCTAGTATCTATTTTTTCTATTTTGAAATACATAATTATTTTTTTTTTTGTATTTATTATTCCATTATTCGCCATTTATTTATTTAATCGAAATAGGATTGGTAGTAAATAGTTAATAATAGATTTCAATACATATATTATATATTTGCATGCCTTATTATATTCGGTGTCATAATCCCTCCTGATATCGGTAGCATAATATTAGTTAAATTATCCTTCATATTACCAGCATACCTATATTATCTTAAAATCTATATTCGTGCGTCATTCAAAGTTGGGTCGGAAAGTTTGCGTACAGTGTGTGTCACGCGTCTGTTCGGTTTTTGTTATATAGTTCAGGGTGTTGAGCTATGAGTAGGGAGCTCAAACAGAAAAATCAGAAGAGACGTTTAGATCTATCTAACTTAAATAATACACTAGAGGTACAACCAAAACAACGAAAATATACATACAAAAGATCAAAAATGGCTACCGGTAACGACGGAAATATTAGAGATATGTCAGGGTCAATTACCAGATCGCAAGTCCCGAAGACGACCCCACCGACGTCTACTATCGCATCGAATCACGGTCAAGGTTCCTCTGCGGGTGTGCGAACTCCCACTATTACG
This sequence comes from Panzeria rudis, assembly GCA_956483635.1. Lineage (NCBI taxonomy): Eukaryota > Metazoa > Arthropoda > Insecta > Diptera > Tachinidae > Panzeria > Panzeria rudis. Next base: position 51,045,077 of record OY101449.1, on the reverse strand, counting down.
TCTGAGGTGAGAAATTTAGTCGTAGATGAAACTTTAAACGTGCAGCGAGCGTTAGACGATAGAGTCAAACAAATGGTAAATAGCGAAATGAGTGAGGTCAGAAAATCTGTAGAAGAGCTGACCAAAATAGTTAAACAATTGTCTGAAAGTGGTTCTAGAACCCAGGGTTCAGCAAATTCTGAACAATCCGCACAGAATCGGGCAGTTGAAAATAATAATAGTAGCTGGAACAGAACGAATGAATTTTCGGGTAATAATAGGCTTACTAGTCAGAACAGATCGCTAGAATTCGTAAATAATCTAACATTCCCTAGGCCTTTTGGAAATAATGAGGCCCCATTGCCAACAGGTAGCAACCCACAAAATCACAGTTTAGAGGGTGACCCGATAATTGATAACAGGGGCACTCCCGCTAGTGGTACTATTTCTGAAAATGTAAATCGAAATATAGGTAAAATTAACATTCAGGTCGATAAGTGGGGCATAGTGTTTGATGGGAACAATTCTCGTATGACTGTGGAAGATTTTATCTTCAGAATAGAACACCTCCAAGCCCATTATCCGATAAGCTGGGAGGAGATATTAAGAGATTTTCATCTACTTGTTACCGGTTCAGCTAAAGACTGGTACTGGCTGCTAGTCCGCACCCGTCGTAACCTACAATGGCCAATGTTGAAAAATGAGTTATTAAGCCAATATCAAACAAATATTTCTAATTTCGAGATCATGAGAGATTTAGTCGAGCGAAAACAACAGGCAAACGAATCGTTAGATTCATTCTTTCACCACATGTGTAAGCTCCGCTCTCGATTATTACAATCTATATCCGAATATGACATGATAAAAATATTGAAAAGAAATGTCAAGGAAGGTGTGGCAAAAATTGTATATCCAATTCCGGTATCGTCTGTAGAGCAATTGAGAATTGAGTGCCTGGAGGCTGAACGTAATTTCCCAAGGCGAGAAACAAGAAACTTTGGCCCCCCACAACGCCCAGTACGTGCAGTGAACGGAGCTTATGTTCAAGAGTTTGAGAATATCGAAATGTCAGATGACGAATTAGCTGCCATCAAAATTAGCCAACATAAGCAGCAACTGGTCTGTTGGAATTGCAAAATTCAGGGGCATGGCTTTCGTGATTGCAATTCTACAGAGCGAACATTATTTTGTTACCGATGCGGCAAGCCAAATGTTATAGCTCCGAAATGTCCTGATTGCCAACAGGGAAACCGCACGAGGGACGTGGGATCGTCGGGGGAACTACGTCCGTCGAAAAACCCCAGGGAAAACAAATAAACAAAAATTTCGAAATTAAGAATACATTCAGTTTAAAACCAATAAAGGATATGGCCAATTATATGCCGCAAATGCGACATGGCATACCATTAGAGATGAGGCAACAATATTATAATTATGTACGGTCCAAAATCCCGAGAAAAAGCCAAAATCAGTATCTAAACGTATCCTCAGAATCAGGGAAAAGTACAAAAAAAGGCGCATAGCAAAAAAATTAATGATAGAATCAGTAAATAGAGCAGGGAATTATAAAACAGATCCTAGAGTGTATGCAGATGTGGAAATGGAAAGCAAATTAATGTCAGGTTTGCTAGATAGCGGTGCATCCGTTAGTATTTTAGGTAAAGGGTGTAGAGAAGTAGTAGAAGAGTTAGGGTTAAAAATATATCCGATATTCACCAATGTAAAGACCGCCAGTGGTCAACATCATAGGATATTGGGCAAAATAAAAGCATCTATTAGGTACAAGGATCAAAAAAATTATATATTTCTGTATCTTTGTCCCGACTTAGAACAATCTTTGTATTTAGGCATAGATTTTTGGCGTAGTTTTAATTTAGCACCAGATGTTGTTAGTGCAGAGGAAATTGAGTTAGGTAAGGCCCTACAAGATTTTGCTAGTGATAAAGTAGACCACAAATTAGAACCGCATATACTAAACAGCGAACAAAAACGTAAGCTGGATGAAGTCATAGGCAAATTCGATACTTTTGAAACAAATGGATTAGGTAAAACCACATTAGAAAAGCATGTTATTAAGTTAGTAGATGGTGCAGAGCCGATAAAAGATAAATACTACCCAATATCACCAGCTGTGCAGGAAATAACCTATAAAGAGATAGATAAAATGCTAGAATTAAACGTAATAGAACTTAGCGACAGCCCTTGGAGTAACCGAACTACTATAGTAAGAAAGCCAGGAAAGAATAGATTTTGCTTAGATGCTCGAAAGCTAAACAAATTAACAATTAAAGATGCATACCCCTTGCAAAATATCGATGGCATTTTGAGTAGAATCGACGAAACGTATTTTATTAGTAGCGTCGATTTAAAATACGCGTTTTGGCAAATCGAATTGGATAAAGAGAGTAGGCCGTATACCGCCTTTACTGTTGCTGGAAGGCCGCTATACCAATTCCGTGTCATGCCATTTGGCCTCTGCAACGCGGCTCAACGCTTGTGCAGGTTGATGGATAAAGTCATCCCCCAACCCCTTAAAGATAACGTCTTCGTCTACCTAGACGACCTATTAATAATATCCGATGAGTTCGAAAAACATTTATGGTTACTAGAGGAGGTGGCGAAATGCTTGAAAAAAGCTAATTTAACAATTGGTCTGAGCAAGTCTCAATTCTGTTTCCAACGTCTCAAATATTTAGGTTTCATAGTAGGTGGTGGTATGTTGAAAACCGACCCTGATAAGGTGCAGGCTATAAAAGAAAAAAAAGTGCCCAAATCAGCGCGGGAAGTTCGAAGTTTTTTAGGTACGGCCGGCTGGTACCGCCGCTTTATTAAAAATTTTTCTGTTATATCAGCCCCATTAACAGACACACTCAAAAAGTCTACCAAGTTCAGTGTCACGCCTGAAGCAATAATAGCCTTTGAAAATTTGAAAAAAGCCCTAACATCAGCCCCAGTCCTTCGCCATGCAGATTTTACGAAAAGATTTTATATACAATGTGACGCATGCGACTACGGAATTGGTGCGGTTTTGTTTCAGATAAGTGGAGAAGATGAGGAGCATCCTATTGCTTTTTATTCTCAAAAATTGAATGCCTGTCAGAGAAACTATACAGTTACAGAGAAAGAGTGTTTAGCCGCGGTTATGGCAGTAAAAAAATTTAGGCAATATGTCGAGATGATGCCCTTCACGATCATAACCGACCACTCAAGTCTGAAGTGGTTAATGTCCTTGAGAGATCTTACGGGTAGATTGGCTAGATGGTCTCTGCAATTACAAGCATTCGATTTTGAGATAGAGCATAGGAAAGGTTCCGACAATATTGTTGCCGACATGTTGTCTAGATTGCCAAATGACTCAGAAATAGATGAAATTGATATTGAGGATTGGCTAGGATTTGAAACCACCGAGTTCGAAAGCGAAGAATATTTACAACTCATAACACATATTCAAAACAAGGCTGAAATGTTACCCGACATAAAAGTGGAAAATGGATTGGTTTATAAAAAAACAGGATTAGACCAATTTTCAGAGGAGTCTCAATGGAAATTGTGGATACCCGATACCATTACTCAGCCAATAATAGAAAAAGCACACTCAAGTCTAACTACAGCTCACGGTGGAATCGGCAAAACTCTTGAACGTTTGAAAAGAAAGTTTTACTGGCCTAAAATGGCTGTACAGGTTAAGCATTTTATTGCCAACTGCCAAGTCTGCAAAGAAACTAAGCCGAGCAATCTGAATTTACGTCCTGATATTGGTCAGCAAGTAATAACAGAAAGACCATTTCAAAAATTATATATTGATTTTATGGGAAAATATCCCCGCTCGAAAAAAGGCAATTGTTACATTTTTATTGTTGTCGACCACTTTACCAAATTTACATTCTTGAAGGCAATGAAAGAGGCTACAACAAGTAATGTAATAGAATTCCTGGTACATGAGATCTTCAATAAGTTCGGAGTGCCGGAAGTTATACACAGTGACAATGGAAGTCAATTTGTTGCAAAAAGTTTTGAAAATTTAATGAATTCGTATAAAATTCAACATTTGAAAACCGCAGTGTATTCTCCTCAAAGCAATGCTAGTGAACGGGTGAACCAATCCGTGTTATCAGCGATACGAGCTTATTTAGATAAAGACCATCGTGATTGGGATTTATACCTATCAGAAATTGAATGTGCTCTAAGAACTTCGGTTCATACAGCTACAGGCGTAACCCCATTTTTTGCGCTTTTTGGTTACCACATGTACACTAGCGGAGCTGATTATAAATTAGGAAGAAAACTAAAATCTCTTACTGATCATGAAATCATTGAAATAAACAAAAATGATAGAATGGAAATAATTCGTGAACAAATGCAGCAAAACATGCAAAAAGCTTATGAGCGAAGCGCGGAGAGGTATAATAGAGGCGCACGAGTCGTAAGATTTGTACCCGGTCAAGAAGTGTATCGTAGAAATACTATTCTAAGTAATTTTTCAAAAAATATTAATTCTAAATTTTGTAGAAAATTCTTAAAATGTAGAGTAGTCAAGTCAGTTGGGAACAATATGTATGACTTAGAAACACCTCAAGGGAAACCACTCGGTACATATCATGCCAAGGACATAAAGGTCTAAATTTCAGGGAAGGTGCAATAATAGGATTAATTAGGTTAGTTGTATAATCGTTAAAATATTTATACGATTGATTGTCTTAATCCTGATAGTCTGAAGCCTGTGTCAATAATATACCTGTGATATAAGAATAATTGCAATGCGACTCACCCTTATAATATAAAACGTACAATAGTAGAGTAGGAACCTGCTGTGATATAGGTTAAACAAATGGTGTATACATCCGCAGATCATGTGCAATAAAATCCAGAAGAGGTCGAGGTATGATTGATGGCGAGTTGTCCCGAGCAAAATAATCAGTAAAAGTAGATCTACTCTGAAATAAAAACAAAAAAGGGATAAACAAAGTAAAGCAATTATGATTTCGACGGGTGTCTGTACTTCCCGTAATATGATTGTTCAACAGCTCAGAAACAGAATCAACTTTAGCTCCTGCAGGGAAATACCCAATGTAGCCATAACTCGCCAAGGCAATATGATTTAGGTGGATCTGTGATAAAATTATGCAAGTGCAATATTAGGTTAAGAAAACAATTAATTCATAAATAATTACCATTAACTACAATTTCTATCGTTTTCGTCCGATATTGACCACTGGGATAAGTTATGTACGGATCCATATATTTATTTAGCACTGATGTCAAAAACATAGTCGTCGTAAAACACATGCTTAAGTTTACACAACATTTGGATTCCGCTGCGAGTCCTGTCTGAGAATAGTTTTGTGGTTGTAGGTGAGCCGATTCAGACGAGTATATATATTTTTTTTTGCCGCACAGTGTTTGTTAGTCCAAAACACAAAAGACGAATTCATCTGGCGTAAAATGTATTCATATACACAGCTTTGTGTGCAGTAGCCTGTTACATGTATTTGTTGTGCAGTGTGCATGTGAGGGTGTGTGTGCAGGTATTGGTGTGGGTTGTACCAGATCAAAAAGAATTACGCCCACCAAAAATCAGTCGCTTCACTGAGCTTACACGCTAGCTGCCAGAGTAGGCCAGCACAAGTGCCCGGGTAAATATACTATTTCTCTGTCCCGTGAACTGGGTAATATGGATGCAAAATTGAGCACATTCCCGGCTGTTGAGACGTCAGGGTGTGGGAGTTCCCCACGTTGGGTTTCTGCTGGGGGGTGTTTTAACATACCCGCACACCGCTTTCCCTGATTTTTACCACTGAAATCGGAGTTTTGTTGCGGGCCTGCTCCAAAAAAAATGTACAAGTCCCGAGCAAAAAAAAAAATTTGCGTGGACAGGTTTTAGGAGGAACGGTCGGGAAGAGGACCAAAAATAAAACCTACGGCCTCGAGTCCCTAAACAAAAATTCATAATATAGGGAGGGGCATTAAACAAATAAATGGATTCGCCAAATCCTGCCCGAGTCCCGGCGCATACAACCCCAATGTGTTTGTGGGGTGTGTTTTTTTTTTTGTTGGATGTTCGGCCTGAAAAGAAAGAGAATGAAGATTAGTATATTAAATTAAATATATTGAAACGATACGTGGTTACCTATCGTTGTTGTAAAGTCCTTGTTGTGTTAAATCGCTGTAAGAATTTCGTGAGTGTTTAGAGTTTGTTAAGTACATCAGTCCCTCGATAGTCGGATTAAAATATATAAGAAAATATTTATATGAGTATATTTCTTATCTAGGGCACAAATTGATCGCGTGTTAGGATCTGGAGCGTTTTGGCTCTCAAAATTAGCTTGTCTCAGGGAGCTCCTTTATTCAGGAAAAAGTAGGTTTCGTTAACCCCGAAGTTGGGATAATTTTTTTTGAATTTGCGTTCTAGAATAGGCTCAGTTTGAAGCGATAAAATCAGTATCAGTATATAAAGGGAATATATAAGCAAAGAGTTTTTGTTTATATTACAGGGCTGAAGAGTGTTGTGTTTAATATTTTTGTAATTTACGTTTTTTCTTATTTTATATGTATACTTACGGTTTAGTTGTTCTTAAGTATAAAAATAGCCATTTTGTGGAGTATTGTATTTAATAATTATTTATTTAGCAAATAGGATGAATCATTTATTTAAATAAAATTGTTGTTATAACGTTTGCAATATGAAAACATTTGAGTAAGTTTCTTGAAGGGGATTGTTGAGTTCAGACAGGGCGTCGAAAGACGGGTAAAGGGGTCTGTACGTAAGTATGACGTGGATACGGTACGGCCAAGGTAGGGTTAAGGGCGACTGGAGTTTAACATCTAACTCCCTTGTTCCATTATGTTCCAGGTTTTTGTGTGTTAATAGTTGTGGTTAACTCAGTTGTTGTTTTTTTTATCGTGTTGCGTACCTCGGTCCTTCCTAGGGTTGAGAACACCCCCCATGAGAGGAAGCCGACAAGCTAGTAGGGACATCTGACCGGTCCGGGTTGCGTAACAATATATTACATATATTTCACGTATTCCTCTCTCGCTTTTCAAGAAAAACTGATGTGTGTAAAAGCAGACTAAGGGTGATGTTGCAGGGGAGAAAGTATTCTGCTATGAGACAGAAAAGACTGTGTTGCTTTCTCCGTCTTTACCAAAGCTGAATACTTTATCCCCAGCGATATCGCCCTTAATGTAAAGTCCCTCTTAATTCATAATTCTACCACAAAATATACAGAAATCACAAAAGTGACAAGTAAAAAACGCTACATTCGGGTTTTTCAATTGTCTTTAAGGCTCTGTTAAAAAGAGACAAAAATGGCAACGAACAGAAGAAAATAAACAAAACGAAAAAGAAAAAATGTAAAAATTTTACTCACTGAATAACACGCTAAAAATGTTTAAATTCTAATAAAATTAAAGAATTATACCTTAATATTAAAAATATATTGTGAAAAAAGAATTGTGTGTATATAAAAGTGTCGTAGATTTGTTTTATTAATGTGCGTTTTTTTGCAATTATGTACATTGTGGTGGTAGGTTTTTTATACAGCGTAATTTACACACGCACATAATTTATTATTTGTGAGATTTTGCAGTAATTATAAAAATAAAATGTAAAAGATGAATGAAAATGAACTTTAATTAATTAATAAATACTATTTTCAATGTGAATTGTAGAAATATATGCATATTTAATTAGTTTTATTCATTACAAAATTAATTCGGGTAGAAAGGCGCTGCAAAAGAAAATGAAATTTAAAGGCATTGTGTACGCGATCAGAAATATGTTTCGGTTCGTGTCACTTCTGTGCATTTTGTGATTCTACGTCTTCACCAACTTAAGTTGCTGTTGTAACCCTGCGTCTCCACGTAGCAATATGTATTGCGGCAATTGCCAAACTTCAAATAAAAAATTCAACCTAAAAAATTATTTAATTTATAAACCATACGTTAAAAGCTCATAAGCCATACGTTAAAAGTTAAATGTAAGATGGAGTTTCCGTTGGCTTATCGGTCAATTAACTTAAAGTATACTCATAATAATGAAATACGAATTATCTCTCCTATAACATCTTAACTTTAACTATTGGCGAGTTGTGATAATGACCCTTAGGGCCATTACAACTAAGCAATAAAGTGGAAGATAGTTACTGGCATGATTAGCAGAAGTGATCGGTAAACTGACCTGCAACAATTTTTCATTATTACAACTTGTGCTAGGAACACAACTGGGACGAACGACGAATTTTCGTCAACGAATATTCGTCGCCAAAAATAAAACGTTTGTGTATATGAAAATACACACAATAACGGCGTTGGTTCGTCATACGATGCGAACTCTGAATAGATTTGTTTTTATTTCTTACGCCGGCGAGCGACGAACAAATCAGTACCAAGTGACCATGTTTGGTTTTAGTTTTCAAGTGTTTTAGTAAATAAAGTTACTTTTTATACCCTTCACCAAAAATGGTAAGGGTATATATAGGTTTGTCATTCCGTTTGTAATTTCTACAGTAATCACTTGCGACCCCATAAAGTATATATATTCGTGATCCTTATAAAAATCTAAGTCGATTTAGCGGTGACCGTCTGTCCGTCTGTCCGTTTTTTCTGACCGATGTTGAAAGGTATAATTCAGAGGTCCTAGAAGACTTATGGACCTAAATGTTGAAGTCGCGTGACTGGCTTTTCCTGAAGATTTGTGTATGTAAAATTCAGGAAAAGCGGTTCATATATAACAGAGATATATCCAAAAACCTACTTTGTTCCGATTTTCATGTGTTTGTGAATTTCTATGACCCTATACACCTGCCAGTACTCTACACTCAATTTATCTGTCAAATTCAGGTCTGAGAAGCTTATTGTAAAGAATAATCGAAATCGGTCCATAAATGGCTGAGATATGGACAAAATAAAAATATATATATATATACTATGCATATCATATATATTTTAAAATTGGTGTAAAGAGAACTAGTATGGAACACATCACCTTCCGCACGCCAGTCTGACCACTTACTCGTCCACCAACGAGTTCATTTATGAAACAGTGTATGCTCTTGTGTTTTGTGCTAATACATTATGTGTTCTTAAATTTTCTGTACGTCATGTGTTTGTTGTAATTTTACCCTTTTTGTATTATTGTAATTAGCTTTGCATACATTATTATTATGTATTAGTTTTCGATGCGATGTCCATCAGTCACAAGCTTCTAACTCGTGAACCGTAATAGTTAGAGACCTGAAATGTACAGAGGATATCTATAACTAAGGTTACCGCAACAACAAACAGTCAAAATAAAATAGACTGATAATAAAAAACAGGTAATACTGATGTATTCGGCTGTGCGGAATCTTATATACCCTTTCGCAACGAATGTCGTATATACCATAGAAAAGATAGAAAGACTCTTGACAAGTTAGTTATCGGAAACATAATTATGTTGTCAAAAACCTGAGTATAAGAATGTATTATTACAGTAATTTTGATTTAGCTGCACAAACAACTTTTCACGATTTTTTGTGCAGATAACTCAAAAATGCTGTTAAACTAAATATACTTATCTGCCTCAATGTGCAGGTAAACACAATTATATAGCGTGTGCAGCTAACTTTGATTTTTTATATAAAAATAACTTAAAACTGCCAAAAATATGTTAAGTGTGCAGGTATACAAAGTGCACATGAAAAAGGATTTTGAAGTATTTATGCTTAGAAATAATCATTATTTCAGGTTTTTATTTGTACTTTGTTGATGTTTTTATAAACAAAAATTACAAATTCACATTTAAATCCTTTATTCAAGTTAATTTTATCAACTTAGCTTAAGACGTATACGAAAATTAAAAATCGAAAATATAGAAATTAAAATAACAAGTTCATTGATTTTATTTATTTACTATTATTAATTTGTTTGCTAGGTATAATCTATTTTTTGGTTCCTGATTCTAATATCTTATGAAATAATTCTTAAGGAAAGAACGTTTTCTTTCATACCTACTACGTTTTTAAAACTGACTGTCAAGAAAACCAAATGTAAGGTATATCTTTGGTCACAAGGTATAACAGTTAAGTCGAGTTAGGCCAAAGTGTATTTATCATTATAATTTTGTTTATTTCTCTTAACTTAACTGTTCTTTCATTATAAATTAAATTACAAATTAATATAGTAGAAAATTGCTAGCATTAGCTTAATATAATTTCCATCATTTTACACAGCGATTTTAAAATTCTCACTAGCCAAAATCGAGTTTAGTCGTTATTCTTTGTGGGCACAGATACATGTACTTGCAATTATACACGAAATAGCTATGCAATAATTTCCAAATAACTTTCTTAATTACTGTTTTCGTAAAATATGCAAACTTTTGTATATAAGTATGTAGCTATTACGTAATAAAGTATTTTGTAATACATGTGTACATACATTTATTCAATTGAGTTTTTTTTTTAATATCTAATGTGTAATTTACGCATCAGATACATACCTATTTGTTGAGAGTACGTGTATTAGTTGTACAAAAAGTATATTACAAAATTGGTGTTGTTAAACAAGAATTTTTAGGTTACATATACTAATACAGTTCATTTCGCATTAATTTATGCAAATATAAATTTAGAATCATTTGAGCTCAAAAAAATATTGATTTTCTAAAAAATTTTTCGCAATTTTTCTATTTGATACTAAAAAATTGTATCCCAAATAAATATTTTATTGATTTAATTTATTTACTATTAATTTATTTGCTATAACCTATTTTTTCTGCTATTGATTTTAATATCTTATGATAAATAAGTATATTTATTAATTAACATTAAAAGAAACATTTATAAAAATAAAAAATAAAAGTTTCAGGCATCGTGATTTGAACCCGGCTCCCGAGTGAAAAACAACAGTTGGGGAACCGCCTAGCGCTCTCAGCCAAACAGCCACAAAGTTAAAAGGGTTTAATTTAATATAAGTACTTACCAGCTGGCTTGCAGAGTCAGTCATACAATATCTCAACTAATATTATATGAATCGTCGTACAAAAGATCAGATGATAGGGATGGTTGCCAGATCTGATGATTTATCGTCATTTTGACGATTTGGCCAAAATGGGATTTTAACGACAACGATTTTTACCTTAAATTTGACAATTTTTAAGAATTATAAGTTAGTTAATACAATATTTTAGAACTGTAAAAACTATTTTGATTTTGATTAAAAACTTTGCGGCATTTGCTACAATATGTAATAAAAGTAAGGAGTAAAAGGGATAGTTATGCCAATAACTAATCATTTTAATGTTAATATTTTTATCCACCAGCGTCTGTTCCCATATTGGGCGGCTGGTGGTCTACGTCTGATCTCAATGGGGCGGCAGTTATTGAACCTGTCAGTAGGTATAAATGCAACCCCCACTAAAAAAAATTAATGGAACCCAAAAAACCATGCCCCACGTACCCGGTTCAGGGCTTCAAAATCTCCGGGGGTCCTATTCCCACGGTGCCAGTAGCAGGCCGAGGTAAATCGAATGCTACTGCTTCTCAGGCAGAGAGGGTGTCCACACCAGGCCCGATCAGTCTGCGAGCTACTGGTGGGGCGTGAATCCAGCGTGGCTCAGCCAAGCTGGTGAACAGCCAAAAGGCAACACAGCCGAAAGATGGTTGTCTTAAGCCCAGCGGCGAGGTACCTCTGGACTTCAGGCCTAGTACCTCCAAAGCTGCTAAAGCCCTTGCCGGCAAACCGGCTAAAACCCCTTCTTCGGGTGCGGCGCTTTTGGACACGACTAAGTCGGCCAAACCCTCCGTTTCCCATGTGCCAAAGTGAAGGACTCTTCCTCCTGCCCCAGTAATTTGTCTCCCCCTGCCAAATCCGGTATCACCAAGACCCCTAGGCACAAAAACCCTTCCCGCAGGGCTGCCACTACGAAGCGTTCCGCTTTAAGAAAAATTTTCGCCTTAGGCTCCATCCCGGCTGACCAACTCACTAATGAGCAGGCCGCTTCCCTTGCTTGAGCTAAAGCCCACATGGCCTCGCTGCAGAAAAAAACCTACCCTCTGTACCGAACAGGTGCAGAGGCCTAAACGGCAACGATCAGAGAAGGAAAATGCAGATGGGGCCAAACCTGACGGAACCAAGCGTTCCAAACAACATGCTCCAAATAGTGGTGGCTCCTTTAGCGAGATCGCCAAAGGCAACCTTATGAGGGCCATTATCGACAGGAGCATGAGTGATGGTGCCACTTCTTACGACAAGTGGATTTGGTCAACCTAAAATTGGCAGATGTGTTCTGGAAGATCTGGCAGGATAATCCGGGACCTCCGCCACAGTGTGTTGATTCTGGATGATACCAGAATCACGTTAAAATTATGGCTTGCGCAGATGAACGCTCAGCGTTGCTGCTAATGCAAGCCATTGACTCTATTGGCGAGGTATGGCAAGGTGCTAGGTTGGATGCGGTTCCTATGGAGGAAATTCCCAAAAACCCTACAGGCTTTGCCACCATACCCGCTGAACCATTGGCCCCAGAGGAGATCCTCAAGATCCTTAGGAGCTGCAACCCGGGCTGCCTACAAATGACTGGAAGGTGGCCAAGGTTTCCGGCGTCCAAGGGTCTAGGAGGAAAGTGATTCTGATCCTGAATAAGGAATCGCTGGCGCCAATCCGGAAGATGCAAAAGAAATTGTTTTACTGCTTCAGTACAATTTTGTTGCGCGTCTACCGGTCTGACGCCAGAAAGAATCGCAACCCTGGCTCGAAAGGCGTGCAGTCCACAGGAGGCACGCTCACTGACGACACCGCTGGCTCATCTGACATAGATGACGTCCAGTCCATCTCTGAGATGGTGGGCGGCTTCTTTGAACAGATGGACTTTGCGGAGGATGACGAGGACGCCCTTCTGGACTCTGACCAGGAGGATGTCAACGTCACAGTCGTAGACACTATGAAGCATGGTGAAGGTGACTTAAGTCAACCTCCACCACTCTAAAGCAGCATCCGCTGCAATGCTCCTCCGGGTGGTTGAGAAGGAGGAGGAGCTAGTCTTTGATCAGGAACCCTGGGTCCACCAAGGACGAGTTTCTGGGCTAACCCTCAGGGGCTACAAGCTTCTGTTTGTCAGAGGCACAGGTAACATAAGATCTTGCTTACTGGCTAAAAACTCTGCGTATCTCTCCAGCTATATGGCACATGACCACGGAGAGTGTCCACCAAATGAAAAGGTACGTGGGATTTGTGGCTAAAGCGGCAAGTACAAGGACGCCCATTATTATATGTGCTGATGCCAACTCGCACCACATCACTTGGGGTAGCAGTAACACTAACGCACGAGGTGAGTGTCTTCGATTTTATTCTTAGTAATAATCTTGAAATAGTTAATAGAGGCTCAGAACCTACTTTTATTGTCTCAAACCACAGCGAGGTTTTAGATATCACTTTGGTCAGTGCACAGCACACCAACTTAACTAATAACTGGACGGTATCGGACGATTGTTCCTTTTCCGTAGACTATTCAAGGAGGCCACACGATTACGCAAATGGTCGAGCTATAAGACCTCTGTGAATAGATTTAAAAATCTTGTTAGGAAGGCTAAAAAGAAGTCTTGGAGGAATTTCTGCAGTGGAGTGGAGGGTTCCTCTGAGACCAACCGCTTGCGTAAGATATTGGCAACCTCACCGGTTGTACCCAACTACATACAGAAATCATGTGGTAGCTGGACGTTGAGTAGTCAAGAAATGCTCAGCGTGCTACTTAATACACACTTCCCCGGCAATCTCCCAGCCCCTGTAGCAAGGGCTGGTACAAGCCGTACCCCTGAGTCGCCCTCTACAGTCACCGTCCCTCTGAACATCGACAGACTAAAATGGGCGATTAACAGCTTTGATCCATTTAAATCTCCGGCACCAGATGGTATAATTCCAGCTGATCTACAGAGAAACATGGACCTGGTTATACCATAACTTTCTGTAATATATAAATAATGCTTAAACTACTCTTACATTCCAGCTTGCTGGAGTACGTGTAGGGTTATCCTCATCCCTAAAGGTGGCAAGACTTCCCACACTAAACCTAAGGACTTCAGACCAATCACTCTGACATCCTTTCTGCTCAAAGCCCTAGAAAGAGCTATTGATATATATCTGAGAATATCTATACCCGCGACACTTCTCTCTCCCTCACAACATGCCTATACCAAATAAAATTCTGTGGAAACTGCTCTACACTCTCTGGTCAGCCACATGGAGAAATCTCTGGAACTCAAAGAGTTCACTTTGGTGGCCTTTTTGAACATAGAGGGTGCCTTTAACTACGTCAAACCCGATTCCATTATCTTGCATATGATAGAACTAGGGATTGATTCTAATATCTGCAGTTTCGTTAAGATCCTGCTAACAAATAGGGTCATAAGTGCCTCGATTGCAAATGTTACTGACTACAGGGCAGCCAATCGAGGCACTTCACAAGGAGGGGTTCTATCACCACTCCTGTGGAATCTGACTATTAACTCTCTGCTGCTAAGTCTGGAGCGTAAGATGGTTAAGACTGTCGCATACGCCGACGACGTGGCGGTAGCCATCTCTGGCAAGCACCTGAGTACAATCTCTCAGTGTATGGATTCCGCACTGGCACGCGTTAGTGAATGGAGTGTCAATTGTGGGCGGGGCGTCAATCCAGCTAAGACTGAATTGGTGCTTTTTACTAGAAAATACAAAGTCGAAGACTTTGTGCCTCCTAGAACGGGATCACATTAACGGTCTCGGATAACGCCAAATACTTGGGCGTAATCCTAGATAGCAAACTATCTTGGAATCTAAACAGCCAGTATAGAGCGGATAAGGCCCTCGTGGCTATCTATACGTGTAAAAGAACCACTGGTCGTAGCTGGGGCATAGAGCCCAGAGGGATCAACTGGATCTTTTAAGCGGTAGTTAAGCCCATTTTATTTTATGGTGTATTAGTTTGATGGCAAGCGGTAGAGAAAGACTCTCATCGCAGAATACTTAATAAAATATTTCGGCTGGTGGCGACCCCGATAACAGGTGCGCTCAGGTCGACTCCCACTTGCACACTTCACGATGATGAATTGGCTTCCGGTGGAGGGTACGGCCAAGCAGCTAGCTTTATTCTCGGCGATCAGGATGAACGCTACATGCCCATGGTCACGAACTGATTATGAGCACTCTAGGATTCTGCGACAGCATCAAGGAATTCACAGCAACATTGATTATTGCGCACCGAAGCCTTTCTTTGGTGGGCTATTCCTCTCACTTGTTCCCAGCAACCCGGATGGAGCGATCAAAGTCTTTACGGATGGCTCCAAAAGGGGCAACAGAACTGGCGGAGGTTTCTATGTGGAAAACTTCAACGTAAGGGTCCCATTTAGGCTGCATGACGGTTGTAGCGTCTTTCAAGCTGAAATCTCCGCTATCACTAGGGCGGCAAGATGGCTTAGGTACTATAGGATATCGGAAGATATCTATATATTTACTGACAGCAAAGCGGCCATCGCTGCTATAAATGGTGTATACACCACTTCCTTGACCGTTGTAGAATGCCGGGTATCTCTAAACGAGATAGCGAGACATTCGAGAGTATCACTGAGTTGGGTTCCGGGACACTCAGATTGTCCCGTAAACGATATTGCGGACGGAATTTCTAAACAAGGCGGGACATTGAGCAACTCGATGATATGGGGGGAAGAGAATGCCCTACAGATTTTCGAAAAAAGAATTTTGAAAATCGGTTTACATATTGCACCTGTTCATCAAAAGTAACACAACTCAAAATTTACAAGTTTTCAGTAGAGGCAAAAAACTAATTGCGCCAATATAATGGAATTATTGTTATAAATAAATATACCGTTGTAAAGGAAACTCAATAATATTTCAATAAAATAATACAATACCAAAATTTTTACAGTGGTTAGATATGGTAATCATACACTGTTTCCTTCAAAAAAGTGGAAAATAGAATTTTTTGAGTTGTGTTACTTTTGATGAACAGGTGCGATATGTATGCTTGGTAGAGCAAATTTTCCCACAAATTTTTGGAAAAAAATTATGCAACAAAACTGCAGGCAAACCCTTTAAAAAAATCGGTTTACAAATTGCAGAGTTTTGATTGAGAGGAGGGAATCTCCTCACCGATTTTCAAAAAGAAAGTTGTAGAACCAAACCGCAAGCAAACCCTTTCAAACAAAAAAAGAACTTTGAAAATCGGTTCACAAATGACAGAGTTATGCCAATACAAACATAAAAAATACACACGAATTCATAACCTCCTTCTTTTTCGATGTCGGTTAGAAAATAAAGAAAATTACAAATAACATTTTCAGAATACTTTGCCATTTTAGAGGACTTTCTAGCGGGAAGCTATGTCATTTTTAATCAATACTTATCATCAGGAGACTGAAACCTTTCGAATGAGACAAAGTCCGATGACGCGCTCTAAAGTTATTCAATCTTGAATATGACGAACATTTCTCAAAAAATGGCCGAGATGCCCAAGTTTAGACGGCTATAAAAAAAACCATAAAAAGTATCGGGCTAGTTCTTATGCCACGTGATGCGCACGTAAGCGTAGAATATACGTACATACATATATTTATGTATGCCAAGCAAAAGAAATACGTAAAAAATTGGTTTTCACGGAGTTCGACAATTAGTTTTAATGGGGTTGGAGAAAAACGACAAACGATGAAGGACCACTGATTGGTCGAATCAATTTTTTCATTCTTCTGCAAGACTGCAAAAAACGTGTTCAGGAAATAGTTGCATTAGCAAAGCATTTTACATTTGAAAAACATTTTTTAAATAAAGAAATTAATTTTCGAATTTTGGGTCAAAAAATAAAAGCACCAAAAATTAGACTCAGAAAGCACCGAGCACTAACTCTAAAATTTTTCGAGTCGAAAAGTTGAAAAAGCACTAAAAACGGTGCGAAAAGCACTGATTTGACAACGCTGATTGCGAATCACACTGTTCTCATTTGCAGTCTACACCTAACTTGAGGTCTACACATATCATAATATGTAAGATGAGATTGTCAAATTCAATCGCAGAGAGAATTATGTTACGTGTAGACTTCAAATTAGTGTTATCTCAATGTTATAGGAATTTTTATGAGAGCGTTGTTATAAGAATTCTTATAACAACAATCTTGTGAGATGAACTGTCAAAAAACACATGTACATAAAAATAAAATAGTGTGCATGTGTGAGTGTTTATTAAAATAAATGAAAAGCGATGTTTTTGATAAAATTTCTGTGTTAAATAAATGAATAAATGTGTTTAGTTAATTTATAATATTAAATTTGTGTGAAAAATTAAAAATAAAACAACTAACCTCCGGTTTTTGACTTGATAATTAAATTGTAATTATTTTTAAGTTATAATTAAACACGAAATTGTCTTTTTGACTGCATATTTAAATAATAATTAATTGCCCGACCTTGTGTAATTAAATAATAATTAAGTTTTATAAATTACCATATGATTTAGACTGCTTTTTGTTCTTGTGGAGACAAAAAATTGTGGCCGCTAACAATTCAACTTTTGTTGTCGAGAAATTTGGGCTTTCTTTGTCTATATTTGTCGTTTTGTGATTTTTTAAGCTGTTTTTGTTATTTTAAAACATTGCATAAAACTCTTCATTATTCTTATTTCCTGAATGAAGAAAAATAAATTTTTTGGGATTTTTCTTTGTTTATTTTGAACAGCTGCTTTTTTTTGGGACATTTAAGGGAAATTTGTGGTATTTTATGGTGCTACCATATTTTTGTCACAATTAAATAAGAACAACTAAATACAACTGAAAAACAAAAGTTCTATTTAATCACAATTTAAATTTATATGAAAATTAACTAAAGAAATATTTAATTACTGAGTCAAATACTGGCGGTAATTATGCAAAAGTGGTACTCGATGAGCATTTGCATAAAATTAAATCTTATCGGAAAAGTAAAATTACGTCTTCCCCTAGTATGAGATCAAGAGAAAATTCGACATTTTCTTTTTAGTATTCTGCCGACGTTTTCTCTCATGTTATCTCAAAGTGAATGTCTCGTGAAGACGCTGTATAACTTAACTTAACTTCAAGTTAATGTTAAGTGTAGACCGCTCAAGTTAATGCTTTTTTAATATTATAACATAGTTGTTAGTGCAATTGTTTTAACAACGCAGTCATAACCTCAAGTTACAACAGTATTTCAAGTTAGGTGGAGACCATGGTAGCCGCACAACTAATACAAATGTACATTTGGGATAGAAAATGTCAAACATTAATAGAGAGGCTATGTCTGTGTTTGTAGAACATAAGCAGCAAACATACGTGTGGTATTGTGTGTGCAACGTAGTTATTTCACATATACACAACATTTGACAGTTCGTACCATGAAAAAAGCAAATAAAAAAATAATCAGCTGGCGTTCCAGGGCTACCTTGTATATTATTCTACCATGGTGGAGACGTAGAGTCACGACGTATACTTGCTTCGTTTCAATGGTGCAGCGTTGCCACTGAAAACAATTTTTTCCTACCAAATTTTTCACAAAATTCTACCGACACCGTTTAAAACCTACCCATTACTTAAAATTTATTGATTGCGTTTTTAAAGCATTCTGGTACACCGATAGAAAAAGCGTCATAGCCCTGATGTAATCTGACATCAATGCTATGTCAAGTGTCTTCATTTTTGACCCCATGACACTTAACATCACGGTGATGTCAACCTTTACATCAGCTGGTCATCAATACCAATGATGACAAATCTATCATCAATGCAATGACACACCGACATCAGAGAAAGGACGTATTGACATCAATTTTATGTTAAAATTTCATCAATATGATGTCACTGATAGAAGCCCCGTCGTAACGGTGATGTAATTTGACATCAATACTATGTCAAGTATCTTCATTTTTGACCCAATGACACTTTACATCATTGTGATGTCAACTTTTACATCACCTGTCATTAATCATCTTTGATAAACTATAACTGATATTATGGTGAAATAAATAAAAACTACAATATAATTATGTTTTTATTACAATAAAAATTTATTTTATTCATATAATATTTCTTATACAAAATTTGCACTTTTATTATATTACTTATTATTTTTTCTATCCACTTTTGCTTTGCTATTTATTAAGTTGATGTAATTACACTTTTTTTCTTTTTCTTCACAAGTAGTAGGAAGGCAACAGCAAATAACAACAAAAATAAAAATGCAAAGTAACTTCAAAAACAAAAAAAAGTGTAATCAAATCAACTTATAACAAATAATTAAAAATATGTATGCAATTTATACTTATAAATTTCACTCACAAGAACACCACGCGGTGCTATTTAATTGGCTTTAAAAACACAACTGATTTAGAACAAACAAACAGAATAGTTTTCTGCCACAACTTCTTTTATTTCATTTGTGTCAAGAGTATGTTTTTGTTGTTTTTCCGCACTTTACTCTCTTCGCTCTCATTATATTTGATATTGATGACACATGTGATGACTATGTGACATCAATATAATGAAGAGGTGCCATACTATTGCTTGTTTCAACGTTTTTCTTGTGTATGTATGCTGTACTGGCTTAGTTTTTAAAAGGTATATTTCCATGTTCTCTAAAAAGTTCAGCCGCCGACCTTTATGTTGTGAATGTAATAGTTTAACTGTTTTTCTAATATGTCCTGGTGTACATTTGTTGTCGAGAGACTACAACAAGAAACTGAGAGAACCAGGAATAACACCAGAATCGAATTTCGCAAACCACATATTCGACAACAAATGTACACCAGGACATGTTAGAAAAACAGTTAAACTATTACATTCACAACATAAGGGACGGCGACTGAACGTATTAGACATGGAAATATACAAGCAAAAAATATTTGACGGAAGAATAATAAATGAACAAATAAACACAGCTTCAGACGTAATATTTGAACCGTTAAAATATTTTTACACAAAAGAAAACAATAGTCCAGGCAACGTAGTAGAAAATGAACAAGACAAAAGGATTACCCAGAAACGTACAATTACGGATTATTACCTACGTAGGGATAAAACAACTGATAACTAATAGAGCAGATTATAAACCAAATATTAAACACAAACATAGTAGTAAGAGAAACAGGTAGCAGGTAGAGACACACAAAAGCATATAGGGGCGAGAGAGAGAGAAATACGGAGCAGAATACAAAAAGGGATCAAGGAAGGAAGCTAGGTATACAAACGAATTATAAAAGAAACAACGTACAACAGAAAAACGATTTAGTATTCAAAAGAACAATGAAGATAGCACATAGCCGAAACCGGTCTGTTTACAAACCAAATTTGACGTGGGATGACGGAAAATCGTTCCAAATTCAAAAAATTAATTGTTTGCGATTTAACATAACAAAAACAATAATTAATGCAATGTTTTTAGTTAGTAAAATCTCGTGTTAAATAAATATTTATTTCATGTAATACTAATTTTGAATTATGTGTCTATAAATTTACATATATATGAAAATGGCTGACACCAGGGATGGGAAATTATATTTTCATTTCAGTATGAAAAAAATTTTTTAGACTACATTTTCGAACCCGAAGAGTAACAACTTTTTTGTTTTTTTTTAGAATTTTTGTTGAAAAGAGCAAATATTCCATACATTTGATTCAGCTCAAATTATATATGTGGTCATACATAATATCGACCAAACTTATTTTAATGCGCCTTGATGTAATGAACACAGGTTTCATATTACGATAGATATGGTCATTTTAAAAAGTTTTGAACACCGTAACACCGAAACAAAGCGTTAGATAAAAAATTACATATATGTTAGTATTACTAGGAATTATGAACTCATATATATGTACATATATATATTTTTTAATTTTATCCGGGGGGTTAGGGATGGTCATAGGTGTATGCAAATGCGGTGTAGCTAGTGATCTGAAACAATCGATGGCACTATCGATAGTTTTTGACTATCGTATAACTATCGATAGTTTTCAATAATATCGATAGTTGTTGATAGTTTTTGTTTATTGAATTATTATGAAATTTGAAATACAAAAATGTTAAATTTTTTCGTATAGTGTACTATTTTGCTCTTGTAATAGAGTTTAACAGCCTTATGCAAAAAAAATCTTACCTGAGGTTTGAAGTTCATGTCAGCTACCAGCGACATTAACGCTAACATACCTATGTTAAAAAATAGTATGCAAAAACACTATGTTAACTACTATATGCTTTAATAAATTTGACATGTTGATACTGGCAATACCATCATTCTCTCTTGTGTCTTTATAGTTAACGATGCAACAAAACGATTATTAGTTCCTCCGAATATTCGGATATATTAATAGTGTTTTGTATAGTTTTAATATAAAATGAAAATTTTCTTTATTTAAGATGTAAATTAATATTTATACTACATAAAAACATAAACTAAATACATTTATAGTAATGTAAAATAATAAATACGCCAATTTTTGTTAAGGATTTAAAGTAGGGATGTAACGAATACCGATACCGATACCGATATATCGGCGATACTTCAGATTTTCCGATACATCGGTATCGGCGATATTTTACTGTCGATACGACGATACCTAAAAAAAATTTAAGAGTTTTTTTCTGACAAATTATTTATCTTTTGTTAATTTTATCATGAACTAAATTCATTTCGTTAGTTTTTAAATCTTATTAATATCAATTTTAAAAATTAATAATATTTTATGCTGTTATTTTGTAAAAAAATTATTTATTTTTGTTAATTTTACCATGAATTCAAATTCAATTCGTTGTTTTTTAAAATGTAGAATTCGCGATCCGGAAGTTTTGCGAATTTGGACAATTTCTAATTAGTTTTACATATCCTTGCCATTGCAAGAGCTTCTGAACTTCGATTACCAATCACCCAATTGAAAGCGATGCTACGATAAATTTCTTTTTCTGTGTTCTATAATGATTTTTTCTCAAGGAAAAATGATAAAAAATTACCCATTTTCACAATTTTTTTTAATGCGAACTTAATTTGAAAATTGTATTTTCATGTAAATTCAAGTGAATAAATATAAACTTTTAGAAGACTTTTAATAATTAAGCCATTAAGTTATTTAGAAGACTATTAGTTGATAAATGTCCTTTAAAAATCGATTTTTTTAAAAGCATGGAGATTATTTTTTTAAATTATAAAGGAATTAAAAATTTTTTTTTTGCTTTTTTACTAATTATCTGCATATTTTTAATACGGATTTTTTGGAAGCAAAGAAAATGTAGCTCCATAAAAATTACTTCCAATTTTTTATACTGGGTTAATATCTATTTTAAATATTAATAATCTCTTACACTGTAATTTTGTATAAGAAAAAAAATTGCACTTGAGTTTTGTTAATCTAAACTTGAACTCAATTTCAATATTCGTATCGGTGTCGGAATCGGTATCGGCGATATTTATTTTTAAATATCGGTATCGGATCGGCAAAACGGCGTATCGTTACATCCCTAATTTAAAGTACTTCAAATAATTGGTTTAAATATTAAACCGATTATTTGAAGTACGAGCTTTGTTTACTTGTGTTGATTGTATGTACATCACTATAAAGTTATGTGGATTTAATTGATTTTGCCAAGTAATTTTTGGTGGATATTTGGAAAATTATTAAAAAAAAAGAGGAAAAGATCCGAAAATTGGAATGAAGAGGACAAAGTAAGTTATAGTTGTTATAGTTGGGCAAAATTTTTGTTAAAAATACTTTTTAATACTTTGGATGATCACTTTGAAGTGGTCATCTGGAAGGGAGAAGCCATCAATCCTCGTTTTATAAGTTCGTTGCCAATAATAGCCCGCCAATTGGTTTAAAATTGGTCTAAATGAAATATTACACATTAAAAAATAATTTTCACATAAAATGAAAATTAGTTTTACCAATTCTGTTCACTAAATTTAAAGTATCCATTTTTTGTATCATAAGTCCACACAATTTAAAATGTTTTCATTAAATTTTTCACAAAAACTTTATTCGTCAAAACAATAAAATATTTTAACATCGCTCTAAAGTAGGTGGGTAGCTGCTTTAAATTATTTGATTTTAACATCGGTTTACATGACGTGTGTTAAGCTAACAATCGTTTTTGCATGCAACTTTAAGGAATTTTGCTTAACATTGGTTTACCAACCTGTGTTAATTTTTTTTGCATAGGGCTGTAAAAATATTTGCGATCATAAAATAACAAAAAAAACTTCTGCGTAGAAAGCGTTTCATGTAACTTGAAACGCTGAAAAGCGTGGAATACTTAAAACGTGTAAAAGCGTTGACTCGAAAACACGTGTTATGGAATTTCAGCTTTATTGATAAATTTACTGAATTTGTAAGGAATATTTTTCTTTTACAAATATACCAAGTACAATACATGTATGTATAGCCAAATTGTGGTTTTAAGACTATCGAAAACTATCGATAGTTATCGATGGTTTTAGACCACTAGGTGTAGCCCTTGCTACTCTGCCATTTATCTCAAAATCGGTTGATCCTACAAAATATAACTGTATAAAAAATTTTTTAGGAAACTGTATTCTCTATAGTTTTTATAAAAAATTCAGATTTTTGCGGCCATTGACTTCTGATATTTTGTAGTCCGTACACGAGATTACGTGAGACTTTAGAGACTTATTACACAAGGCCAAGATAAAATTGTCTAATATGTGATTGAAATCGATCGATTTCAAATCAGGCCGATTTATAAAAACATTTGGAGGCTCAGGCCATTTTATTCGAACTTAAATTCGGTTTCACTGTATCGTGTGATGTACAGAACACATATTTGGCTATTATAAGATTTGTAAAATCGCGCCATCTTAAATCGATCAATTTCCTCACATACCAGTATATAAAAAATTTCAGTTTCTTATCTCAAGTTCAAAGACTTAAGCGAAGATCCCGCTATAGTAGCAAGTAAAATGGCCTTTTATATATATATATATATATATATATATATATATATATATATATATATATATATATATATATATATATATATATATATATATATATATATATATATATATATATATATATATATATATATATATATATATATATATATATATATATATATATATATATATATATATATATATATATATATATATATATATATATATATATATATATATATATATATATATATATATATATATATATATATATATATATATATATATATATATATATATATATATATATATATATATATATATATATATATATATATATATATATATATATATATATATATATATATATATATATATATATATATATATATATATATATATATATATATATATATATATATATATATACATATATATATATATATATATATATATATATATATATAATATATCAAAAATTTCATGTTATGTAGTATTATCACTCATTATTTGTTTCTTTTTTTTAATCGGCAACTCTCGGCAGATGTATATATATATATGTGCCTTAAAGTAGGTACTTCAGACGTTCGTTTTAAACTGATTTGGTGTTGAAGCGTTATGAAGAAAAAATTTTATCGATTATAGAATTTAGTTTTCTTTTTCTTAACTTAACGAAAAGAGTAATTGTTTAAATGAAATAGCACTAAAAGAATTTTCCAGGTTCTAAAAATAAATTCTCATGACATTAACAGCGAATAAGTTGGGCTTCAAAACAAAAATCGTTAAAAAATTTCATTCCAATAAAAAGTTACAGGCTTTTAAAAAATGATCAATTTCATGTAAGTGGTTTTGTAGTTTTTAATTCATTCAAAAATATTCAAGTTTAAAGCACCGTTATATTGTTATTGTTGACAAATTAGGCAAAGTTTTTGCATTTCTTACTTTATAACAAGTGCTCTTTCATATTTGATAAAAATATTTACTTAAATTGAAACTCAAAAAACGAATTTTGTCCAGCTAGATTAACAAAATCTTACACTGTGCGTGGGGGGCTTATGGGAAGCCGCGGTGCAATTTTTTAAATTTCATTTAAAACTAGACGCTGCCCATCGATTCAATTATGAGGAATTTTTCACTATGCTCGCCCGAATCGAAGGCGTTTTAAACGACCTATTTCTTCTTTTTTATGAAAATCCTGCAGACGTAGCTGGCTTAACTTCCGATGTAAGAAACTTAATGCCATCCATCACCAATTTGGCATTCAGTGGAAAGCAGAATATCTCAAACCGCTGCACAAACGGTATAATTGGAGATTTTCTGTCACGAATCTAAAAATAGTAGACTTTATGGTAATTATGGACGATCTGTTACTTCCTCACGAATGCAGATTAGGACGAGTCGAAAAAGTTCACTTAGGCCCTGACCAACGTGTCCGAGTTGTAGGCGTGGGAACGGCAGTTGGGACCTTAACCCGTCCAATTAAGAAACTGTGTTATTTACCATTTAACAATGATCAGCAATTAAATAGCGATATGCCATAAACACTTACTTGTTTTCATAATCCATTTTATATTCTTTTCCTTCCATTTAATAATCCCAATATAAACATAGTGCATAACTAAATCATCTAAAACAGCTTCATATTTATATCCTAGCGTCTCTAATTCTCCTCTCCGTATCTTATAGCCACCACAATCATTCACCACGAGATCCTGAGGTCCATCCTTGCAAAGTATGCCACCGATACCATCCCCTACGATTTTGTCGACAGTTTCTGGCGATGGACGCGAAAAAACGCAACCAAATAGTTCACCAACACAAACATTGCTTCAACAGTTTAAGCCGTACGCATATGGCGCAAAATTGGGGCGGCCCAGGGAACTGTCTGAAATGTGGGCTACTGCATCCAGAACGTCATCCTTGCATACATGCTCTTAAAAGGGCCGTTCGTGAGCGGATTGATACCAGAAACAGCCGAGCTAGGCAGTCTAACACCCAGGCTAAACGTAAGCTGAGAAATAAAAGGCCAACACTGCAACATGCGGCTGTCAATAAACGAAATCAACATATCCTATCAGAAGCCATCCGGTATTTCGCAGCAATATTATATGCTAGCTCAACACCAACCTCAACTTATTAGCTGCTACCGTCCCGGGAGCATAAACATAAAGATAACTTGAATTTACCTGTTAACCCTATTGTCATTTACAGCTTACAGACCAACCTAAATTACGACGCAAAGCGCAACGTAATTTAACGCTTAAATTTTACGCTGACATGGGTAACCTAAATTAGAGCGTTAACGTTGTGCCAGAAACAGTAATGTTTACTCACTTTGATTAATAAAAAACTCTAAATAGAAATAAGAAATAGAGATGAAGACGCTTAATTGACCTGAAAGTAGCTACATTTACATTACTGTAAGTATATGTGTGAGCATTAACAAAATAAACAACACTACTTTTGCAGCCAACTTCACTTCTTTACGCGCTGTCAAAATTGGATTTTCCAATTGCAAAGCGTTGACGCCGCGTTATTTCGGTTGGTTTCATACATTTTGTATGGGCATGAGAAATTTTGACAGCCAGACAACGCTTTGCGTCGTAATTTAGGTTGGTCTCTTAAGAACCTTTGGAATTGTATTTAAACTATAACACCCTGTGAGGTAATGTTACTAGTGTCAATCTGAATGTCATAATTTTCCTTCTTTTTTATATCAACATTATTAACTTTACCTTCGGATATTTAATTATTTCTAAGATCGCTCACTTCGTCTTGAACTACCGAAGGGTGAAAATCTCTTACATTTGATTAAAAACACAAAATCTCTCTTATTTGTGCATGCATATATTGAAACATACAATCAACTTTGTATAATTTGAATATTGAAAAGAATTATATTTTCTTTAATTTATTTGCGCTAAATTCCATCCAATTTATAGCTGCCCAATTGCTTATGCAATTATAAATTAATCAAGGGTTTAATACTACATTTTAGATTTTACCTACCGGCTGGTATACTTACCTCCCTCTACAATTCATTTTATCATAGCCAAGGGGACACACAAACTTACCTACCTTCATATACATCAATTTTATTTAAATTTTAATCGGATAAAATTAAACAGGAACACGTAATTGTTTCCCCTTTCTAGAACGGACAGCATAAAAAACATATTTGGGCAATTATTAGCTAGCTGTTAAAGTTTACACATCTGTATTGTTTGTGACAAGTTGTATCTCAAAGATGTATTTAAATAAAAGATACTGAGTGCTTGTAAATTGGGCATTTAGTCATTATTTATCTTTGGAAAATTTATTTAGAAAAAATATATGCAACTCTCGATACACATACATATATACATATAAAAAAATTAAATTATACTTCTTTTTTATGTTAATGAACTACATAAAGTCGCACAAATACTGGCAGACATTGAAACCAACGACTTTTCCTATATAAATTACAAACTCTAGACCGACAATACATTGAAGGCGTGCTGATCCGTCCATAATATTATTTTCGCCACTGACGAATACAAGTAGTTTTAAGTCGACTAAAGTTGAAATTTGTGAAAGGAGATTACATGTGAGGCCAACGTTTTCATCAAGAATAGCATAGAAAATTGCCAACAACCGGTCAATGCTAAACGATTTAGGACCCAATGATATAGACATTTTTTCTGACACCTGGAAGTTTAAAAACAACTATAAATAGTGATTTCAAAAATATATTTACTTTATTGTGGGTTACATAGCTACTTTATATGACTGCATTTCGTTGGGTGCTAGTAATACCAACTCATCATGTTTGAAAAGTTTTAAAATGCGGATGCTTATAGAAAAACTCTCAAGCAAGAAATGAGAATTACAAATACAAAAACATAATAGATTTAAAAAACTTATACAAGTTTTATAGCCTCTAATATCCGTGCTTTGTTTTTATATCTCTATTAACCGTGCGGTACTTCTATTATCCGTGCAACAAAAATAAGTTTTTTCCTTCTCAGTAGTGTTTTTCATTCGGGATTTCCCGGGATCCCGCACATTTCCCGGGATTTTTTTTTTAATATTGTTATGTCAACTTTACTTTGTAAGCACACATTTTTAGTGCTACTCATAGAAAAATATGAAAAATAAAATAAAAAATATACACATAATTGAAATTCTTTGGATCAAAACCCATACTGTTCGACTAAAAACATAATTTAAATTCTTAACACTACAGCACGAAGCATTAAAATATGTTTGATTATTTCCAATATATCAGGAAAAATAAACACGTATGAACCATAGACTTCGAAAGCAAAAGGCTTTTAAACTAGGTATGAGAAAAAGAAAAAGCACAAATAGTGTTTGGCTAAGACAAATATGGAATTTTTAATATACCAAAAACAAGCTTATCTAAGTTTGGAAAAAATCTCCTCACTTGTAAAGAGCTTTATGCAAATTGGTCTAAAGCTGGATATATATCTGCTTGAGTTTGAGGGCTTAGAGTATAAGAAGAACTCTGATGATGGGATCGTGGTTGATCCCGAAAATATGATGGTGATAAGTTGGACCCTTATACAAAGTCAAGAATTTGTCTTTGTCTTTTTCAATTATTACATGCTTTGAAAAATCATTTCTCAATAAAACTAATTAAATTTTTGGACCAATTCATTATTTCAGTTCAATTTTGCTTAGCAATATGAATTGCTCATTATTGGCCTATAAAATAAAGCATAAATCATATTTCGCATACATATTTTCTGGTTATAAAGCTAGAGCAATTATGAAAAAGTCTCAAATTGGTAAAATTTTTACTTTAGATGGCTACTAGTCAGAAGTTATACAATAAAAAAATTTTAATTTTCTTATTAAAATTAAAAAGCATGCGACACGGCACACCTTCATACATATTTGTTGGAATTACTCTGTAAAGAACTGAAATTATATTTTTTAACTTACTTTTAATGCATTAATAAATTTATTTAATACACGGAGAAAAAAGTATGCAGAAATTATGCGCTATGGGCATAACTTATGCACAAATCGTTCACGGAAAATGACTAAGAACAGTTGTTCACAACATATTCCCAGTTGTGCATAACTTAAATTTAGATGAAACATTTTCTTGTGCATGTTTTGTGACTAACTATTAATAAGCTATGAACAACTTGATCACACATTATGCACAACTGGGAATAGGTATTGCACAACTAGGAATAGGTTATGAACAATTAGAAATAGGTTATGAACAACTAGGAATATGTTATGAACAACTAGGAATATGTTATGAACAAGTTGGTCATATATTATGCACAAGTTGCTCATATATTATGCACAAGTTGCTCATACATTATGCACAACTAAGACTATTTTTTTAACCTACTATTCATATTAAAGAAACAAAATTTCAGTTTATATTCAAATGTCTTTATTTAATATTTAATCAATATAAAAAAAATGAAATTAATATAAAAATTATTAAAATAAATATAATGAACAAATAATAATAATAAAAATGTTAAATCCCACTTTAGCGTTTTCAGCCAAATTTTATCCTCTGAGTCGGTGGCAAGTTCAGTACTTACTTCTGGGTTATCGGTTATATTTTTCCTAACGCGAATATATTTATTAAAAAATCCGGATTTTCTGAAAGCTCTTGACATCGACCGGTACTTGTTATATAACTTTCCGTTCCGTTTTTCCTTTTCAAAATAATATTCCTGAAAACAATCACATAAAATAGAACAGTTGCATATTTATAAAAGTTTATATAATTTATTTTGTACTTTTTTTCCGATGAAAATCGCTTGACTATGTCTCCTGATATTTCTGCAAACATTGCAGCATTCATAGGTACTTCCTTCTGTAGGTGATCTCTTACTATGTTGGATATCAAAATGTCCCTGTCCGATGTACCCATTTAATTTTTTGCTTTATAATTTTCCAAAAATTTTCTTCCCAAATCGGAGCTTAAGAAATTATCTAAATTCTGAAGTAGTAAAAATAGATTATAAATTCGATACTTCTAAGAGGAACAGAGTTTTATACATATTTGTATGAAGAGCTAGACGAGCCTGAATATGTAGAAACTGAGTCCACCTGACTGACTGACTCCACCTGACTGACTGAGCCACTTGCTGATGATGCAGACATATGTTCACAACAACATGTTGAAATTGGGGCAAAATTCTGCGAATAAAATAATTACATATTAAATACTTAAGTTCATACAAGATAAACAATCTCACATTTTCCAATCGCCACTCATTGACCAAAGCACGAAACTTTATGCGATTGCCAATTTCTTCTTTGAAAAGATCTTTAACGTCACTCTCTGACATTGACTTGAAGCAATCGATATTAATTTTGGCATTTGTCAATTGAAAAAAAAAGATTCTAGTCCATGCTTATTCAAAAGATTAAATAACTGCGCATCTTCACCACTTATTGTTACAATGTCAGTGTGAGGCAAACCTGTATTCAAAACTAATCCAGTATAAATAACCTCTAATTAAAGTGCAATATTAATTTATACCTTCATTGTCAGAAATCAAACATTCACTATCCTGTAGATTGGTGAAATTTTCCATATCGAATACTCTAAATTATAATATTTATGTTAACCAACACAAATTAAAGTATATTCACAACTTACCTCTGATTTTTTAAATTCACACAAAATCTTTTATTTTTTATATTTATTTTATTTTATTTCACTTATTAAATTGTTAAACAACCGGCACTCTTGACATAAACACATGTAATGAAACCAAATGATAAATAATGTATACTCATGCTCTGCAACGCTGCTCATGATCTAACTGTAATTTAAAGCAAACTTGTGCACAATATGAAATAAATTGTGGTTAGTTGTGCATAAATTCTACACAAGATAAAAAAGCTGTGCACATGTCATGTACAATGTGCATATATTGTGATCAATAGAGTATACATGAAGAAATGAGCATTGTGCACAAAATATACAAGCTTCTGTGTATAATTTATGTACAAAATAAATAGATTGCGGTGAATTTATGAACATTGGGAATAATTTATGCCTAACGTTGTACAGACGAAACATTTTATTGTTATGAACAGCTTGTGCATAAATAATGCACTGCAGTTAGGCACAAGTCATGTACAATGTGCATATATTGTGATCAATAGTGTATAATTATGAAATTATTAAGTCATGAACATTTATCACAAAACATGCACCCTTCTTGTGGATAACTTATGCATAAGATTAATAGATTATGCACAATTTGTGATTATTGTTCATAATATATGCACAAAATTTAAATTTTTAAAATTTTTAAAGTTATGAACAGCTTATGCATAAATAGTGAACAACAGTTTTCTCCGTGATAGATCTCATTAACTTGTATTTTTTTTGTTCACATAAATTCAGTTAAATGATATATTATATCGTTTAGTATTGGGCGGGAAATCCCGGGAAATTGAAAAATCCATCCCGCTTTCCCGGGAAATGAAAAAGTCCGGGAAAAGAAAAACTCTACTTCTCAGCCAATGATATACAAACATTCAAATTCGGTGATTCGCACAAAAATAGAATCTGATTTTGTAGCACTTGATATACATATGTTTGTATGTATGTTTGTATTACATACAAATGTGTAGTACGTAATTACTTTTTATATTTTAATAAAATTATTATGTATGTATGTACTTTTTGTGTTTTATTATTAACCGTGCAACCCGAATAGTCGAGGTTCAATGTAAATAACTACATTTAAACCGTTTGTACTTTTTTACTTTAATACTTCAAGCCTACACTGCACCCATATTTTATTATCGTGTACTTTTACGAGAACTAATTATGTGTGCGAAGTTTCATAAGAATCGGTTAAGTAGAAGTAGTTGAAATGCATATTTACTTTACATGGGCGTGGCAGTGCCCACTTTTCTAAGCATAATGTTGTGTTGTAACGATATCTAAAGGTGTACGCAAAGTTTCATAAGAATCGGTTTAGCAGAAGTTGTTGCAAAAGAATATTTACTTTACATGGACGTGGCATTACCCACTTTTTTAATCATGATGTAGTATTCAAACAGAAACTTAAAGTGCAAAGTTTCATAAGAATCGGTTGTGTAGAAGTAGTCAAAATTAATGAGAATTTACTTTGTATGGGCGTGACCTTGCCCATTTTTCAACGGGCCAATCTGGAAGCACATCCTTTCAAATAAAGAAAATAAATCTGAAATCGGTTCATAAATGGCGGAGTTTTAAGGGAACATACATAAAAAATATAAATAAAAAAATTCATGAAGAATTGATAACCTCTCTCCTTTTTTTGAATTCGGTTAAAAAATCTAATATGTTTTTGTTTTCAATTCAAAGTCTCCAACGAAAATTTTTATTTTATTTACAAAAACAGGGAGTAATTAAATAAAATACTTCAAGGCATGAAGTAAAGTCTCTTTTTTTCGTTTATTTAATATTTTAAGGAACTAGGAAAAAATTAACTTAATTATTTTTTTCAACTACACAGTAGAACAGAATATCGCCACTTTCAGAAGCCGCTACACTTCCATCGTCAGTGCTCGCGTGTATTTTGTTTATCACCACTTGTCAGGTGGCTCTGTTGAATGTGATTTCAATTCTTAATATATACAACTTTTTCCTGAAAATTTAATACGAGAATTAAATCACTTTTAAGTAGACATTAAACTGCACTTTTCCAGTGTTGCCGATATAAAATTTTTGTGTTACAGGTCCCAATTTCTCAAAAATACAGGATACAAACCTACAAGTAAAATACTTACAAAACAGTAACAGTTTTACAAAATTTATTGCTTTATATGCATTTTACTTGTAGGCTTTTAGCTTGTTGTATCTAGAAGTGGGTCCCAACTCAAATTTTGAAAATTAAGTTGTGTTTTGTTAAACTCATTTATTAGCTGGTAATAATATAAATTAAAAGTTAGGAAAATTCGAAAATTGTGTGCTAAAGAGAACGTCACATTTGTTGCGAAAAGAATTAAGAAACATCGGAAAAATACTTCAACAATTATACTTCAAAAGTTATACTTCAACATGTTATACATTAACAATTTTAGATTTCATAAAAAGCTTTCTGTCATATCAGTTAACTATACTCGTCGTGATACCTCTAAGCGTAGTCTACCGAGTGATTTGTCTGTAGGTGAATGCTTCGTCTATATGGAGATAAATAAATGTGGCAGAAACAATAACCAAACGAGGTGGCAACGAATTAGCTTCATGCGTATTGTAAGTATTCACTAATTTATTGCAACTTAGTGACAATCCTACGATAGATAAAAAGAAAAACAAATCTTTAATAAAAATCCATCATCCCCGTAAAAAAAGGCTTGGATTATTGAAATGGATCAATTGAATATATTCGATTTTGCACACGCATCGAAAAATTTATTTACTTTGCGAAAAGTAGATGACAACGGTGTCGAATTCAGTTGGCATGACATTAAGTGGAGAAGCGAAGATGATCCTTTCAAATGCGTAAATATATGAATTGTGTTAAAATAAGAGTTTTAACTACGACTCAGCAATAAAAGCTAACAATAAAAAAAAATTATCTCATAGATATCGTTCCTACATATCTAACTATAGAGTGCGAAAAATTCGTTTCTTATACATATGTAGCGTTTTCTTTTTTAAAACAAAAGTGTACCATTAGTCTTACATGTGATTGAGCAACATTTTTAAATGCTCCCCTGAATTGTAAGAAGTGTTGCATATTTGACGTTTACAAAAGAACACAAGTTTATTTATTTCAGAAACAATAACAAAACCAGCTGTTAATGTAGTGCTGCACTAATGCCCCTTTAATTAAAATGAGTGTTGAACATGTAACATTTTTTTTAAAGAAAAGAACATAAGGAAATGTAAAAGGCAGTATAAATGCAGCATATTACTCAGATCAGAAAACGCCATTAGAGTTTTTACTTTGAGCATGTATTAGGCACGAGAAGTCTCGTTACAAAATGTTGAAATTATCATAGAATATTGAAAACTCAACAAGAATTATTTAAAAACGTGCGCTTTTAATAATGCACGGATTTTAAGTGCAACAATACCGGTTTTTGCGCTCTTCTGAAAAGTACCGATTTTTATATTCCATAGTTAGGCATGGCAGGGACAAATGTTGCCTCTAGTGGATGAAATTTATAGAGACTCCTGCATGAATTTAACGTCAGAAGATATGTTAGTTAGATTGCCATCCAGATTTAACTGAATGATGAAAATAACGAAACTTGAACGAAAAACTGGAACACTATTTTCTTTAATTATTAAACACTATGAAATTTT
The DNA here is from genome assembly GCA_956483635.1 of Panzeria rudis. NCBI lineage: Eukaryota > Metazoa > Arthropoda > Insecta > Diptera > Tachinidae > Panzeria > Panzeria rudis. Next base: position 51,010,885 of record OY101449.1, on the reverse strand, counting down.
TATTGTTTTAACAGCGAAATAACAACAGAAAACTGGAGGCAAATTACGGCATTCCATATCGAACGAAATTTCCATTTAATTTATATCGGAATTTCGTTCTATAACGAATGCCGTAATTTGGCCCCTGTATATTTTTAATTTGACTATTTTTTTTTAATAATTAAACAAATACAAAAAACTTATCTCCATTAATTTACTCGTTTCCATTTTAACAGCAGCTCTTATGACCACTTATGAATTTTGCGACTCTACACAGAAAAAACTAAATTTCATTTTCTGTAAAGGAATTCAATGAAATAGTAAATATTTTGTCTATGAACGCACCTACGAACGAATTTGTAAATATAGACAAAAATACCTCAACAATTTCATTAAAAACAACGTGTTTTTTCAGTGAACAAATTGTTTAAATCTATAAAACAATTTGTCTAAAACTATTTGCAAATCGTAGACAAAACAATTTACTAAATCAAATAATAATATTTACTGGATTTTCTGAAAAATATCAAACAATATTTCTGTCTGAATTTAATAAACAATTAGTCTAAAAATGCTAACAATTATTAAGGAAAATAATTTACTTAATCAAACAAAAATACAAGCAACATTTTTGTCTGTGTCATCATCATCATCCATTAAATATTTATAAGATTTCACTTTGTTAAATGTGTTCAAGTCTGAATGTTTATCTAAATACTCTAAAAAAATGAATGAGAATTAACGTAACGACATTAACTAAACGATTCACTCAAAAATCTTTTGTAAACAAACTTGGTACAATTTCATTCCCCTTGCTATGATTGTTGTTGTTGTTATTTGTGTGTATGTCGTCATCTGGGTGGTTTTTTAGGACACTGTTTTTATTGTTGTTTTTGGTTTTTGCGTTCTAAATAAAAGTCAAAGAAACAATTCATAGATTATGGACAGAACAATTACTGAAAATTAAATTTATTTTTATACAAACTTTTGTTTGAAAATTTTTTGGTGATAATTTTTTCTGTGTAGTCTCATTTTCGCAACAAAATCTTAAGTCGATTTAGTGTATATTTTTTCATCATTTGGTTTTATAAAACATCTTAAATACAAAACAACGAAAAATACTATTGTGTTTAATAATTTTATTCAACTGACTTGAAAAACAATATACTTTTTATAAGAAACAAACTTATTAAAATATCAAAACTATATCGATATGCAAAATATGCAAAGCTATAAAATTAACTTTACAAGTTAACATATTAATTGAATATAAAACATATCTCAACACTTTCCCTAAGTTTTTTTTTAGTTAATTATTATTCAAACAATTTCGTAAAAACTTAGTCGAGGTTTAGCTAATGGTTTTGTCATTATATCTGCAGCTTGATGTTCAGTGGATATTTGTGCTTTAAATGACCCTCAGTAACCTTTTCTCTGATGAAAAAGTGTTTTAATGCGATATGCTTAGTCCGTCTATGGAATTCGGGATTTTGAGGTAAACGTATTGCAGCAGTATTATCAATCTGTATTATAGGGACTTTGTTAAAGTTATTTAGATCTTTAAAAAGTCTCTTTAGCCAAATTATTTCCTTTGCCGCCTCACTTGCAGCTACAATTTCTGCCTCTGTTGTTGAAGTTGATACCATGGCTTGTCTCTGACTTAACCATGAGATCGCTCCTCCACCATACGTAACAACTACACCAGAAGTTGAACGACCTGTAGTTGTGCATCCTCCAAAATCAGCGTCACTATAACAATTTAGTGTATTTGAACGCTGCTTTTTATAAGTTATGTCAAGATGTAGTTCCGGCAATATATCTAAATACTCGTTAACTCTTTGAATATCTTCTGCACTAGGATTTTCTAATACTATACCCCAAGTCAGGTCTCGTTCCCAACATAAGGTACATTAGAGCTCCTACAGGTTGACAGTATGGAAATTCTGTACTACCTTTGTGTGAATGAACTGTGGTTCCTGATTTTTCCATTGGAGTTGATACAGGGCAGCATTCAGAAAATTTGAACCTCTCTAGAATTTTTGTGGCATATGCTTTTTGTTGAATTTGTATCTGTTCGTTATCTTTCTCAATTTCAAGACCAAGGAAAATTTTTGCATCTTTTACAACAATTTTGAATTCTGGTTTCAATTCATTTAAAAATTCCTCTACGTCTTTAACATCAGAAGCTGCAACTAAACCGTCATCTACGTATATAGCTAGGATCAATTTTGTTCCATTCTTCTCTCTTAAATAAAGGTAACTGCATCGCTTGCCAGCATCTGGGTGCTTGCTTTAAACCATACAAGCTTTTATTAAGGCGGCAGACTAAGTTCGTGTCGTCACCAAAACTTTCTGGTTGGTTCATAAAAATTGTTTCTTGTAGTTCACCATAAAGAAACGCTGTGGATGCATCACATTGTGCTAGATGTAAATCTTCAGTAGCGGCTACACTCCGAAATGATCTAATTGTTGCCATCCTGGCAGCTTGACTAAAAGTTTGCTCATAGTCAACACCATATTTTTGTTTAAAGCCTTTGATTACAAGTTTTGCTTTGTAATTTTCAATACTTCTATCAGCGTTTGTTTTTATTTTATAAACCCACTTGCAACGAAGTGCTTTTGGTAGTTCTGTTAGTACCCCAGTAGGTACTATTTCTACATAACGAAGATATTTCTAGCTGCATACCCTTCTTCCAGTCATCTTTATTATTGCTTTCAATTGCTTCTTTAAAAGTTGTTGGTGTGAAAACCTGGTGACGCCATAACAAAATGTTTATGACCGACATTTGCAATTAAAATTGTTCGGTTCCTCAAACGTTTTACATCTCATTCATATTCGTTGTCATCCTCATCGGATTCTTCTCTTCGACGCTTGTTATCTTGCGGTTCGGCATATTGCACCGCCTTATCTTCAATGTTACCTTTATTACCTTCTTCTTCAATTGAAATTTCTTCATCTTCGAAACCTTCAAAATCTGCTGTATCAGTATCACTGCTCTTTTCAAAACCAGATATATTTTCTTCTTGTTTTGATTTTATTTGTATTGCAGGTTGTTTTTCCTTTACTTTTGCGTTGTCACCTCCTGAGTTTGTTCTATCATAATGTACATTTTGATCTTGGTGGTATTTCTTTACTTCTTCATTAAATTTAACGTCTCTTAAAATGTCGACTCTGTTTTCTACTTTTATGTATATTCTGTATCTCTCGTCTCCATCATAGCCAATAAGATAGCCTTTTACAGCTTTGCTATGCATTTTTCTACGTTTTTGGCTTGGAACATGCACGTAACAAGTAGAGCCAATTATACGAAGATGATGAATTCTTGTTTTTTTCCGAACCATGATTCGTAAGGACTAACATCTCCAATAGATGATTTTCCAATTCTGCTCAAAATATAAATTGCAGATTTTACAAATTCAGCCCACAGAGAATCAGAAAATACTATTTTACTATTTGAATATTCTAGCCATTTCAACAATTGTTCTATTTTCCTTTTCAGCGCCTCCATTTTACTGGGGAGTGTATGGAGCAGTCAGCTTATGAACTATTCTGTTATTTGATAATATCATCTTTATTTCAGCATTTACAAATTCTCCTCCATTGCCACTTAGCAATGTTTTTAAAGTATGACCTTGATTTCTTGCTTTGGCTATCATTTCTAATAATGTATCTTTCACATTAGATTTCTGCTTTACTATGAAACCATACCTGCACAGAAAAAAACTAAATTTAATTTTCTGTAAAGGCCTTTAATGAAATAGTAAATAGTTTGTCTAGGAACGGACCTACACACAAATTTGTAAATATAGACAAAAGTATCTCAACAATTTCATTAAAAAAAACGTGTTTTTTTTTCAGTAAACAAATTGTTTAAATCCATAAAACAATTTGTCTAAAAATATTTACAAATGGTAAACAAAACAGTTCACTAATCAAACAAAAAGATTTACTGGATTTTCTGAAAAATATCAAACAATAGCTTTGTCTGAATTTATAAAACAATTAGTCTAAAAATACTAACAAATATTGAACAAAATAGTTTACTTAATCAATCAAAAATATTTACTGGATTTTTTGTAATATATCAAACAAAAGTTTTGTCTGGGCCATCATCATCCATTTATGCATTTATGAAATTTCACTTTGTTAAATGTGTTCAAGTCTAAATGTTTATCTAAAGACTCTAAAAAAATTAATGAGAATTAACGCAACGACATTAACGCATTTAGTAGGGCAGCCCTAGAAGGGATTTTTGGATTTACTCAAGCGCGTCAGAAAACCATAAGGGGTGAATCCTTGCACCCTTTTAAACACCCCCACCATATATGAACCTTGTATATAGGAGGGTTCGTCTAGGGCAGCCGATCAGATTAGTAAAAAAATTGGTAGCTGTAGAAACCCGATCGCGTCAGATTAAGGCATGGTGAGTTAATTACATGCAGAACAGTGTACATTTCAATAATCTGACGATTTCAGTGTGACATAAAGAAATGGGAGGGTCGGGAAGTTGCAAAAAAAATGTCACCTGGATTTACTCGAGCGCGGTCAATTTTTTTTTATTTTGCAGGAAAGGATCAAGCGAATATCGTCGCTTTTCTTCTTAAGCCACGTAAACGCCAACAACTCATTTTTCGGAAAACGAAAAAAACTTAATAACTTTTTAACTAACTAAGCCGATAACTAATTAAACTTAAAAAAACACTTAAAAAATCGTATCATTTATTATTAATAACGAGTTGTTCAAAAAATGGTCAACTATTTGCCAGCATTACTTTTTTCAAACTTATCAAATCTTCATATTTTTGCTTTTTAATGCCTATGGAGCTTTTGTAAAGTGGAGGCAACGTTAAATTGAGTCCAACATAATTTTTCTTATGGGGAGACAAAAGAAATTTATTTTCAAAATTCAATTTGTAGAGCATACCATGTTCATTATATTGCGTAAAAAAATAAAAACTCAAATTCGATCAATTTCATGTTTTTCCGTATATGACGGCTTGTAAGGGAGCTACTCTAAGGAGTACGGATAGCGCTTTCCTTCAAGAACATCTAAAGCCCCTTTATGGAATTCAAAAAGAACTTTTACCTTCCTTTTCCATATTGACCAGTCTGTCTCACCTGATATAGGCTTAATTGTTTTAGAAAATTCCATTATAGTAATTTCAAGATCTCTGATTTATTGAAAATTTTTCGATTGAATTAATTTGTGTCTAAGTCTACTTGGCACATAACATATTGTGTTCAATAAAATTATTAAACACAAATACTTCGAAAAATTTTTTTTCTAAAATCAGTCTACTTTGCTTCAAAAAGTAGTGAAACTCTTTGTTGGGTTAAAAATATTTTCTAAAACTACAACCCAATAGATTTAACATTAAATCGTTAATATCTCCAAATACGATTTTTAGACTTAAGATGTGCTGATAAAACGACACAGATATATATATATATATATATATATATATAAATAAATATATATATATATATATATATATATATATATATATATATATATATATATATATATATATATATATATATATATATATATATATATATATATATATATATGTATATGTATATATATATATATATATATATATATATATATATATATATATATATATATATATATATATATGTATATATATATATATATATATATATATATATATATATATATATATATATATATATATATATATATATATATATATATATATATATGTATATGTATATATATATATATATATATATATATATATATATATATATATATATATATATATATATATATATATATATATATATATATATATATATATATATATATATATATATATATATATATATATATATATATATATATATATATATATATACATATACATATATATATATATATATATATATATATATATATATATATATATATATATATATATACATATATATATATATATATATATATATATACGTATATATATATATATATATATATATATATATATTATATATATATATATATATATATATATATATATATATATATATATATATATATATATATATATATATATATATATATATATATATATATATATATATATATATATATATATATATATATATATATATATATATATATATATATATATATATATATATATATATATATATATATATATATATATATATATATGTATATATATATATATATATATATGTATATATATATATATATATATATATATATATATATATTATATATATATATATATATATATATATATATATATATATATATATATATATATATATATATATATATATATATATATATATATATATATATATATATATATATATATATATATATATATATATATATATATATATATATATATATATATATATATATATATATATATATATATATATATATATGTATATATGTATATATATATATATATATATATATATATATATATATATATATATATATATATAACGGGTGTTTTTTTTAGAGGTATAGAACTTCGAATTGAAATAAAACACAAGAAAATCGTTTTAATGTCCATCAATTTGGCTTTATTGGAAGGATAATTTTATGCCATTAATGTTTAAATATGATATCGGGCATGTGGCCGCCGCGGCTGGCTCGAATAAAGCCAATTCTATAGGTCCAATTTTCAACCACTTTTTCGAGCATATGGGGCCGTATGTTGGCAATAACGCCACGAATGTTGGCTTCCAAGTCCCCTAACGTTTCTGGTTTGTTGGCGTAGACGAGCGACTTCACATATCCCCAAAGAAAATAATCCAATGGTGTCAAATCACACGATCTTGGTGGCCAATTGACAGGTCCATTCCGCGAAATTATGCGCTTATCGAATGTTTCCCTTCAATAAATCGATTGTGA